>BLKM01012988.1:386835-710520 GCA_013340265.1 Coptotermes formosanus | reverse complement strand
TTTTACGACAGTTTTGGGGTTTTGTTCCCGGTTTCGGGGGGGGCCTATTTCCCCCCCCCCCCCCCCCCCCCCGCCCCCCCCCGGCTCTGGGTCCTAGGCAGCCTCCTTGATATTGGGTGCCCTGGACACTGGGGTGACAGAGCTGCAGGTTCCCACTGCTTCCCACCCACCACCATCTAGCGACGGGGTTTAGAATGATTCGAAGTACACAGCTAGTCCACCGTGTCTGCGTGGAATGTAAAGTCGAGACGTTTACCTTGAACTTTATCGCAAAAAATTTGTATACAGACTGTCTGCTAAACCCATAATTTCCCTAACAATCCTCCTCGGAAATCTTTAAAATTAACTGCACTTAACACCATAAAATGTCAGGTTAACATACGGTAAATCAAATTCCAAGTTCCACCCAAAACTTCTACATATCAAATAGGCTACACAGTACATCTGACAACAGACAATGTCCAGCTTTCACTTTCATGTAAAAATTTGACTGGACATCAGGCACTGAAGAAGCTGCAACATAAATTCAGTGTGAACTTTCAATATTCAGTTACCGAGATGAACTGAAGTCAAGCAGGACATTGGACACACACGTGTTTACCAATAGGACAAAAATTTGTTTTTTCAAAAGCTGTAAAGACCTGTGTTCACAAACTTTTACACAGGCGAGTGAGTGTTAAGTATGTGTACTTTCTCACTGCAGGAAGAACTAACAGCACAAATTATTATTCCGTTATGTGAGAAGCGTGTCATCAGTGTGTGCCGAGGAAGCGACCATGCATTTAGCATTGACCGTGTAAGCGTGAGAGGCACAAAGCGAGGTCATACTGAAGACTATTAAAGTGAGAATGCAAATAGCACGTCGTTTGCTGCGACAAGGCTGACCACGACAAGCAACCGATTAACCTACTGAATAAACTGCATTAAAAACAACGAACATCTGATTTGATTTAGTAACAAGACACGAAAAAGCAAGTTTAACCTATTCACTTCCTACACGTCTGGGGGCTTTTAATAATTTTTCACTGGCAAATTAATAATACGCGATTTATACACCTCACCACTGACTTCTTAGCCTAAATTTCACTACAATTTCTTTTTAAGTTAGTGGACTTTTATGAAATATATACCTAAATACGATTTACATACGCAGATATTAAAATTTCTCCCCTAAAGTCATTGCTGCCACTACAAAAACCAGTAGATTCAACAAGCATTTTACTAAACCTCTCTTATTCCAAACCCAGTCTGAGCAAAGCTGTGCATCCAATATTCCTGTTCAACCTTGCTTAGACTATATGCCCTAAGAAGGACAGACAAAACACACAAGAATTTCTAGTTGCACAAAGTCAAAACCAGAAAATGAAATATAAATATCTAAGTCATTATGCTTAAGTAGACTGGTCAAGTAAGGAGAAAATGTGCATAAACACCTTATACCGCCCGTCACGTACAACTGTCATTTACAAAAACACTAATCACCAACAAATGCACAAAGAGAGTTTTATCATCAATCGTAACACACTCCTACATGTTTCGACCCTGCTGGGTCATCTTCAGGGAGAACTTTTTTGTTATCGTTACACTAAGGTTGCACTTTATAGTTGAGTGAGAATGTGCTGTTGACTGTGTACTGTGTTGTTTTTGGAGGCGTGAACTCCCTGCCGTCCCGGTCTGCAGGCCAGGACCGCAGGCAGTTCTAGCCTCTTTGTGCATTTGTTGGTGATTAGTGTTTTTGTACAATATAGTGCACGGACATGGAACACATTAAAATTGTAGTTTACTTTGTAAGTCTCTTGGAGCAATCCATGATACAAAATTACACAGTAAATGAAAAAAGTCAAAGGACATCGGCTTAAATCAATTTACCAATTACTGAAGCAATGGACTTCTTTGTTGCATGGGCAATGGGCTGGCAGCATGGCAGTACTAAGTACAGTTCCCTTGGCTGCTAATGAGGCTTTGAGCCACGTCAACACCATCAAAACAACACCTTCGTGAAACTTCCCAGTGAGTCACGAGTTCTTTGCCAGGTAAGGAGAAGACAACAAAGGTGACTCATCAGAAGCAGGGTGTGCTTTACCGAATTTAACACAGACAGCTGTAAGTAAATATGTACCCTTCCGAAAGTGTATGGACCATTTCAGCCGCTTTTTTTTTCAGACACAGTCATACGGCTTTAAGCAAAGCTATTTGAAGAACAAACAAGTGTGGAATAATCTGTTCTGGCGTGAGGCACACTTTCTTAACGCCTTAAATTCTATTTGGAATAAAGCACCTTTCCGAATTGAAGTGAATACTGACTGACATTATTACTTACATCAATATAGCCAGCCGATCTTGGAGCCAAGAATCGATTCCAGGACCGCCAAAATATCAGTAACACCCTAAAGGCCTTTAGTTACACGCTTTTCACTTTGACACGTTTAAGATTTGGGTAATATACGTCGTGGGAGGGGCATAAATTTCAAATTGCCATCATTTTAAATAGCACCTCGAAGTAAAGTCATTATCCATCTAACGTCAAAGGTTCCAATTTATATTTCAGTTTTCTTACAGTTGATAAAGAGTGACACTGTAAACTCTTTAACTATCACTCAGAAACGGGTCTACATGTCACACTTAGCACAGGCGGACAAACTTTCAAAGGAGCAGCATTGACAAAAATGTGCTCTCTCAACTATAATTATCACTTATGCCTAGTGACAAATACAAAGGTAACCATAAAGAGAAAAGCAGCTCGTGTATGTCAGAGAAATGTAATATCATTTCGGCAAGAAGACGGGTGGTTACAAGGAAGAAAATCATCCAAAAAAAAATTTCTTTGCAATTCAGCAGCGATATTCTAACCCTTCAGGGAACTGATATCTCGCAGCCTGCAACTAACAACTGTACCGAATAAACTGTCCAGATTTAGATATAAAAAGCATTTCCCTTACCCATAAATCAAAATCATCTGTCCCTCCCCTACAGCATCCTATAACCCTGCTCTGTGAGGAAAGGACTAACGTGGAAACGTAGCAAGCCGCTTAACGGGTTTACTCTGCTGGAAGAATGTAATTCAAAACGTTACGTAGAAGTACTGGGCGGCTTTGATTGTGGATAATAAAGTTCTAAACACATAGATGTACACTAACACGTGTCTGTTACTGTCATTCCGTTTCTAGGGTATGTGTAACTGTCAGGCCCCAACATCCATCCGACCATTAGAAGTGCCCCTCTCTATCATTAGCATGGAGGGTGTATTGACCTGGATACTACATGCGGTTGTCTGTGCTGATCTTAACAACCGGCTGTCCTTTCATTCCATACTAGCAAAACGCCAGACAAACAAAAGCATCGTTGCTCTTCATCTGACTACAGCTGAACTAGTTAGCCTGTTATTAGCCTTAACAAATTATAACTGTTTTCTTCATACCTCTGCTCCTGGCATTCCTGCAATTGGTCTCGTTCAGCTGTAAAGTCTTCTGCAGTTCCAAGTAATGAGAGCGAATAGGAAGTTAATAAATATGAGAAGAATGGAAGAATAACATCTTGTTCGCACCAAAGGTAGAAAGGACAAGAAAATAAATTGTATTTTAAAATACTGATCATGTGTCTACTACTACGGCAAGAAAGACATAAATCTTAGAGCGAAAATTCACTAAAGAAAGGTTTGGTATATTTAGAACAATTCTGTCTAACAAGCATTTGCTTTTGATACAGGACACCTACAAATAATCGGACCTAGAGTGTGCTTTGCTGCAGCTTAATACAGGCCTAAGCAAGCACAAGAAAGAGAGAGACTTCGTGTAAATTAATAGTTGCCCAGGGAAACTAGAAATTCTTCAGCTTTGTAGAAGATCCATCACCGTTTGCACAAAAGGCCGATCCCACTCTCTAGGTAACATTTTGTAACATCTCGTTCCTTGTTGCAGGGAGGCGCTCTTATTGCCGACACCAAACCCAGAGCTTTTCTAATCTCGTGACTATTCAAACAACAACGGAATAAATCAGCGTATTCAATTTATTGCACCAACCAAATGCACAATGTTAGCTACATATGAGCATTAAACACGTAGCTCAGACACGTTCCGGTACAAGCTTATCTTCTTCAACGAGGGCAAGATGTCAGGTTTTAAACCAACTGCCAGTGAGAAGTCATTATTTACATGGTTCTACCGTCTGCAGTAGGATCTTTGTTCATGTAATTTGTGTATAAAGATACAAATGGTACCCTTTTTAGAAATATATGTTTAAAATGTGATTAAAACATTTCTTACATAATATTAACAATAAATAACAGTAATAAACACGGTAACAGCACTACGCAGTAGCGTGAACTATTGGACGCACCAACTGCAGGACTGAACATTTTATTATAATTTATTCGTTCTAAAGCAAATTTACTGTAACAGAAAGAGCGCACCCTCTTCGCAACTCGATGCCGGCCAGTGATTCCAGAAAGGAGCATAACTGTATGTAAATCAATAAACGAATTAAAATTCATAAGGCTAAAATGCAAAAAAAAAAAAAAATAACAGGAAATTGCGTGATGTTGTAGAAGGTTATGGAAGATTCATCATTGCAAGACAGCGCGCTGTTAAGGTGTGTCGCTAGGGAACCTTGTTTTTGTTGTTGCGAAATGTAACATATGTCAACAAACGCCCCTCTTGTACGGGAGTTCCTAGTCTCCAGTCTATTCCCTCGTGCCTTCTTTTTAACATGTTACCCCTGTATATTTGTCCACTACAACACAATTCGTAAACAGTGGAACACACTGTGACTTCTGTGCATTGAGCGTCATGAGCAATTTAATTATTTCACCTTACAATGTAAAATTCTGAATGACATCAATGATTTTTTTTTCTTTGCTGAACAAAACACATACTCCTGTAAAATAGACAATATTTCAGGCAGTCGGTGTGATTATAGCCACTAAAATGTTAAAGGGCGAATTAACTTAGACGTGACTCAGAATTACACTTAAGGCGAACGCTCTCAGTCTTTGCAATACAGGCGGATATTGTGTTAATAATAAAATACGTATTCCTAAAATTCAAGCAACGGAAAGTGTGTACATGCGGTTGTTCAAAGCACAGTCCAAGTAATCTAAAATAAATGAAATTATAGCCAAAGAAATGATTTAAATATCGACGCAGTAAATGTGACCTAAACAAAGAGGAAAAAATCACGTTTGTAATTTACTGTAAAATTGCGAAAGACAGTGCTGCCTGTGCAGTAGAGAAAAGCATACGACGCGCCGGCACCAGTGAGTGGCACGTCGATAGCTCGACATTAGACTACTTAATTGCGTGAACAAAAGCTGGCGTTATTACACGAAGATATTTTTCAGAATTTTTGTTCCTTCGTTATTGGCGTACATGTTTACGTAAAGTGACATTTAAACCGACTGCAGTAGCTAAACGTTACACTGGGCAATTTTCATGCAGAGCATCTCTGGAGACCCAAAGTGTGCGAGCAACCTGTGAATGCCGGCATCCGAATTACGCAAGTAATATTCCGGCCCTCGCAAGGGGTTCGAGCTGTAGGCCTGTAATTTGGGGCGCGGGGGGAGGGGGGGGTGCGAGTCGGGAATGGTGGAAATTTATGTTCCGCGAAATGGAGCGGCAACTACTTCGACGCAGTTGCCGCGCAGGAATGTATATACGTTAATATACAGGCGCTGATCAGTAACGAAAGACACTTCTCAAGTTGTTCTTAATGTCTGCAAGAAGTGAGCACCTCGCGCTAAACTTCTTTCTTTTATAACGTAAAAAAAATATTTTTTATTCTTTCTTTGAACTTCCAACTTAATTAATTGTGTTTCCATATTAATATTATTATTACGTAAACTGATAGAAATTTGTCCATTTCGGAGTATAATATTACAGCTCAAGTATGACGTACTGATGCCACCATACGAGTTTATTACATTGTGTTTTATTCTTTGAAGTAATAATGTACGCTGTTCCCAAATAAGCCTTTTAAGCTTACTTTATTGTCACATATAGCTATAAGTAACCTTACCAGAACAGCAGCGCCTTCGTATTTCTCTAGGGTCCAAATTTATAACTTTGTTTTACGAAAAATATAATTCCATGTCTAGAAAGCTGCGAGCAAAGTCTGCGGTCTGTGATCATGACATTCGAGTCATTCACCACACGGTTAGAGGGACCTGATGAACACTCAGGGTGTCTCAGTACAGAGGCGAGTTTTGTAAAGTATATTACAATCATCCAAAGTACCTTGCTCAAATACTTTTGCGTATGTTTCAAATTCCATTTCTAAAAACATTTTCAAACAACATAAGATTTGCGTTCTTTAAGGAGAAGCTTAGAATGTGCCACTTAACTTCTTGTTGACGGACTTCCTGAGGAGGTTAAGGCTTTACGTAAGGTGAGAGTGTCCTAAAAATTTATAGACGTCTCTATTGTTCAGTTGTAGACGCAAGGCCTAAGAAACAGTACTGAGTTAAAGGCTATGAAGAAGTAAGTTTTAACTGGTTTGAAGACAAAGTGATGGAGCTCTTTTCAAAATATTCCGAAAAAGAAAGTGATTGTTCCGGAATTCAATTACTTGACGTGTGAGACTCAGACAGCCTGAGTGAGACAGTACCTGAGTACAGTGCTTTTCAGGTTCTATTCACTGCACGGCCTTACAGTGTATGACAACTGCAAACGTCTCTGACTTGCGAAGTTAATATTACCCAGATCGAGACTTCTACATGAATAATTAATCAACAGACGTCACAGGAAATGGAAGGTAGCAACATTTATCGCCTTGCTTTCCCTCCCACGACAATTCCTTTTGTATCGTTAATGAATGTTTCCGCTCCCCTCTTTCTTGCTTGAAGCGGGATATCTATGTGGGAAAGTATACGGAAAACATTCAACAGAATACGGAGTCAGTGGCTGCCAGTGAGTCCCTGCCGATTTGCTCACAGTTAGTCAACAAGGAACTGGAATATATCGCTAGAGTCAATATTCTAAATATGAGAAAATCAGTTCTTTGTTAATAGTCCATAGTTGAAGCCTGCCCAAATTCCTATATCATGCTGTATCAATTGAAGCCTTAGACAGATAAAATTATGGGAAATTCTAAGCTTTTCTTTCCTTCACAATTTGAAGCTACAAAGCGAGACTGGCAGTGCACGGGTTTCGTCATTTCACCAAAAGGTTGCACGAATTTGTGAGACGCAACTTCCACATTTGTGCCGTTTCCAAGCGAATCATATTCATTAACATATTTAGATAAGCTTATGACATGTCTCCGTGCATTTACCTTCACTAGCTTCAATGATTCATTGCTTATCGCCGTAGAACTTGTAGATAAAACGTAGACTTCACGTGGTCACAATGTCGTCAGAATGCATGTTAATAGACAATGTACGTCAATGTTAGTTTTATAGCATTCGAGGGTCTGCTGTCGTAGGAATTAAAATGACCCCACTTCCGAAGTTCTACAGCACTTACAATACCAATATCAAGGGTGGGATTATGGAAAGTACATAAATGGAGGTTCATGAAAATTCATCTATTGTTTGAAGATTTCAAGCTGGACATAAACTTAAACAGGTGGAAGGAATTACGAACATTGTATATTAAGATTCTACAGTTCCACAAAGTTAAAGTAAGCTAAGAATTCAGACGCAAGATTAGACTTATTCCTTAAGTGGACAACAGTCGACTACAGACACACAAACAGGTGACGAACAGTAAAAGATGCCAAAGTATTGCTTTCCAGTGCAAACCACTAACGTAGAGACGTTGTCAGAACATCAGAAATATTTCCCTGACATAAAAAACTACTTGAGAATAATTCAAGTTTTGAAACTGACCTGTGACTAAAGAAACATTGTACTATCTGGAAGATTTTCTATTCTTCTCGAAAGGCATATTGCGGTACTTTTATAGTACTGGCATTTACCTTAACTTCCTTAAACAATAGGCCCATTACAGTCAATGCGTGTGCAATATCCACATATTTGTCAACAAATAATTTAATGTTAACTATTGGATAAACAGATTAGAATAATTCTAATACTGTATGAATCACAATTTTTCAAGGTGTAAATAAATAAATTTGGTATTTGTAGGAGAACAGATGATTCCCAGTACGTTTCTTCCCCAAAACTCATACAACAAATGAATAAAAAAATGTCCCGTTTAAAAGTACAAAGCAATTACCCAACCGCAGTGTTATACTTGAAAAGTGCAAATTAATCCCCATTTTATTCAAAATAAGCAGTTACATGACCACTAATTTATCTGACAGCAAGTTCTTCTTGCTTTCGCTGTACCACTTTAATACACATATCCGACAATATCCCTATAAAGCAGGGCACTACAAATACCAAGGACCAGCCCACTTGGGAGACTGAATTTTTTATGACGACAGCTATTATTCGTAGGCTCCCCGTATGACACTTGCTTCATTCTACCCTTCTGGCGCCTCAGTTTTTTAGGCGGCTCCTAGATTTTTGAAAAATTTATAAACCTTGGTACATAGAGTTTCAATCTCTGGTACGTGTTCTTTACTTTATTCTACTGTGAAGATGAAAACTGAAACGCTCCTAAATATAACACTTTGTACATCAGACCCTCTGAGACATGTGTGTACGCGATACTGGGTTAAAAACGTGACTGTTGTGAAAGTTTTCTATCTTGGTTATTTTCAAACACAATATCTCATCAAGTACAAGGTTTCCTACTCACTTGGGATCCTTAGCAAAAGCCAATCCCAATCCCTACACACTCAGCGCAGTTTTGGTCAGAGTACGTCCTGCCACTTGCTAACTGCAACTATTACCTGCAGCAGCAAATAATATACACATTTCGCGACAACTTATTGCACAGAAAATTAAAGAAAACTAAACCCACATTGCAACGTAGGTGGGGCTAAAATACATCAGACAGACAAAAAAAAAAAGACTCTCAACAGAAGAAAATAATAGAATAAGGGGAGCTCTTTCTGGGCCCGAAGCTTTTACCCGATATGGGGTACAAATTTCTGAAGATTCTTCAAAAACGCTTAGAATCGACTCGGTGCCGGGTGTTTGTGACTTTCCAGTATCTTACTACATGTAACGTTGCGTCACGTTCAGAAACTTCCGAAGTTTATTCATTTAACTAGCAGGTATCACGATTTGGTGATTATTGATTCTTTCTTGCCTCGGCACTTTATGCAGACAGAATGAAGTGCGCTGACCTTTTGCATCTCCCAGGCTTCACTCAACAAGCCGAAGAATTACGGCTGTCAGCAGGAAGTTCCGCCCGTCTTCATCGTCGGATGCACCTTTGTCACTTCATGCAGGGTAATCGGCATAGGAAATGTTCAGTCTCTCTGTCACTAATTGACAGTAAATCGATGAAGAAATGAAATGACGGGTTGCAAGGATTCCCTGTGTCACTCAGAGGAATCACGTTATTCGATGTGGTACCTTCCAGCTATTGGGAGAGAAGCTTCCAGCATTTCGTGATAATTGCGTTACTCAAAAGCTAGAAATCTGATATTAAACCTTTCAGGCCCGTCGGTTTCTTTATTTACCTGCAGGTTTAACTTTCAAAGTTCCTTGTTTCTTCCACAGATTCGTGTTTTTTTTTCTACCTAAGAACAAACAACGGGATTTGCCCTGTACAATACCAATTAATTTTCATAACTGAGGCGGAGAATATTTACTGCGCGGTATGAACTGGGTATTTAAATAAAACAGTATGTTTTTCTGAAAAGGTTAACGCTTAACATGATTACAATTTGCCCCTTAAGACAGTGGATCTACCTTCCAAATTTTCATATCGCAGGGGAAAAAGCTCAGGAATCATCATCATCATCATCATCATCATCATCATCTTCTTCTTCTTCTTCTTCTTCTTCTACTTCTTCTTCTTCTTCTTCTTCTTCTTCTTCTTCTTCTTCTTCTTCTTCCCATTGGCAGAGTGGGTACGTTACCCGTTCTGCGACTACAGGAACTGACCTGTCCACCGGCGATGTGGTCTCCCCGAATCTCTGCGACCATGAGGTTTGTGCTTTAGTACCTTTCGGGGCAGGCGGTTAGTTGGCATTCGTAGAACATGTCACATCCATTTAAATTGGTAATTTTGAACTTCCTGAACCATTTCACGTACTCGCCAACGATTTCTCAAATCTTCACTTTTAATTCAGTCCTATAAAGTTACTCCTGTTAGTGAGCGTATGAATTTCACTTGTGAACTGTTAATTCTGAGGACACAGCGAATATTGAATGTACGAATTCCATAACCCCTGAAGTCTGTCCTTTTGTACAATGAAGCAAAAGTGGAAGCCGTTCCGGAAAGGACTTTCAAATACCTTACACACTACGTTAGGCCAGTTATTTCAACTAATAACTTTATAAAAGTGTTGAAATTTTTCAAGACGCCAATTCACAATAAGTGTTTGAAGTGTCGAGAAAGAAAACTGGGCACGTAATAACAGGACAGCTTGCGTTATTCCACTAGGGACAGTACTTAATGAACCCCCTTGAACTATTAAAATAGCCTCTTTATTTCGCGTGAGAAAAAGTTTTCCGTGTTTAATGGTTATTAATAACAGTAGACAAAGCCATAACTTCACCGACGGTAGCTATCAACGTCTATCACATTCTATATTCAAATTACACGCTTACATGTCTCACCAAAACGTCTGTACTCATTAGCAAGTATAAAAAGGACTCAAGCCGCAACGCGTATATCTGTTACTAGATACCAGTGTTTCGGAACGCCGTTCCGCTTCTAGGCCAATTAACCCTTTAAAGACGAAGCGTATCTGTTTTATATAAGGACTCAGTGCGTACCGTGCTGTAAACACTCTACACTTCGGTTATAAAAACCAATCTCTTAATGTTTTATAAGGCAAAAGTTGCTGTTTGTTCTGAGATCCGTACAAAACACATAAACGCAATGTGGGCACCACGTAGAATTTTTTAATGTTAAACCTGGTGGTACGTAAAGTTACCGCTAGGCTTTAAAAGGTTAATGGCATTTTCTGAAGGTAATATTCATGCCTAGACAACCTACCATTCAAAAATCATCTTCTAGAGTTGCCGTGATTTTATTGGCAGTTGGAGTATCTGAGTTCACTATACACGATAAATTTGTCTTTCTTTCAGTATAAACACGGATTCAAAAGAAGAATGTGAGAAACTTCCCAAAGTTGTAATGCCTGAAAATATTTTTTCGGCAAACCCCGACAGAACGGAACACTTGCAAGAGGTGAGTGTGTCTGGAAGGACAACACTTAAATAGTGCTTCGAGAAACAAATTGCAGTGTAGTCGTCTGACACAGAGCAAGGGCAGTCGGGCTTCGGTGAACAAGGTAATGGAGCTGTTGTTATTGATAGCACGCAGCATAATTAGGACATGCGGCTGACAAACCTTTGGTCTGGAAACTTCAAAGGAATCAACTGTTTGTAAAAAGTGGTAATTTAGCCAAAGATAATAGTAAAACAGACATTAAGAAACAGGGTTTGAAGACGTGGAGTGGATTCAACTAGCTTATGGCAGGGTTCTGTGGTCAGCTCTTATCAATATGTTAGGGAAGTCCATAAAAATTGGGAAGTTCCTTCACTAGATGAGCAACTATCAGGTTCTCAGGAGGTTTTCTTCACCATGAAGGTACTCGGCCAACTAGTGAGTTAACATATTTGCAAAGATACTTGAAATAATAGAGCTATTACAGAATAAGGACTGCCAGTTTTTAACCTTTTAAAACCTAGCGGTAACTTTACGTACTACTAAGTTTAACATTAAAAAATTCTACGTGGTGCCCACATTGCGTTTATGTGCGGTGTATGTATCTCAGAATAAACAGCATCTTTTGCCTTATACATCATCAACTGAATGGTTTTTATAACCGAAGTGGAGAGTGTTTACAGCGCGGTAGACCCGGGTCTTACATGAAACAGATACGCTTCGTCTTTAAATGGTTAAATATCTCGTTCGGATGAAAAATCCATTTAAATTATTAATTAAGAAGAAAAGTTAAAGTGGTCTGGAGTAAAATGTTTCCTTAAAATATTACACGTAATGAAGGAGTTCGGCTGTCTGGTCTCACTCAAAAGAATAAAAATACAAACGCAGAACGGTTTCAAGTTAAATAAATATTAAATTAAACAGTAAATTATTTCAAAGCAATTTTAAAAGAAGCATAAGAATGCTCCTGAGTTTGGGCTATAAAACATTGTGCACTTATGATAAACGGGGTAGGTGCGCATTCATGTTACTGGTACAGCTGTGCAAAGTTTTAGCTTCCAATTAAAATAAAAATACGCTTGCTCATGACCACAGCTATTACTTGTTAAATTAATAAATAATTTGCAGCATTACCCGCCGCAGTATAATACAAATAGTTCATTACCCGAAATCTGTTCTTTATGATTTAAAAGAACAGACTGACGTGCCATGAAGAGTGTGAGAGGACAGGCGTGTTGCAGTGCAGAAACCTCCTAGCGTATTTACATCCTCCATCTGAACACAGTCTATGTCACAAAATCAAAATATAAAATACAGGTCTGTAATTGCTCCGAGATTTTTGCCCCATATCTTTACAATGTTCCTGCAAATACAACAATTTCAAATGCGTAAAGCTGCTTGTCTCATTGCTAAAATTAGTATATTTGATACATTCAGTTATTTCAAATTCTTCTTCTCAGTCTATCGTTAAGAATGTATGAACTCAGAAAAGCAGACACGTAGCCTTTAAGCGTTGGAAGGAACGTTACTCGTGTAAGTTTTTTCAAATTTTGCGGGCAAAGAAGCACTAATTAATGTTTACCCGTGTTTGTGTTTTGGAACTTAAAAATTTTGTAAAAGAAAGGGACATTGACGTCTGAATGCTACAAAACTGCTGCACTTTGAATCAAAATAAACTAAAATTTGTCCCTGCGGTACATGGAAGAGCCGATCCAGGGGCCGTGCAGTATAAGGCGTGGGTCTGCGAAAGCTTGCTTTCTGGGATTGCGGGTTCGAGTCCCGTCGGCTACATGGATATCTCTCTCTTGCGAGTGATGTGTGTTGTCAGGTAGAGGTCTCTGCGTCGCGCTGATCACTCGTCCAGAGGAGTCCAACAGAGTGTGGTGTGTCTGAGTGTGATCGTGAAGCTTCGATAATGAGGGGGCCCTGGCCCACTGGGGCTGTCGAGCCATTGGAAAAAAAAAGTACAGGGAAGGCAAGAAGTTAGGTTTACGCGCTACCGAAGTCTGGTAAATAGTAAGGAAATATATTTCTGCGTGAGCCTTTGAAGCTTTAAGGCCGTCAGTTTGAAAAAAATAACCGACTTTCCTGGCAGCTTGAACCCAAAAGCATTAACATTGCGGTTCAATAAATTTTCCCATTTTGAGGGCCAAAAAACGCGAAACTTGAGGTTCGCACAGCTGTGTTGCTGAAGAATCATGTCTTCTGGAATCTAAGGCCGTGTTTTTGGCGAGTATTTCCCCACGCTTCGCAAAATGAAAACTCATTCTTCCTCAGGGTCAAGCATCTAAGCAGTCCTAGGTTGCTTTTTCCTGAAGACGAAGGAATTGCAGTGCTTCAAAACGTCGGAAAGTACTCGCCCAATGACACAGCGTCATGTCTTAGAAGACGTGAATCTTCCAGACAAAAACCTCTCCGTCACTCATTTCACTGCGTGTAATATACTGAAAGCAGCGACGGAGATTAAACGATTCTAATCTTACGGTATGCTAGATACACAGGTTATATATCACGCGCTGTTCCCGTTACATTCCTGAAGAATGGTGCGACCTTTTGTATGACCTCTGATTACCCCTGGTCGAACCGGAGGGAGGAGGATAGAATGCAGATGAAGTAGTAGGTGTAACCTGCCCCTGAGGTTGAACTGGTTTGTGTTATGTTCTAAGAATGAAGAAGGATCCGTCGTGCTCCTAACAGAACCTTGCTAACTGTAAGATGCTAACCATATCTTTAACAGCCTTCTCCAAAAAACTAACTCAGTTGCCTTCTGAAAAACTGTTTTCTTACCAGTCTAACTACTACTTGTTGTCTTGAATTTATGAATGAATATTTACTATACAACGACGATAAAAATGAGAAGCAGAAGCAAGAAGTGTACTGCCCTGGCAATGACTTTAAGCCGGGATAAAACCGGATTTGTTTTTCCTTTGTATTCTTTTAAAAGGACCACAACACTCTTGTTTTGATACCAGTTTCAGCAATGTTGTTTACGCCTGTTATGGGGCACTGTTCTTCATTGTCAAATTATTATGTAATGAAAATGAATGAGAACTGGTTGAAACGGAGAAAGAGACGGCAGGAGTCTATAATTAACATTACCCTCCCACCTACACTTCACTGCGTGTTCTGCAGGTTATGGTTATCCAGTAATGATTCCATCCCCACTACAGAGATACTTGTTTATATATCTCTCACTCACAAACCTGAAATGTTAACCTTTAAACAACTTATCTATTATAGAAGCAAACTAGTTTACAACAGGTTACATTATTTTACTTTAAATAAAAACATATGACTTGTTTTATATTTCCGGAAAAGTCTTTCAAACACCAGTCTGTCAATATCTTTACATTGTCTCACTATTAATATCAGTAAAAATAAGGCCGCTGTTCAGCAAACCAATTGGTGTGGGTTAAATGTCATATACATGCCAACACGTAATGTAGAAAGACAACATCACACACCGTAGATACAGATGTTTCTAGTGGGAATACATATATATATGTATGTGTGTGTGTGTGTGTGTGTGTGTGTATGTATGTATATATCATCATCATCATCATCATCATGAGCTATGAAATATTAGGCGTAGTGCCTGTTCTTTATCCCTCGAGATGAAGCTGGTCCTTCCATCTTTTCCTTGGGCGTCCTATGCTTCTCTTCCATTTTGGCCTACATTTCAGTGCCTGTTTGGGTATCCTGTCTGTGTCCATTCTCTCTACATGCTGTAGCCACTCTCGTTGGTACTGTCTTATTTCCAGAACAATGTTCTGCATTCCAAGTTTCTCCCTCACTGATTGATTTCTCTCCCTGTCTAACTTAGTAATTCCTAGCAAATGTCTTAAAAATGTAATTTGTGCTGCTTCCAGTCTTTGTTCATCTCGTTTCTTCAGCACCCAGGCTTCACTACTGAACTTTAGGCTGCTTCAGTTGTGATATTGTGGATTCTTAATTTTGTTTCTTTAGTAATTTGTTTTCCAAAATGCCGTCGTGTAACGCCATTTATTTTATTATATGTTTGTATCTTATCTTCTAAATCACTTTTATGTATGTATATGTGTGTATATATATGTTTATATACACAAGACACGGCTTCAGGACCGTGAAATAAAACAAATCTGCCTTCTTACTGAAAAACGTTACCAGTATGTTTCTCATGTTCTTCAGATTCTTACAATAAACGATTGGAGAGTCATTGAATTTTCCGCAGCTTCTTTTTTACCCCTATCATTCATCATCAATTTACTTTTCACTTCCAACATCCTACGCAGATAATATATCTCAGGATAATGCAAAGTATTCAACACATCTTAGGAAGAAAATACAGGTCCAGACGTCTGAAGAACATGCCTACACGACAAACAATAAACAAAGTGTGACATAAGTAGCGCAGATGGTTATCCAATACAAGTACAATTGTACCTGTGGCTGCCTAATGAAACAGAATTAAGTGGAGGAAGTGAACCAGACATTTCCTCTGGCAAAAAGCTCCTAACAACATTCCCAGTGAGATCTATGCTCTTCAGGGTTGTTATGCAGCGTGGAGTTGTGAACTTTTACCGACCTTCCCGTACAACATATCCGTCCCAGCTTGGATTCTTGACCCTTGAAGATGGAACCGATATTTTATCCCGAAACGTCGGTAAAGAATTACCACTCAACGCTGCGTAATGTCTCAGAAGAGCGCGGATCTCATCAACATCGCTGCGGATGTCTGAGATCACAGACGTTCTCATGGTCTTAGCAAGAAAAAACAGAAAACTCTACACCAGAGAATGGATAGATATGACTCGAAAATTCAAGGAAATAACTAGGGTGAACACTCATAAATTAAGCCGAAAAAATACAAATTCTAGTATAAATTTCAGGATGGATAGCAGTACCTTCAGATGCAGGAACCAAACACTGGCTTTCCTACAAAAAATGCGATAAAGTGTTTAATTGTTCACTTCGGTATAATTTCTTGGCTTTCTCTTCCATCATCACATTCTTGAAGCACCATTTGTGGCAAAATTAAAACTAACATAGTCTCCACATTTATAACTCCAGTTTAAACACACGTGGATTTAAACACAGAAAAAACATTTAAATTTGCTGCAGTACAGTCGCTATCCTAAAATATGACGCCCCGAATATTTAAATCTTTTCTTAATCAGTTTTGTTTAAAACTTAATTTCGTACCGCGCAGTAAACGCTCTCAACCTCTGCTACAAAACCCAATCACTTAGAGCTGTATAAGGAAATAATCGCTGTTTGTCCTGAGATCTATACAAAGCACATAAACCCACTCTGTGGCCAGAAAGTGGAATTTTTGAATGTTGAACCCGTATGGTTCGTATAGTAAGCGTTAGGCCTTCGAAGCTTAGCACAGCTAATAAAATATTCCGACATACGGCGAAACCCTGAACCAGTTCATTACACAACATGTCAGCAGGGACACTACATTATGATACATTTAATCGGTTCCTGAAATAAATATTAATGTCTTACTGAAAGTGAGGCCAGTCGATTAGAAGCCAGGCCTCTCATTCACTGCCTTTTGAACGTTATACATTTTAGTGCCGATTCCAGTGGCCGCGCAGTCTAAGGCGTGGGTCTGCGGCTTAAGCGCTTGCTGGGATCGTGGGTTCGAATCCCACCGGGGGCATGGATATTTGTCTCTTGTACAGTGTTTGTGTTGTCAGTTACAGGTCTCTGTGCGAGGGGCCGATCCCTCATCCAGAGGTGTCCTACAGACTGTGGTGTGTGTCTGAGTGTGATCAAGTGAAAATAAACAACCTCGACACCTACTGTGAGTGGGTAGAAGAGGGAAGGGCTGGGAAAGTCGATTAATCAGCTGTATGAATCACTTTTTACGCTTGTTACGTAACGCCCCGAAGTTCCCACAATCTCCTTTAACCCAAATATATTCCAGACACATGCCCTTAAACATTCTGCTTCTGTAACTACACATGCCGTAACTAACTGTGCGGTGTAAAACGATCAGCGTTACAAATATTGAAACCAAATTATTTAATATCCTGCCGTACCCGAATCTCGATCTCCACACCATTAATAACATCTCAGCATTTGTAGGTGTTAGAAAATTACAGATACCTGCGTTGTTGCCTGCATGCGTGTGACGTTTGGTGAAAATAATTTCAAAACGACGTGAGAGAATTCGAAAATATAAAGCACGAATTTTTAAACAACATTCAGCCATACTCTAACATGAACTGAGAAGCATAACAAGTGCTTAAAGGAAGTCTAATTTCATTTCGTGATATTATCGCGTACTGGTGAGAATAAACATATTATCATCA
Organism: Coptotermes formosanus; assembly: GCA_013340265.1. Lineage (NCBI taxonomy): Eukaryota > Metazoa > Arthropoda > Insecta > Blattodea > Rhinotermitidae > Coptotermes > Coptotermes formosanus. The sequence goes on along the minus strand of BLKM01012988.1, from coordinate 693,029 downwards.
TCATCATCATGCCGTCCTCATCATCCTTTTTTGACACAGTGCGTTTTCCAATAAGCATCTATTTCTACAGGGAAAATGATTTGTCGCCGAGACCCCATCTGCTACATTACAACTTTTTTAAGACTCCTTACCGGATGAAATTTATGCAGAATGACACCAGTGCTTACAAAGGTGGTGAGACCACAGAAACGTGTGTGGGCCAGAAGAGTAACAGGCCTGGTAAATGCTAGACTGCTTTCAGGATATGTGACAGACAAATGCCTGTACATTCAGACATAAGTTTCGTGACGTACATACTAATGAATACCATTTTATGAACCTGCAAATAGCCAGGCAAGGGAGGAATAAAACCCCCCAAGAATTTGCGGACGGATGTAGGGCTTTGTCCCAGAAAATAATCTGCAAAGTGGATGACCCTTTGGCTCAGACCATCCAGTATCAGAAGGCAGAAAGGATGCTCCTGGCTGTCTTTATATCGGGTTCTGTAGGACAGCCAGGCAGGCAAGTAAAATAGCCAATCCCTCTAATGTGGAGCAGCCGTTGCGCACAGCACTTTCGGTCTGTCAGGCTCAATAAATTTCTATAGTTTCGGCAAGAAGCTTCGAGTTCCTGGTACGACAGCTAACGACATGAGAAATTGCAGTTTCTGGCTGATATTCCAAGGTACGTGGCGTTGTTGAGTTTCTAAGTAGTTTGAGTGATTTACTTATTGGAACGAACACTTTGGTATTTAACGAGCACTTTGGTATTTAACAATTTGGCAATTACAGTTATAAATTACAAATTACAAATAACGCGGTAACGAAATTCTGTTTCAAGTTGGGCGAGCAACTAACTTATCTACTGGTGGCACTCCCTCCCTATTGTGTTTTATTGTAACCATTGTATCTATCTAATTTTGTACAGTAATCCTTGTGTAAATATTATTACTGATATTATCCATTAATTGAGCAATGTGTACTTCCTCCTAACTAGTTGGAATTCCCGCACCGCTTGCAGAAGTATTGAGTTACTAGTGGTCAGAGTCCAGTGTATCTCCTTTGGCTTTCCCTGGCTTTGATTTACCGTAGGGGGTTTGGATTGTGATGTTCGGCAGTTACCGATTTCTGCCTTAGGATTTGTTAAATCGGTTGGTAGCAGCACACCAAGTATACGTGGATCCAGTAAGTGCCCCTCGACACCTGCCCGTAGCACCTCCCTTCCTATTCCTAGTGACCCGAGTTACCGACCTCAGGACCAGAGGCGCTACAAAACTGTGAACAGATATTACTTTCCTCTTATGTAGAGGGGAAGTTACCCTTCACTTAGGAAATTATCTTTTGGGCGATACCTTTTTTCCTTCCATTTCATTTATATTTCGTTTCACGATGTTTTAATAAGTCTTCGAAAAGGGTCACGAGAAAAAATGTTTTTATACAGGCCTATATTTCTTCTTAATCTTGTGATTCAAATCATATCCTGCCTGTAGATTCATTATAGAGGGCGGTATTAAATTAAAGTCAGTAACACACGTGCAATAATTACTACTTTAACTGATAAGTAACGGACTAAAATCACAGTACTTCCTTGTTTAGTGTCTTGACACAACAAGTCTGTCACTGTCCCTTTAGTAGTCAAACAAACAGCGCCACCCGAGTGATCTGGGTGAGAGTAATTTTTTCCCCGCAGAGCTTATGCTACAGGCGTCAATAACAAAAGCATTTGTCTCGTGTAACTTATATTAGAGTGTCAAGTTGTTTCTGCTATGAAATATATTATACTATTTTAGTGATAAATATTACCACTATTTTCATTCTAGAAAAAGATTAATATCATTTTAGATTTATTACTCTTTAATTAAACATCGACGTTAAGTCCTCTAACAGACAAGAATAGATGGCTTAATGTTCATTTCTGAGAATCTTCCATCATAATTCATGTCAATGTGATTAGGATACGACCTAAAATTTCACACAAAATACTGCGAAACTACGAACAGTGCCACCGGAATGACAGGAACAACACATTTTACCTTCAACAAAAATTACCCCTACAAGTATTATGTAATTTTCCAAAGTATATTACCTACATAATTCCAGCACATAAAATTACTATCGCTAGTATCTCGATTATAGCTGTTATCGCTAATGGTGCAAGTGTCTTTCCCATCTCAGAAGTTTGCGCGGCCATTATATTGCTTTTACTGATGGTAAGAAATTAGAAAGTAGAAAGTTGGTGCCCTCCAAGTAAATAATATTCATATACAATGTCATTAATGACGCTGAACTGGTTTGAAATTTGAAATGACGCGCGCACACATAAACAATATAATTTCATAAGGTTCCTTTAGGAAAGTTAATGTGTTAAAAGGAAAATGATCCTTGGACGGCCTTACAGAACTACAAATTAGTAGATCTGAAATGAAAGCCTAACACAATCACTTGCACTGATCAGCCATGTTCCCGGCCAGTGTTCACAGTTTGACACGTGCAGCCCAAATGTTTCTAAACCTGCGGCACACTTCATGGCATTGCAGTTACTTTCGCACTGAAAAATGGCTGAATAATCAGCAGAACATGGACAACTCTGACGCAAGTCGCAGTGTTTTTCTGACGCAAGTTGCAGTGTTTTTCTGACGCAAGTTGCAGTGTTTTTCTGACGCAAGTCGCAGTGTTTTTCTGACGCAAGTCGCAGTGTTTTTCTGGCGCAAGTTGCAGTGTTTTTTGACGCAAGTTGCAGTGTTTTTCTGACGCAAGTTGCAGTGTTTTTCTGACGCAAGTTGCAGTGTTTTTCTTCCATCTAGACAAGTTCCGCGACAGTGAATAAAAACTGGATAGGACATCTTACTTCCACATCCCCTCCAGTTCATGTTTGACCCTCATCCTACTATTCGCCACAAGGTGTTCTGGGCTACAGAGTGTGGCTAAATAAGCAATACGCGTAGATTAATTACCTAGCTAACTAAGAACACGCAGTAAATGCATTACGAACTTCAATCGAAATTCTGAAGTTTTCTTTTATACAGCCACGCACTACGAACCTGAAGGATATTTTAATTAAATTCTTCAGCCCATATTAAGGTTCTTTTCGCAAACCAGCAGTATTTTACTATTTGTAATCTCCCTAGTAACCGATCGGCATGGGTCTGCAGCCGTTCGCTTGCTGGGATTGCGGGTTCGAATCCCTCCGACGGCATGGATGTCTATCTCTAGTGAGTGTTGTGTGTCGTCTCTGCGTCTGGCTGATCACTCGTCCAGAGGAGTCCCACCGAGTGTTGTGTGTCTGAGTGTGACAGCGAAGCCTCGGTAATGAGGATACCCTGGCCCAACAGGGGCTGTCGCGTCATTCGAAAAAAAAAAACTCCCTATTACGTTTACATGACCGTAAGAACACAAAAATTCAAAGACAGTTTGTGTCTACAAATTAAAACGTATCATATTCCAAAACCAGAGTTCAGAAAAAAGGGTGGACAGTTGCACACTCAGCATCCCCACTGACATCTCATCACCGTCTCATGTTACCGGGAATTACAATGCACTGTTCATCACTTGACTTCTGCCAAACAATTAAGAAACTGATGCACGACACACTCAACACTCCCATTGTTTCGCTCAACAACGACCCTTGGATGCTGGCACAGATCCTAGCCGTAGGCCTATCGTATTTCATGCCTTCGGGTCACGTGCTATTTTCTTCCTTCCTTTAGTCACTCTACTGATGCTGGGAAGGTCATAACCTAGCAAGCCTTCCCTTTTCCATAGTTCATCATCATCGAAGCGAATAATTCTTTCGGGAACGCGCTGACGAAGGAGAAGGGCGGTGCAGAAGTCAGTATATATCAAACATTATAACATGACGATATACATGCTTCACTGAAATGTTCGTGTGTTTGATAAAGCAGCAATATTTTGAGTTGCAAGTCCAAAAACTTGAGAAAGAAAATAAAAAAGATACTCGACAATTTACAGCAGTGTCACAATTACCAGGATGAACTTGGAAAGGGTTGATATGTGGTGCTGGAGAAGAACGGGGAAGATCAGTTTGACCGATCGTGTGAGAAATGAATACGAATTACATAGAGTCAAGGGGGAGAGGAATATCCTACGTACAATATATAGAAGAAAGGCTAGCTGGATTGGTCACGTGTTGCGTAGAAACGGCCCTCTAAAATACGTGATTGAAGGAAAGTTAGAGAGAAGGGTGGAAAGGACGGGAAGACGAGGAGAAGACGTAAGCAGCTGCTGGATAGAGAAGATACTTTAAATTGAAGAAGGAAGCACTAGATCGCTCTCTGTGAATAACTCACTTTGAAAGAAGCTACGGACCTCTCGCAAGACAGACTACAGAACGAATGAATGGACGAACTAATTAATTAATTAATTAAGGTGTCCCTGCCAATAAGCCCCATCAAAAAGTGAAACACACTATTCTGTACTGATAGAAATAAGGGCGTTCTGGACTTAGCCAATAATACCTGCCCTCAATCTAGAATACGTCGTACATTAAGCAGAGGAAGTTTTCGCAACATTCGACTGTCTAAGCAGGGTTTAGGTTAGGAAATTTTATGTAGTTCATATTTCTGAAAGATAAAGGAAATGCCAAGATAGACTTTGTCAGTAAGAACTGCGCAATATGCAAATTTCCCTGTTACGAGGGGTCAAGTTAAAGAAAACTGTTTCCTGTGGTCGCGGGACTCTTAACTGCTACTGTGTTATCGCAGCGCACACAAAAACAATTTTACATTTGAAACATCCGCCTTCCCACTTTTTAGTTTCTAATTTCACAAAATGCCTCTACTTCTGAAGAAACTGTAGGCCAAATTGAGAGTGTTCAGGTAGCTGAAGCCGGAATCTACATCAATAATATCTGAAGAAGCAACTGGTCCTAGAAGTCACAGAAGTACACGAGCGTTAACAACCTCTCCTATTACACTTTTGAGTACTTATTTCGACGCACGAATGTGGTTAAGAATTGTGGTTACTGCCAGTACGCCTAGCACAGCTTCAAAATTCTATGCCTTAAAAATACTCAAATTACTCGGGATTGTTTTAGTGCACTTTAAGCTACCCGAAAATAATTATTTGTGGGTTTTATTAGCATATCTTTAAAAAGGCGGCCAGTTTTCTTCCCCGTAATGTGCCAACAGACGGATATCGTAGCTTTAACTTGCACTGTCAATGTTTCGCTGATCTGCCTCAAAATTTCCACACAGTAGCTGCGTTAAGAATTTAAAATTTATACGAAATTTCCTTAATACAAAATGTTCCTCAAACATTTGTCACTTTCTTTCATGGCGCTACAGAGCTAGTTGCCCTAGGCCTCCTCATTATCCAGACTTAAAATCACACACGTTCGGTAGGACGCCCTGGAATAGTGACCAGCCCGTCGCAGGGACACTCTACCTGACAACACTCGCCAATTACAGACATCCATGCCCGCAGTGGCATTGGAACCCGCAATTTCAGCAAGCGAGCGGCCGCAGACCCACAGCTTAGACCACGCAGCCAAACGGGTCAACCTAATTTATTGTCATGCAGCACTGTTAGTAAACTGCTAAATCGCACTGCTGGTTTCTGACCCACAGAAATACGGATGTTATATAGGTATATTTCACTGCATATAATTGAAAATTACTAATATATGATGATACGAAAGACCCCCTATCATATCAAATGTCATAGTTAGGAGCTATTATCAGCTATGCAGAATCTACAGCAGTCTATAGTACTAAACGAATGAGGGGACGTACAGACGAACAAAATATTCTTAATAATGAATCTACGAAAGAAAACGTCATGTTCCAGAATTAACAGCATGTTACATCGGCTGCCTTCTTCCTGTCGACGACTGGCAAGTCTTGGAACTTTCCTCAGCAATCCCAAGTTTTTGAAATTAGTTAAATTCTTTAAATAACCACAAAATAACAGTAACAGCCTTGAAAGCCAAGCTATTTGACCCTGAACGGAATGAACCCAACGCATGTGGCAGCAAAACCTTGTTTATTCTCACATTGAAGTTCACTGAGGGTCCTTATGAAGAAAACGTTTTGGCCTTGTGACACAGTATATTCGTTAGGGCCGGGGGGGCCGGGGGGGGCCGGGGGGGGGGATCGGATACCTGATCAATGAACCGTTACATTGGTGCTAACAAATATGTGTGTGCAGTGAGAAGAAGCTGGTTGTCATCTTGCGTTCCTCGAGGCGAAACCGCAGCGAAATTGTTTAACTGCCAACTCATGAAGAGTTACACGTGCAGTGAGCACGTGGGGCACAACGCCTCTACACTGGCCGACTGACTGATTAGGTGTTTGACCGCGCTGTATCATCTGCAACATTGTTTACTGTCTATGGAACAATTGACAAGTGAACCGTTGTTAATTTGAAGGTGAAAGAGAGGAGAAAAGTTTTAGAGTTGTGCAAATAAAGCAAAACAATCTGTAGAGAAGGCATTTAAGTAAGAATAGCCCCTAGCTCTCTCACTAAAATATCAAACACAAGCAACGTACACTGTTTTTTCTGAGGTTGACGTATTCAGGAATTTCCATCGTGTAAGTCGCTTCCAATTTCAGCTGCGAAATTTTTTTTATCATTTCTGTTTGACAATTCCTGTACGTTCCCAATTGGGTTCTGTAGAAAATGTGGATTTTTTTTAGCTTGTTACTGCTTTGTATAATATTATTTTATTATCGTTATCTGGGTTAAATTATTCCAGTGTGAAAAATGAATAGAAAATTGTAAGCGAAAAACCCGAAAAGAAGAGACCACCTGGTACTCAATATAAGGGGACGGACAACCCGTAGTTTGGCGTGTTACGGACGTTTTTTGAATGAAAGTGTCCTATAAAATACCATTATCTACTTTTCAGACCCTATTTCAGAATATTGAAGTTTTTTCCTCAAGCACACTCATGTCGCTGTAGGTTGTAACTTTTCTTTAAAAAATGGTTATTATTTTCATTTTTATCATCTCATGTCCATTTGTATGTGAAAATAAATTACGCCATCCAAATTAATTTAATGGGTTTAACATATTAAAGAGATTTTTCGACATTTCTCAAGAATTGCTGGCTTAACTTTTCTTTCTGTTGCAATGCTACGCCTTACACAGAAGAGAGGGAAACTTCAGACTTCCTACGACTGCCAGTTCAAATAATTTCAAATCTAGCGTTTACATTTCTGCCTCGAAGAGCAAAATCTGTCATTCTTTATGAGAACGGATATTTAGCACTCTTACATCTGCCATTTCAAATGCTTTAAATTAGAAATTTACAATTTTTATATCGAAGGGAAAATCTGCTCTTTTAACCCAACCATGAAAGGAATATTTACAAAGCAATTAACTTCAAATTTTTAACTGCTTACGCGCTGACTCAATGTCAATTACAAAAACAGCACAAATACCAACGGACAACAGACAAAAGAAACGTTAACACAGGGGCAAAGCCCGGGTGGAAAGAAGAAATAAAACCCCAGGACAATTAATTTAAATTAAACATTAAAATTAAGAAGAGAAGAAAGAAATAATGGTTTGTACAATTAAAGTAAATACATCGTAAGCCATGAAAAGGATATTTTGGTAGTAATAAAGTGCCATAATAGGACTAAATGTAACTCACGGACGAACAAAATTTCTTAATACGTCTGCAGTAACTCTAGCTGCATGGTAACACACACGTTCATGGACAAGAGTGACACACCACAGTCGATGATGATGCTGCTGCTGCTGATGATGAGGATGATGATTATGATTATGCTGATGATGATGAGGATGATGATTATGATGATGATGACGAAGAAGAAGAAGAAGAAGATTACGATGATGACGACGACGACGACGGTGATGATGGTGATGACAACGACGGTGACTACCATGATGATAATATGTAAGGTGATTTCCTAGTAAGAAGTGGAGAATAAACGAAAAACTGGAGTTGTCATTTCTGCTTATTTCCAAGGAACGTCCCAAAAACTGAACGTGTTTCTTAACTGTAGAGGTCACGGACACAAGGGCATCTCTCTGTCTCTTTCCAACAATCTGTCAAATCTTTATTCATTGGTATTCTATCTAATGGCGCTGCAGTTAACGCTGGGTAGACAGTGCTAAATGATTAACACGATGCAATGCGGAAGAAAAGTAGCCATGGCAATTTTAAAATGCAGCCCCAGCAATGACGTCCGGAGTGTCAGACGAACCAAGACATCACTCAGCACATTCTGCTGTCTGGCCGAGGTTAGAACACGGAACCTCCTGAATACGACTCATAAACCTTGTCGCTTGATTCAGTTTGGTAGGTAGGAACCAGCCGAAATCAGACGTAGAGCATGTGCCCCCATCATACGAAATTTAAAGAAAGTCCTGATTAATTTCTATTGGCTATATATTTCATTAAACGAATGACTTCGAACACGTAAGTTATTTTATTCTGGAAAGTTTTGTTGACGTGCTACAGTCACTAACAGCGGAATTATTGCAGCGGAAAGCCAGTTAGAGATTTGAAGTTCCCAGAGGAAAAGTGACAAAAATTCAAGGGGTATAAATCCATGTACACTGGCAAATATTTGACAAAGCTTCGAAGGAACTTCCTCCCCACTTCCAAGTCTAGGATAGTCTAAAAGACTATGAAACGTCAGAAATTATTCACTGATATTCCAGAGTTATATCCAAGAAGACTTGAAATCTTCGAAATTAAGTTTATCGACAATTTTGTAACAATGTAACACTGCCAATAGAGGATGTAACAGCATAGGATTTTCAGTTGTAGGATCTAATTATTCCCGTGCTGTCCAGTAACCGACATACATTTGTGTTTTGTGAAAAATTTCACAACAGGCCTCAAAAGTGCATACCGTCTAAAATCTCCGAGTACCCGTAACCATCTTTGTAACACAGTTGTTACAAAAAATAAATAACAGGCACTATAAACATTCACACTTTCAAATTTACAGCATTTAGTTTGTTTAACCCATGTCCATTACGCATGAAGTAAGCTGAACATTGCTTCAAGGTAAAAAGAGGGGAGCTAAAAAACAATTGCGCTATTCAGACGGGCCAGGGACAGTGCAGACTTCCTTTCAGCGGCGATCCAGGCCTGGCTGCCGCAGAATATGAATGGTCTGGCTACCGGCCCTCTATCCATGAGACCGTGCGCTCTGGTCACACGTATCCATTGAATTTACTGCATGGAACTCGTTATTAGTACTACACGTGTTGAAGCCATGTTCAGTAATTCCATAACTATCTCTATTCAGCCAAAAAGCAAATTCTTCGTAGGCGTTTTGTTCACGGAATTAACGTTCTAGATGCTTCAAATTGTCAAATATAAAGGTCACACACCAGCTCAAATGTTCGTCACGTTACTCTAATTTACCGCAAGTTCCGTGCCGAAAGGAAATGGCAAGTGGTGGTTTACCGCGTCCAGTTAACTATTTACGGCTGTACGCTTCAGTACCACATACTGCCTTTGTGCAGTGGCACCCCCTGAAGATAACGAATAGCTATAGCCGAAACATATCGGATTAACAATCTTATATCAGTTAACTAGTGCAGTCACTTGGTAATAAATATAATTCTGAATTTTGATTTGTTACTGTCCTTCCCAGTGTCTGATATTTGCTATATTTTTAAAACGTCAACTGGCTCCCTTCAGAGATTGGCAGAACAAATAGACTGCTTGCCGGCTCTGTGTATGTTAAGACACGCCTTGCATTCTGTTCGCGGGACGTGCACCTGTGCAGTGTTTACACAGTGTTCACTTGTACACCAGCACCATCACTAGCGACCGATAAAGATGCTGTGATTTTCCTGATAATATGTGTAGTTTGTCCAAAAAATTAACATCTGCACAAACCAGAAACTTATGAGATCCATTCAATTGCAAACACTTTGGGTTTTCTTGGATGTTCGGAACGGCGTACTTGAAGTACAGACCTCTCTTAATAGAACATGTATCAGATAAACATTTGCCTAGACGTAGGTTATGATAGATTTCATTTAAACACGGTTTTGTTAACCTAAATTGCTTCGAGAGTGTACTAAGCTAGATGTGGATAGTTACAAAACCTCCCCCCAAAAGAAACGTAAGCTTTCCTGTCGTTTATTCCTTTCCTAGTCCTTCCCTCTTCTACCTAATCACGGTAAGTGTAGAGGGTTTTTTATTTTCACTTGATCACACTCAAACACACGACAGTCGGTAGGACTCCTCTGGACGAGGGATCGGCCCGTCGCATAAACTTATACCTGAAAACACAAACACTGTACAAGAGACAAATATCCATGCCCCCGGTGGGATTCGAACCCACGATCCCAGCAAGCGCTCGGCCGCAGACCCACGCCTTAGACCGCGCGGCCACTGGCTTCGGCCTTGTCGTTTATAAATAGCTGATATATTTGACTAATGCGGAACATGTGACCAGCAGTTGGCCTGTTACTTCGAAACGAGCATGGTGACGGACAATGAATTCATCTGCGTGTGGATTAGACCGTAACGTAGGATGTTCGGTAAAATATTGTTTTTAGCTGTTTGCATTCATACTCCTCTGTAATTACTACAATAAATTTAATGTGTTCCATGTCCGTGCACTGTATCCTACGAAATAATAAACACCAACTAATGCATTAAAATGCACGCGTTCAGTCCGCGGTGTGGGTACACCCAGACCGCGGACAGAACACGATACTTCTCAAACGGAGGATGAAACCTAGGGCACATTCACAATTAACTGTATCAACGCAACGATAGTGTATCCAGACTATTCTCCCTGAAGATGGCCCAGCAGCGCCGAAACATGTAGGAGACTTTTACGAACAAATATTATATATATTTTAGTGCATCAGTTGGTGTTTATTATTTCGTAGTAAAATAAATATATGTCATATTTAAAAATAGGCACAATAATTAACTCTTTCCCTTCCTGATCATACGCTTCCGTGCCCTAAATAGATTTAACAGGCTCACGAAGCTCGGAACATAATGCTCTCCCTCTTGCGTGAATCAGCGCAATATAACAAATATCCTTCCAATGTGGCTAACTTATGTTTATGAACACGTCGAACAAATGCCGCATTTGTAGCCTCTGATTCATTTGATGTTACTCTTCACTGGACCTACACAGAATTCTTTGATTATCTCACCTACTAAAATATAAGACAAACGGCAAAGAGACAGTGTCATGTTTCATGTGGTCAGTAACCATTCACCTGGGGACCAGGGTTCGACGCTGGGCCACTCCGTGTGGGATTTGTTGTGAGAAATGGCACGTGGAAGGGTTTGAACCGAGCACTTTTGGTATTTCTCTGTTACTATCACACCACTAATACTACGTACTTAGTAATTCATCTATTGCAGGTGCTATATATCTTTGCAATTTACAGCTTTGTTAACAAGCACATTTTAATAAAATGTAGGAAAAATGTTTCCTACTTCTTAGGATGAAAAGTGACAACAAAATTAGGTGTGTGCTTACGAGAAGTACGTACGTAGGTTTTAGGGCTATTTACGTCAGCCGCAGAGTACAGAAATATTTATAAATAATTTAAAGTGTTGTTTTGCACCTCACCACTTTGTTTTTACGGAAAGGAGTATTATGTCGACTTGTATATAAGGTATGTGGCTTCAAAATAACAAGGAAGTTGATGAAGTTGGGAGAGAATGCGTTGTTATGTATTCGTTATATAGGCCTAATGAATATATTTGCGTGGAATCAATTAGACTTATACATCGTGTTGCTTATCTTCACTTAATTTGTAGTTCTCTGCTGCAACTGTCATTAAAAAGACTCACACAACTTTAATAAAGCATTGTTTCTGAAATTTTGTACCTTCAGTGCAAGCACCCACAAATAAACTATCCACAGATTTACCACAAAAGATTTCTGCCAAAATTCAGCAACCTTGTAATAAGAATTAATGAATTTCTGCCTCTTATCTCTACGCAAATTAATTCCTGTAGATGTCTCTAAACAAAGTACTTTAAATAGCCCAGAAACTTGGGAACTCGGAGATTGGTCAACTATCACAGCTCGGGTTAAAACGAATTTTCTTTATATATTTCGGAATAATTCTTTAATATTACTTAAAATTTGGTCATGATCGTCCTCTTCCACATATCTTCCAATTCATCATTGTTATTTTTATTCCCTTTAAGCCTAGCCCACTTACTTGAGTAAGAGCACACAAAAATGGTTAAAAAGCTAAACGGAAAGAAAGAGAACAGCATATTACGTGTAAGTATGACAGGGCCTAGAAAGTCAAAGAAGAAAACAGAGACGGTATACATACTTTAAAAATGAATTTGACTATTGGAAGTTATCGATATAGGCCCTACTAATGTCTTAGGGTATCATTTATTTATTTCTCAGTAACAATTTATGTAATCACATTTTATTATGAAATCTGGAGTCAAAGGTGCGTATAATTTGAAAAAGCTTCTCTTAAGCACACTTTCCTGGTTAACAAATTCTGCACGTTTTATTTTTCAAGGAAAAGTATCGCTTTTTGTTGTTCCACACATAATGATATTCAGCCAGAAGGAAACAGTTCTGTAAGCACACCTTCGGTACTCTTATGGAATAACGAAACCAGCGGCTTCCCTCATAAAATTTCCTGTGTGCAATAAACTTCCCACGAAATATTTCACCTGACATTTTAGACGTGCTAGTGTCCAGCCTACGCCATATACACGTATTACTATTACGTGGAAAGCTTCTATATTTCCTTAGCACTTCCAGGAAAATGTCGGAATCATAAATTAAAGCAAACCACAAAGAGTCACTATTGCTTCCATGCACAACTTTCTGCTTAGCAAAACGTCTGCAACCCAAAGCACACAGCGCAGGCTTTCTTGGGTCTCTGACGAGCTCAACTATCGCCCCTCGTGACTTCAAAGCTTCCAAGCAAAAACTCTGTTCCGTATAACTGGTTTCAATGACCTCTGGACTGGCCGGACCTTCACTCCCCTGAGGCTAGGAGCCACCCCAGTAACCTCCTCACTCACCCTACAATATACACACAGGTGGGGTAAGTCGTTCAAATACCCCTACCTAACCCCAGTGACCCTCGTCTGCAGCCTATACCTGAATTCCTTGCACGTACTCTTGCTGCCTGGTCTTTTATGACATAATAAACTTACACTATCTCGCACATCCTCAGAGAAAGCCAATTTATTTATATTTCAATACGTTGTGCAAAGAAAATATAGAAAACGTTATTATATTTTTTGACAATAATTATGCAATGAACAGTAAAATTTGCGAAATTACTCAGGCATTTGCTTTGTCTACATAATTTCAAATGTAGCAGAAATGCTTTCAAGTTGCTTTTCAAGACAATACCAAACGCAGACAGGAATAATTTATATATGACCCTCTGTTTCCCAGTTCCAGGCTCTTTTTGAATAAACAAGTAAAAATGTACTCTGGTTGACCAGCATGTGATTCGTGATCAACTTAGCAGTGCCTTTAGAATTCCTGACCACTTTTCTCTGTTTCAGAATCACTTTTTTCTGATCACTTTCACATAAAACTCAACCTAACTACACTACACCGTGGCTACGGCCGCCTTTCCACCGATGCTGTATACTTATGCGCATTTATCTGAGGGATTTTCAAATTATGGCGCTGCGAACCAGCCGGACTACACTAGTTCAGCGCTTACTCCGGGCTCACTTAGCGTCTTAAATTGAAACCATGAAGCATCAACGTTTTGTAGTCTAGCACAGTAGGGTCACGGTTTTTGTTGTCCACAACACAAATGAGAAAAGATTTTGACCTTGCAAAAAATGCTAGAAAGTAATATTTTCTACACGCAACCTTACCGTTTAAGAATTAATAAACGGCGTCATATGATGAGATTCATTTTGTACCTCACAGAGAACACAGTTTTCTTTCGTTAGAACGGACAGTCCCTTAATGCTTTAGAGGAGAAAAATGACTCTTCATTGGAAGTACTGTACGAAACATGTAAATACAATCTGTAGGCACAATGCGGAGTTTTTTGGGTCAAACCTGGCCAGATTAGGTAAAAGTTTCATTTAATTATTGCAGGAATTCAAAAATTTTGAAAGAGGCTTATACAATTGAATTTGTGTTCCAAGCCTGTGTTTGTGATTACCTGTTTACACACTTCTGGCATCGCTAAGTAAGCCACAGCCAGGAACGTCAGCATACATTTCGTTTCGAGCTGTTAGCCACACAGATCTACCGCTATAATCCGAGGAATGACGCATCCAAAATCCCTCGGCGTTTGCATATCGAACCGATATACATGTGCAGTCAATAGTCACTTAACCTTTTAAAGCCTAGCGGTAACTTTACATAACACCAGTTTACCATTCACAAATTCTACGTTCTGCCCACACTGCGTTTATGTGTTTTGTACGGATCTCAGAACAAACAGCAACTTTTGCCTTATAAAACATTAAGAGACTGGTTTTTATAACCGAAGTGTAGAGTGTTTACAGCGCGGTACGCCCTGGGTCCTTATATAAAACAGATACGCTCCGTCTTTAAAGGGTTAAAGGAGCGGAAACAGCGGTTCTGACACCAGTAATTCCGCACAGTGAAGTCCATTACAGCCGAAATGATAAGAGTGTGTGAGTTAAGCAATTAATCGTTTAAAATGGCAGAACCTACATATATTTACAGTTTTCCGGTGTATAAACCTTTTTAGTCTAAAAAATGTTAATGTTTTACCTTGAAAACGGAGCCAGTAATTATCTTCGAAAGAGTATGTTTCTAGCAGAAAACACGGCTTCATGTCCAGTTATACCTTCTGGCATACGTATTTATGTAGTGGTTACAGAGTTGACTAGCCATGTTCCTCGACTTTAGAGCTTACACGCAACACAGAACGGGCAAAGGCAGTGCACCTACTGCACTCACAAGCGACGTGCTGCCAGTTACAAACCCACACAGTTTGAAATGTACCCAGTCAGCCACAGCCGTAAGTTAAATGCCGCGATCGAAACATTCTTGAACACAGGCAGGGCTATGTTACGATACGCACCAAAGGGAAAGAGGGAAAGTAACCTCCACACGGGCATGAAGTCTTCTACTTTATTCCGCGAGTACAGTAACTTCTTTTCTAAGAAAGATGCGCTAGATGAATATACTGGGCGGGATCACAATCTGTTATGCGTTATAGTCAATAACACTGCAGCAACCTAAAGGTGAATTATACATTGAGTAAACCGATTTGATATGAGTTTAACACGCAATTTTTAATTTTTCGCTCACTTTCTCAATACTTTCCGACTTTTGCTGATTTTTTCTGAAATAATATGAAAATAATTCAGACTTTATCGCGTACATCTGAGCGTAATAAAGAAGTCTCTTCCGAATTAAAGGATTTTGCTAAAACCTTAAACACAAAATTACCAGCGGCTTTTATAAATCATAACTTCTTTCTACATGGATTGGAAAAAGTTTAATGAAAATATATACGAGTTATGTATCCTATCTAAATGTATTTCAATAAATAAAACCTAATATAAATTCTGTACTTCTAGACTACCGCTACCTGACATTAAAATTAATACTTTATTTCATAATTAATAAATAATAATTTATTTCATGTTGAGTTTCTTGATATGACGTAAATTAAAGGCTCGAACCCGACGCTAGTGTGTGCGTGACAGACGCCTTGCATAAGCAGAATTTGTCATGAGTGCAGGAAAGAAATTTGAATAAATTGTGTATACTGATATTTTAATTACCTAAAATGCCTTCTAGATCTTTCTCTAGCAAACCTAGCGGTAACACAGAACGGCGTGGTATGTAAATAGTACTAAAGTCTGTAAAGCACGCTGATCCGAGGTACGTGTTATTTCAACAGGATGTCAGCAACTGCTCCAGTAATGATTAGAAGCGTGATACACACGGAGGGGAAGTAACTAACAAAAGAACATTTTCACATCAGCAATCAGAACAACATAACCTACACGACAGAGAGTGGAGTTTGAAAGACTTGCGGTAGAAGCCAGCTTCACGTTAGGAACAGCTGATTCAGTTTATGACCCTGCCTGTGTATGGGAATGGGAGGCACAATGTGTAGAAATGTTCTGAGACATAGCAATAACAACTATGTGAGAGGTATTCATAGGCTAAAACTTGCAACACATCTTTAGAGACCAATCTTTATTTACGTTTAGTTGTAAGGATAGATACTTAACTATCTACACACACGCATGTGCCTCTATCTTCATGGGGAAACAAAACGGTGGGAAATCCTTCCCAAAAACTCCATAAAAAGTGATCAGCAAATTTATTAACAGGAACAGTCTCGGAAAAAAAAGTGTTTATTTTAATTCTTTGTTTTCACAACATAAATACGGAACATTTCCACATCGGCATGTCATGTTTGGGTAATTAATTTTTAGAAGCAGTGCTTACGCGGGAAACAGAATTTGATTATCTTATCGTTTTGTTTTCGGTCCGATTCAAGTTGGATATTTCGTTTGGTTTCGTGCAATCTCAGATAATTTGGAGTTTTTAATATGGTGAAGAATTTTGAATGCGATTTTCCGTGATGTGAGAAGAGGTAAAGACACGGGTTTTTACCAACATTTCGGAGGAAATTACTGTTGCCTTCCTCAGGCAACGCAGTCACCTAAGGTTTTACACCGTGTCATAACCTAGAAGAATATACCCTGAGTGTCAGGGAGGCTGTCCGCACGGCTGGACATTGATAGTGTAAGTTGACAGCTCTCGTAGTGCAGAGCGTATTAGACCAGACAGGTATCATTACTGATAGAGATAAATTACTGTACCATAATAAATCGCCGTTTAATTGCAACAGCGGTATGCTTTCTTTAGAATTTCTTTTGTTTTTTTCTTTATTTCGTTTTATTTCACGCATTCAAATTTTACGAGAACACAGACTTTTAGTTTACTACTCGGAACCACCAGTCTCTCTATAAATATTGTGTTTTAAGGCATATCCGTCTGTTACACACACAAAAGGCAGTAAAGGTTTCTAATTAAACAAGGTGATTAAAATTTCTTATGAAATAAGTTTATGTGCAACAAAACGTACACTTTGTTTCAGTATTTGAAAATAACACTCGCCATTTATATTCTGTTTAAAGAGCTTTTAATTTCTTTATACCTCTCCTTTTCTTCTGAACAGGTTAATTTCAATAAAAGATCTCTTCTTTTGCTTGCAATTCCCAAATCGATATAAACAGAGTTTATATTACTATTTTTGTCACTGAGGTGTAATATCACTAGTGTACGGTTTATACGAGACAAGAGGCTTCAACGTATACGTAAGGTATGCGACTGTTCCGTATATTGACGAAATATTGCGGCTTTGGCATTATTTTTACAACTAAAACGTTACACAGCCGTAACGAAAGACGTCGTGCTGCACTTTGTGTACCTACCAGTCAATTTTTAAATAATAAGAACAACAACCACAACATTTCTGAGCATGCTGATAAGTCAGAACTGTAATTTTGTTGCTGAAAACAATAAAAAATCAATTGCACACTAAATGTCCGCCACCGGTTTTTAAAACAGCATTCGTGTTCTATAGCAGAAGAAAACTAAAACTGCATGAAAAACATTTCTGATTCAGATGTACAGAATTTTCTTGGAGAAATTTAAAATCATTCTGGGAAATACGTGCGCCCTATTACACAGGAAACTTAATGGTCACCGTCCTAGGAACCAGAATTCTTCAACAATATTAGACAGAACTGCATTTTTACGGCAGTTTCTTCGAAATGCCGGCATTAACGGATCATTTGGGCATGAAATCGGAACCCAGTAACACACACAACCCGCCCTGTTACATAAAATACTTTTGCAATCAGTCTTCAGTCTTCCGCCTTTTGTTTACTAACTACATTAAAATGTTCCGCGTAGCTAACAATTTCATTACCTAATACTGCAGCTGCCATTACTCGCTTACCTTTGTTCCGTGTTGCCGGCTTGCACCAGAACTCCAAAATTGGTAAACACTTTGAAGCCGTTCTAAAACACTTTTCAAAGCAGAAAATTCACTCCACAGTGCTTGTCATAAAAAATAAATTTAAATAAACTATATCATTCTAATACTTCCCACGACACCACTCGATGTGTTTTCTTTGCGATAATTTTATCAACAGAACACTCTGGCACTTCAGCACTAATATCTGTTTAACTAAACTATCCTTTGTTATTTTATGTGACGGTTGTTATGTTGCAGGCCACACTCACATATACACTTACAGCACAAACACAATGTTACTGCACTTCCTGCTTGTTTATTAAACCCTCAATGCGGGCTTGTATGAACCAGAAAAGCCACTTTAAAAATAAATAAACAGGGTAAGAAATCTGTTGTAGAATTCGTCGTAAAAGAAATACAGTTTCGAAACACGTGATAACGAGAAGTTATCTCCGTCGGGTGGCGGTGTCATCAACACCCGATGCAGTTCTGTTGCACTTCAGGTTGACAGGCATAACTAGTCTGGCCGCAACCAGTTCGCCGGGTTCCCTGTCCGTCCACCCGTCTGATGATTATAATGATGATGGTACCCAAGACGACTGCTTCGCCGGCAGGGTGTAACGAGTAATAGCCGATAGGACTAGCAGGCAAGTCGAATATTTTGGAACCACACCACACACACAAACACACACCTGTCCCCCTATGTGTGCATGTGTGTGTACCGAAAGCTGGAGACTACTTACTGCTGCTGCCTGAACCCCCAGAGGCAGAAGGCTGAGGCCCACAGTAACTGGATGGCCTACCTACACCGGGCAATAGAGTCGCCGTGTCCACTACCGACATCTACTGGATACTAGACATAACTGAATCCCCTCCCCGTTTCATTCCCCTCTTTCACCTTTTACCATACAACCTACACTTATAATATTTGCTTCCTTCTCCTCCCCCTCCACGTCTTTTTAACCATTTCCCTTATACACACCTTCCCCTCCCATGCACCCCTCAAGATTCCAGTATGTGTTAAGGTCCCCCTCTTGCCCTGCTAGTTCCCCTTCTCCTTCAGCCGACAGCCTACAATAGCCGCCTCACCTTGCACCTCCGAAGTGCCCCCTTCCTGTATGCTATCAGCATGACCCCCAGTCTTACTTCCCATGGTGTGACTAGCAGGGTAGAGCTGGCTGACCAGTTTGGTAGACGACCGTCACTGTCCCTCGTAACTGGCAAGGTGCTATGATTCCGTACTTGTAGGAATGTATTTAGCACTTCCTAACAGGAAAAAACACGCCACTACTGTTTCAATGAATTTCGATGACACATTCGACGAGCAAAGATATAACAATTTACGTTTGCATTTTGCTCTTGTGACGTCTACTAGTGTCTTATTTCGGATAAACACCAACGTCACCGACAGCATCTAGTTTCTTGCTTTATTAACCCTTTAAAGACGAAAAGTAATCTGTTTTATATAAGGACTCAGTGCGTACCACGCTGTAAACATTCTCCACTTCGGTTATAAAAACCAATCTCTTAATGTTTTATAAGGCAAAAGTTGCTGTTCGTTCTGAGATCCGTACAAAACACATAAACGCAATGTGGGCACCACGTAGAATTTTTTAATGTTAAACCTGGTGGTACGTAAAGTTACCGCTAGGCTTTAAATGGTTAAACAATGCTTTATCGACTGTTTTGGAAAACGCAATGGTGGATAATTGTGGTCACCTTGGTAGGTGTGTGACAAAGTGAGCACGGATTATTTGAAACTTCTACTCTAGCATTTTCCTTTATGGACTGAGAAAACGCGTAAAAATCCGACTTTGAATTGGCGGTCTTACACCTGATATTAGAACACATACACATAAGAAAACCCCTACTTTTAGAAATAGCTGCTGTAATTGTTGTTCTCGGTAATACCGTCTTTACGACGCCCATTAAACCTGAAGTCCGATGTCGGGCAAGTAACAAAACTGATGTCAATTGGTTGGACTAAAAGCTGTAACTCTCTGAGGATCTAGGCTGTCAAACTGCAGAGCGCATTCTTCTGAATTGTACGGAATAATTATCACATATGTTAAGCCATGAGGGTTTTAATGACTTCGCGCAAGGTACACCTGGCACATGGAAGCTAGGTTTCGTTTCGTTTCGCTTCTTAGTCCTTCCCTCTTCTACCTACTTTTTCACAGCAGGAATAGAGTGACTTTATTTCCACTTGATCACACTCACACGCCACAGTCGGTGTGACTCCTCTGGACGAGGGATCGGCCCCTTCGCACAGACCTCTACCTGACAACACAAACACTCACAAGAGACAAATATCCATGCCCACGGTGGGATTCGAACCCACGATCCCAGCAAGCGCTCGGCCGCAGACCCACGCCTTAGACCGCGCGGCCACTGCGATCGGCAAAGTTAGAAGTAACATTTTTTTTTTCTGATATCTTTTATAGTGGCAAAAAGAATCTTGAAAATGATGCCCACCCCTTGCAAACACAACAGGCCATGACGAAGACTTCATATGTGCAAACACAAAAGAGTATGTTATAGAAAGAAGGCAGGGAAATACCGGTACTTCGCGAGTGTTCACAGGAAGTATTTAGGCGAATGGCAGTTCATATTGTTATAATCAAGTTTCCCGCACCAAATTCTAGACCAAGTACCCCGGGCGATGTAGTGTGTAGACTACCGGTCACCTACTGGCGTTGAGCGACCTTTTGTGTGTACCACAGTGTACAAGTCACAACTTAGATTTTTATTGTATTCAGTAAGTTACTGGGTTTTCAGCTAAAACAAGTTATTAGTAACAATAGGATGAGGAAATTTCATGACCTGTTATTTTCAGCCTTTATATCTATAAACACTCCAGTGTTCAGCACTATGTACACTGCTGCTAAGTCTCAACATCCGACACGTTTATACGTAAGATTTTAGTTTACTTGAAAATGTTTACAACTCTGCGCAGTGCGCGGACCCCGCGTTGTAAACTCTTAGTAGACCAACCTCAGATAGTGACCGTTTAAATATCTTCTTTTTTAAAATCCTAAATTCTCAGCCTTTGGCTATCAGGTCTGCCATTTTCAGAAATACTTCAGAAAAAATATAAGGCTCATGAAGAGTGGAATAAATAAATATACGTTCCGATAGTAACTCCCATATGATAATTTTTAATGGTGTCGTTTGGGAAGGCATGTCCATACTGACACAAAACGTACTGTATTTTATTTTTCATTCTTCACTTTTGGAGTTGTGTTGAAGTCTGTTCTTCAGCTTGGAAAACCTACTATTCATTCCTAGCCGTCATTGACTCTTTTTTTTCCTGTTGTTGCAACTCATAGACGGAAATTTATTACGAAATTTTAGGAATACTGTTTCCTGGGCCGATAACATAACACATATGTTTTTTGTAAATCCGTAGTGTGAGGAACATCGCTCGTTTTTCTTCCTCCGACCGGCCTCGCCATGTTGCTCTCAGCAGCGATACAAAAATGGCATATAAATACATATTGCCCGGAAAAACTGTGTTAACTGAATGGATCCCTGTACGTAGATGTAGACTGCACTACAACTACAGGTCTAAAGAATGAAACGTTACTCTTATAAAGGACGGTTCTTTCTTGCAGGGAAGGTATCTGAAGAAAGGAAGTTAGAGATCCTAACAAAAAGAAATACACCCTGATAAAGTCTTTATCGAACAGAATAGATAAACTGACAGAATTGTGCACACATTTGTTAATTAAAATTGCATAAATGCCAAGCCTACAAACCCCTTCTGGAATGTGACTCAGTCTTATGCTTGGTAAGAACACAGGCAATGTCCATATCCACATCTATTTATCATTGCATCTTGAACAACGCGTATAGCCTTATGCATGTCCATACTACATATTGTTTTTTCATTTATAATTACAACAAATCAGCCGTCAGAATGACAGCAGAAAGTACGATCTAAAGAATAATCTAAAAATAGGGAAATGATCGGCAGGCTTGTCACTGCTTACTTGTGCGCGGCGCAACGTTTCCTACTGTCATGGGATAAAAGTAATTTCATAGATTTCATGTGGAATGTTTATCAGCATTTTGCGCTTGTGTAATAAACAACAACGGCAGATGTTACGCTCACATTCCGTGTTCGTGTTTTTAACTCCTCTCTACGGTACGCAGATTAGAACATACGAGAAGAACAGTTTCACATAAACTATTACAGAAATAACAAGAACGATGTGGAACAAACTTTGTCTTAGGAAGTTAATAGTTGGAAATGTAAAGAAATTGACGATGGAATCAGACGTTTCGTTATCACATTCATAAGAGCCAACAACTCCGCTGTATTTCAGTTAAATCGAGCCTACACAATCGCACACAATTTCGTTAGGACCTATGTCAATGCTATCATCCCTGTGCTGTGCGTTGTTAAGTATTCTCTTCCTTTAGATAATGCAGTGTAGAGTGTTATGACCTTATTTTATTACTCCGATTGCACTAAATACTGAACAAAATGAAAATCACTAACTTCTTTCTTATGTAATTTTCTCTGTTCTACTACCACTACCTGCCTCTTGTGTCCAAATTACTTGGGTTAGTTTATAGGCCCGTATACACCCTTGCTCTGCCTTTACTGTCCCCTAAATAGAGCAGAAAAACTCATTCAAACAACACTTGAGAGCGAAGCGTGATTATTGTGTTGCATAAGAAGCAATACAGAAGAAAGTGCCTTACACACAGCCTACGTTTTTACTTTTACGTTTAACAGTTTATGAATAGAGATAATTTTATTAAGGTGAAGAATTCCTCCACAGTTTCTTTTATCGGATCTGTAATTTGAAGACCGTCAAAGGCGACATAAGGCCAAACTTAAGAGATGAACAGTCAGAGCTGTAACATGGTTTAATGCAGAAAGGCGAAAACATTTTGGGAGCAGCTGAACAATTAAGAACTAAGGCAAAATATTAGTATTTCCTTTCAGGCTTGCGGCAAATAGACTAGAAAGCAACAGGTGTTACAGATGTCGAATGTATTTCCGGGGGCATATCAGACGCTGTAACCTGCATACAAAAAACACTGGCTGTCATTTCATATTTTTGAAATTGAAAATTACATAATGGTGGACGAGTTTCTTCGCATTCAAGAGGCAAATGGTTTAGAAACTGAGTCTGCAAAAGGAAATTCTACCGCATTTGTTCACTACAATCCCATTATTCGAGAGCAGGCAATTCGGTGCAGTTGACAGGTGTCGTAAGGTAAATAACAAATGCAAGAATGGAAATAAATTGTTTTTAACAAGCACTTACACACTTAGATAATAACCTCATAAATGTGCTCAATAACTTATTCTATTTTTTGCATACTTTTTTAATGTAGCCGTACTTCGTATTTCTACGCATCTTGGCCACGTGTTTGCGAGCAGCATGCTGTCGCAACACCCGTCACTCGGATGGAACTCTTACCACGACTTCAAAAGACAGATTTTGGTTCCTCAGTACTTCTCTTTCTAGGAAGTACTTCGAACTTCCTTGCCTACATAATCGTACGGTAGGGGTTAACACGCAACACGCGGTGCATAGACAACTGAATGCACCCGGTGAAGTCCACTTTCGCAAAAACTTATGCGTATATTAGGAACGCTGCCACTGTGTGCGTATATCGTAGAACTGGGTTTGCTACCCTGTACGTTCACTGGGCAATGCTCTAACTGAAAGGCAAACAAATTAAAAAATTAAATGTGTTAAGAACGCTGTGTTCTGAAAAGTAGCGGCGGGTGACACAGTGATCACACACTAAATTTCCAAGGAATCTGTTACCGCCACTTTCAGGGAAAATGTTTGTACCCTGAAAACTGGAGGTAGTAAATTCTCCTGAAACGTCGGCACTTATCCTCCAAACAACATGGCGTCGCATTTCAGAAAAATGTAATCTTAAATCCCACTGCTGACAGAAAATCAAATTAATGTTACTATTTACCGGTACAAATTAACGTCTTGGCACAAACATTTTAGTTCTCATAATGTCATCACAGACTGTACCGGCTTAGACCTACAATCAGGGGGCAGCAGCTTCGAATCTCGAGCGGTATGCTAACTACCCTCGCTGATGTCATTCGCAGTTTTATTCATCACAATCACGAGAGTGCCAGCACAAACATAACTCATCGTAATAGGCAAATACCGCTTCCTTCCAAATCCTTACATATTAACCTTTAAGGATCTGCCCTTCCTTTTGAAGCTATACTGCATTTCATCTACATTTTCGAGTCGAATAAAGTATTAAAAGACCATAATAAGCTATAATCTGGCAACATGTACTGGCTGTTCAGTTTTTAAGGACCCTTATAGGAAATCAGTGTATTAATATCAGATTAGAAAGGAGAGAAAGTTAAAAATGGTGAGCGGAAGAAAAGTGGAAAATGGTAGTGGCCTCAAACGTCGCGTTGAACCTTTGAGGAAATCGCAGGAATTTCTGACAGGAAAGCCACTCTTTATATGGAAAAGATAATCAATTTAAGTCTTTTGGCATATCACGCAACGCCTACTGGTAAGCAGTTACAGACGTGCCGTCAAAACATGAATTTTCCGCAACATCTATGTCAGAGCTTTAACGTCGCAAGACTCAACGTAGTTTTGTAATGAGAGTTAGTCGTCTGCATTAGCTTATCTTTTCGGTGTGATCTACATCAATTATACTTCTAAATACACGTGCAATAGCCTAAAGACAGAGACAGCACAGTCTGAATTAAAGGCAAATATAATGACTGGACGAAATATTGCCCCGGGTTGCAGTGTGAATTCAGCTGGTGGTTTGGATACTGAATTAGTTCTTAAAGCCTTCAAAAGGTTGCAGTCTAGCTAACTCCATGGAGCGGACTTTCCTGGAAGGGTTAGACAAACAACCTGTCAAGAAACTGCCCGCCCTTTATTGAAATTGCAGTTTAGTCGCCGTGTTCAAAGAATCTGAAACTGGTCCATAAGCTAAGCGAAATAAGTCCTGTCAGAAGACAAAGGCTCTGTAACATAACCCAACCATATATGCACAGACTGCACAAAAATTAGGTCCACATTCGTAAAATAAATACGTTTTTTGCCTCAAAATTATTAAAAAGAATTGGTTTCCTTCTTTGCAGCCTTTCATACTTTCCTAAAAATTACCACGTTCTTTATGTGAATAAATTCCTGCAACTTCTTCTAATCATTTTTAAAATTTCCTATCATTTATGGCATCTTTCATACGAAAAAATTCAATATTATTATTAAAGCAGCTACTGACGTCATTTGCAGCAGATAAACGAAAAAGAAATATCTGTGGTATAAAAGAAGCGCTGTTTTGTACGGAAGTTTATGGATTTTAATTACAATTTTAGACACCTCATTAAATCAGACTACTGTTGACGTTGTTCGTTTAAATCTTATCTGCTGACCTTGTTCGCCAGTTGTTTATAACACATTCCCTCCCACGGCCTTGCGTATTGCTCGCTTCTCCTACCATCTTTGTTTTCTGTTTGTTACTGTAGTCACGGTAAGGAGAAAATCAACCGGCTCTAAAAAATTACTTCTGCCAGCATGTGGAAACGGAAGTTACTTGAGCAAAGACATGATCTATATTAGTCAGTTTTAGAAAGTCTTAACAGATATTTTATTTTATTGCTTATTTATTCCTGAGAAAGCAATGTTTTCAGAAACACTGTATGTCCCGTGTTACAAGATGAAATGAAACAAATTTATGGAACGCAGGCAAGCGTATCAGTCCCACTGTCAAGGTTTTATTCAGGTCACCAAATGTGTTTACAGATAACTTGCATTATATGCTTCTTTGGTAATGCGCCCCACACTTTCTGCAACGGTAAGGGAAACGACGCTGAATGCACAGAAATCGTGGGCTACTACGAGAATGTCCCGGAATAAATAAGAGGGGCTGATGAAAATCGCGAAACGGAAGGCAGAAGGACATACCCCCGGCGAAAAACAGAATAACTGACAATTTAAGATAAAATATTTGCTATTTAAAGTTACCTTTTCTCAACACACACCGCTCATAAGGAAATGCAGTGTTACAATAACTTCATTAATGCCGACACAAAACTATAAAAATGTAATAATATAAAAACACGGCCGATCCCAGTGGCCGCGCGGTCTAAGGCGTAGGTCTGCAGCCGAGCGCTTGCTGGGATCGTGGGTTCGAATCCCACCGGGGCATGGATGTTTGTCTCTTGTGAGTGTTTGTGTTGTCAGGTAGAGGTCTGTGCGACGGGCCGATCCCTCGTCCAGAGTAGTCCTACCGACCGTGGTGTGTGTCTGAGTGTGATCAAGTGAAACTACAGAACCTCGACACCTACTGTGAGAAGGTAGAAAGGGTCAGGACTACAAACAAAACAAAAATAAAAATACCGCCATCGCGACAAAGGAAAATGGGGCGTTAAGAAACGGTCCTTTAGAAATTAAATTGTATTGTCCGTATTATTCTAACTGATACACTTTGTTGCCCCTCTCATATGTTATGGCGTCGAAGAACTAATTATTTTCTTTATGGCTCGACAGCCGTAGTGCGCCAGGACCTCCTAATTATCGAGGTTTGATTATTATCTCAGACACACCACAGTCGGTAGAACTCCTCTGAACGAATGATCAGCTCGACACAAAGGCATCTACCTGACAACACACAGCACCCATGCACCTGACGGGATTCGAACCCACAACCCCAGCCAGCAAGCTGCCACAGACCCACGCCTTAGACAGCACGGCCACCGGGAAATTATTCTTACGTTTCCAACAGACGCTGCTTTAACTGTATGCGCTATACGAAAAGGAAAAGGACGATGATGTTGCTCTTAGTAGCAAGTAAACACATGAACGGAGACAGCAGTGACCTGCTTCAAAGCATCATTCTTTTCGAGGAAGTGAGCAAACCCAAGAAACAACATGAGTCACGGTAGGCGGCGACCTCACTAAGGTTCAAACCGGACACTTCTCAAACAGAAGCCTACACAGTTCCTCTATTGGCGCGTATTCTCTAGCGACGTGTCACTCCGAACTGACAAGTGACTGAAGGGTATATCGGGGCACATATCGAAGGCAACGGTCGTGATCCTCCAGGACATTCAACAATTTTTGCAGATTCCTGGTTCAGAAATCGTTCTTTTGTAACAGAAGAGAGGGACAGGCAGACACATTCCTTTACAGAAGCAGCAGAACAATATTTCACGTAAACGAGACCCAGTCATAGACATGTTAACGCACAAATATGCAAGGCCGATTTAATTAAGTAATACAAATTAAAACCCAAACCGTTTATTCCTTGTTGTTCTTGTTATTTGCTGGCCTGTGGAGAAACCTCTTCTTTAACCCAAGGAATCCCAGTGTTAGAGTTGTATTTTATTTCTTGCTGTTGTTAGTCGTGTTTTTTCCACATAAAAAGTTGGAATGCTTTAAGGAATTAGAATTAGCTTCATTTTTGTACAAAAATCCACTGCCTTGTCTGTTTTTCTCACCTCTCCTCCCTCCGTACCTCATCTGCCTAAAGCAAAACGAGGCACTGAGTTTCCTTCACAGAAATGTATGTGCATGAGTCTAATACGAAGCACAAGTCCTAATGAAGCTACCAGAACCATTAAGGACATACATTCCCTTGACAAAGTTTCGTAGTCCTCAGATCTTCTACCTGTTCACAGCAGGTGTCGAGGTTGTTTATTTTAACTTGATCACACTCAGACACACACCACAGTTGGTTGGACTCCTCTGGACGAGGGATGGGCCCCATCGCAGAGACCTCTACCTGACAACACAAACACCGTACAAGAGACAAACATCCATGCCCTCGGTGGGATTCGAACCCAAGATCCTCGCAAGCGCTTGGCCGCAGACCTACCCCTTAGACCGCGCGCCCCTGGAATCGGCCCTTGACAAAGTTACGGTATTAAAAGTTGAGAAAAGTGTTATTTCAGACGGCATATTTCGGTCCCTATGCGGTATTTTCATGATTTGTTGCTGAAGATTTATTCCTCTGGTTTTTGCAGCCCAACTTGTGTTGCTAGACACTGATGAGGGAAGCTACACGCCCCTACAACGCGTCTGTATATATCATATTATCTAAATCGTAACACTGGAGTCATCACCAACACCACTGTGAAGGTCGCCTGACTCACATGTAACAATACGCAGTACAGAAGCACTGAGGCAAATTTGCTGTCTTTCAAATGTCATGTGACCGAAATATATAGAGGGAAATCAATGATAGATCAAGCTCCAGTAATTTTCACAGAAACAACAATAAACATTCCACGTTTTTGAATACTTAATTCTTCTGGGATATCAATCCGTGTCTATTGGTAAACAGATTCCTTCGTCGGATTAATTTTCCTGGCTGTGTCTTTGGGTGACTGCCCCCGACGTTTCAGTGTCACGTGACAGAGGACCTGAATCCTCAGGAACGACCCTGTCAGAACTTCCAATGCGGCAGACCCTAAACATCGCCCGACTTTACCCTGGGTGTTCAACGGGTAGGAGTCAGACAGGAAGAACCGGGGTCACTCTTGTTACGGTGTTGATTCGAGCATCCAACTTGTGCTTTTAACTCTCCGTTCCTGGCAAAATGAAACTCTCTGCGAAATTATGACATAAATTTCTGCTGCAATATTTTAATCAAAGGAATATCCAAGAATTTTGTAGAAGAAAATGGATAGTAGAACAGAATGCGAGAAAAATATGTTATGTGAAATGTAGACAAAATTGAGTGTAAAGATACCGTTGTCTCTGCACAAAAAATGAAGGCATATGGGGGGCGTGGAGTTAGTTGCAAACTTAGCGCAACGATTGCCTTGTCCCCCTGGGAAGAGTCCTCAGTACTAATAGAATAGGAGGTTGGGTGGCCCCTGAGAAAGCAAAACGTTTTTGAGTCCACAAAAATTACTTGTTCCTGCAGGGAATCGAAACAAGGGTCTTTGGACGTCCAGCCTGCAGCTTGGTCACTACAAGCTCCAATGTTTAAGAGGAGACGCAAACAAACGTAAGGCCTAATAACACGTTATTACTGTCGTTCATGTGTCCTGCCGAAGTGGCCATGCTGTAATTATAGACTCCCGTGAAGTGAAGGGGCCACAACAATATACCTACCGCGTTACTAAATTGCTTCTCACATACGAGGAGTGTTTGATGCGATGATACGTGGGGCAGGTCTGAGAACAAAGGCCTGAAGCTAACAAAGTGCAACTAATTGCAACCTTTAAGTGCAGCCTCATTAACTAAGCAGTCGGCCCATTCCTTCCTGTACAGTAAATAAAAATACCAGTAGCAAGGAATCTGTAATTTAAGAAGTTACTCTGAACTGTGCTGATGTTCCTCTTTCTTTTGATTGGATATCTCAGATTTTTGGGTCATATGAATCTACAGTCGAAGTCAGTTATAACGTGATGAAAGGGACTGAATACTTTGCGTCGTTATAAACGAGTGTTGTTATAACCGAGCAGAATAATGTTATGGTTAACAGTGAGGAATTAATTGGTACTACGGAATATCTGACGTATAGAGGAGGTGTCGTATAAACCGATGTGGTTTTAATGGGTTTCGACTCTGCTTATACGTTTCATAGCTGCATCCGACACTGAATGACCTAATGAGGATTTCGATATTATAAACCCCGGAGAAGGTTAAAGACTTGTTTTCAGGGACGTGAAGAAGCTTGAGCGGATATAAACCTATCGACCTATAAGAGGAACCTGCTGCTTTTGTTATGACTGAGGCCTGGAAAAATTGTACACATTTTCAGAAGACTCTGCTACCTTCTTCGCGACGGAGGTAGCAAAATCCTCGGAAATGTCGGCACAAGTCTGTTGGACTAACCAATAAGAATCACAGCAGAAATAATATCAAGGGTCACTCACTGCCCTTAGAACATCGATCTTACTGGAGAGGATTATTCTGTAAAGAAATTTTCGTGATACGTGTAGATCTAGTCTCCAAGTATACCAAAAAAGCAGCACTACTTAAATTTGTGCTGAAGAACAGGAGTGCTAAGCAGACAATACTTCACAAGCAGTGGGAACCTTATACATTCCATCAGTTATGTGTATGCTGTTTAATGACGCTGTGTCAGCCATTAAAACACTGTAATAAATAAAATGAAACGGCTGGCGTCAGACTGATTTTTACGTGCCCAGTTTTGGGCAGATTAATTTGTTTGTTAATTAAACCAGATGCCAAGAACAGCCATCCAATCAGTAGAATATGTGTCATTTAATCATTCAGATATGTGTGTTTCAAATACCTTTCTGAAAAGTTTTTAATTTTCTATGCTCCGTTAATGTGTACAGTGTACATAAGTACAAAGTATGTCGAAATAGTAGACGGTATAGTGCCATCCATTTGTCTAAACAACAAAGCCTGGTATTTCGACTGTAAAGTAGCTCAGTTTCTTGCCTCACGTAAGAATATATTTGCAAAACAAGAGCTAATAACAAGCAAACAACTTGTGAAAGGTTTAGAGATGAGGGACAAAGTAAGTGAAGAAATTTAATAGGACATTTAAACAGGATATTAAAATGGGACAACCGTTTAAATAAACTGGAAAGAAAGAAGAGAAAAATAATATTCACCAAATAATGCACTAAAATACACTCAATTTTTATTCGTAAAACACTCCTACATGTTTCGACCCTGCTGGGTCATCTTCAGGGAGACTGGTCTGTTACGCTGTTGGATGCACTTGTACAGTTAAGTGAGAATGTGTCTTCGCTTTCATCCTCCGTTGTGAGGTACCCTGACCGTGGACAGTACAAGATACCCCTGACCGCGGACAGTACAAGGTACCCCTGACCGCGGACAGTACACGATACCCCTGACTGCGGACAGTACAAGATACCCCTGACCGCGGACAGTACAAGATACCCCTGACCGCGGACAGTACAAGATACCCCTGACAGCGGACAGTACAAGATACCCCTGACCGCGGACAGTACAAGATACCCCTGACCGCGGACAGTAAAAGACACCTCTCAACGGAGGATGAAAGCAAAGGCACATTCTCACTTAACTGTATAAGTGCATCCAACAGTGTAACAGACTATTCTCCCTGAAAATGACCCAGCAGGGTCGAAACATGTAGGAGTGTTTTACGAATAAAGATTGTGTGTATTTTGGTGCATTTGTTGGTGAACATTATTTTTGTATGATACAGTGCATGGACATGAAAGACGAGAAATTCTTTTCGGAAAAGTTTTGAAAACACCTCGCTTTTGTTGAGATGAATATGACGCACGAATAAATGTGAAAATGTCCTGCAATATTAAATAAAGGTAATGCTATCGCTGTGCCTGCCATGGAAACATATTATTAGTACAGTTTTAGACGCTTAAGCTTTTACAATAAATGGAGCTGTGGTTAGCGTCCCACCTCAGTGGTTCTGCCGCCGAAGGAATCGCCGATAGTTCCCCTCCTGAATGGGAGGCTGAATGGTGAGGGCCGTAAGAAACGCCAAACTAAATTAAGAAGTGGCTTCAGTGTGCTACTGACGCAGAATCTTCAGGTTAAAATATTAGGCAGTCAACTATTTACTTCTTTATCTAAGATAAGATGGCTTCCGTATATAGGCCAACTCTAAACAAAGAATTTTTACTTTATTTTTAACTGCCCTGTACTGAGAATTGTAACGGCCGACTGCATTTATTCTGGCTTTAGTGGGATAAAAGATATTTGTATAACAATCTCCCATCACGTATACACTCTAATTGTTATTACTCCGCTAAATCTGTAAGCCTAAAAACCACGGGATTTCGTGACGAGCATGCGATATTTGAACGTGTACAGCAGAGCGAACAACTGACAACTGTTGAAGCATCCAGCAGCAAATGCGTGTCTTTTTGCGATCAACTCTCGTGGAATCCATCAGTACTATTCCAAACCATCGACTATGTTTTAAAGACTTTTCAGAGACAAGTAAGCCTTACCCAGATATATTATCTTGGAATTATATTGTTTACTGGATATAAAATTTTCAAAGCCATAGAAGCTACTGTTTCTGACGTTTCCCCATATAATCATAAAATATATTTCTCCAGTGCCGCAACAGCCCCTAGTGGGCCAGGGCCCCCTCATTATCGAAGCTTCGCGATTACATTCAGACACACCACAGTCGGTAGGACTCCTCTGGACGAGTGATCGGCCCGTCGCAGAGACCTCTACCTGACAACACACAACAGACACACATCCGTGCGTCGGAGGGATTCAAACCTACAGTCCCAGGAAGCGGCCACAGACCCACGCCTTAGACCGCGCGGCCACCAGAATCGGCTAATCATAAAGCATGTTATGAAGATACGCCACCCGTCTATTTTACGTAATTGAAGCATATTTGGTAATGACTAGGCTAAAAGGGGGAACACCGGGCAATCAATTTTATGGGCGCCGAGCTTTCTTCATCCGGAGGTAAGTTAGCCTTGGCGTGAAGCTGATCACTCACCTCCGAATGAAGCCAAGCAAAAGAATGACCGGAGTTACTCTTCCACTCTCACATCTGTCTTAATTGTAGTCACAGGGACAACTTTTTTTAATATCGCAGTCTTGCAGTTGGTATTCCTGTCCCGTATTGGAAGGTAACTGATCGAATTAGGACGGAAAGCCTGTCGCTCCTGACTGAGATTCTGGCGATCCTGCTCATTACTTATCTGAACGCCAGGTTAGTAGCTTGCAAGGGACTACAAAGGCTTCCCACGCACCGTTCACAAATCACAATGTATTTTCATTTTCGCCGCCGTAAAACTGTGAGTCCTCGAGGGTTTTAAAGTGAGTCAAGTACTTTGAATTACTTAAGGGAATAACTCGTGATAAATTTAATTACATTCGTGATGCAGCAACACCCTGTGGATGGTTCAGTTCAAAAATTAGGAAAAATATGCACAGGCCATTTTCATCCAGCGTAGAAAAAAAGCAGAGTTCAGCAGTTGAACAGTAACGAAACAAGCGCCACTCTGTCAGTTTTGTGTGGTGACGGGTTTGTGGACTTTATTCATCATCCGAGGAGTAAAATATTAAAAATATTAAAAAATTAAAATCACGACGTTTCGGAAGCTGGCTCTGCTTCCGTCATCAGGTGAATGGAGGGGGAGAAGAGAAGAACACATATTCTGTTGGGTCCCTTAGACAGAGCTAGCCTACACTTTTTTAATATTTTTAATATTTTGCTCTTCGCACGATGGATAAAGTCCGTAAACCCATCACCACACAACGGTATATACCATTGTCAAAACCTTTAGAGTTTATGCGTCAGTCTTGTTTCGCCAGTCTCTGTGGACGGGCGAATTCATACTTCTAGGCAGAGAATATTCTGAACTGCCTCCTACCAAGCTAGAAGGCACTCTGTTGTCTCTACATCGCAGCTGATAAATGGCGTTTTATGTAGTCGGAAAATATGTCAATAGGCCAAATCGCACGAGGAGCTATGGTGCCGCTGTTGTACGCCCTCATGAAGGCATCAACAATTATAAGAGGCTGGTGGGCGAACGCAATACTCCGTTGGGCGCTACGTTTCTAATTAAATAGGAAATTAACAGTTGAACCACTAGCCGTAATTAGGCTGGGACACATCTAAGCAGTTAGAAGTTTAGCTGAAAGCAGGAGTAAAAATAATTCGAGTCGGTGTTTGCTGTGTTGGCCCATATGAATGTGCATATATAAACTCTTTACAGAGCTTGCAGGTTTGCTGCATGTCAAGGTACGTATTTCTCAGAATATTCCTTACACCCCCTCCAAGGAAAAGAAGTGTAACCAGCACTGTTACACTATAGTCAGTCAGTCAGTCAGTTAGTTACTTAGACGGAGGGTTTGATTAATCAATTGAATTGACTGACAGGCAGGCAGGCAGGCAGACCGAATACAGATAGATAGATAAATAGATAGATAGATAGATAGATAGATAGATAGATAGATAGATAGATAGAGAGATAGATAGATAGATAGATAGATAGACAGGCAGGAAGGCAGGCAGGCAGGCAGGCAGGCAGGCAAGCAGGCAGGCAGGCAAGCAGGCAGGCAGGCGGGCAGGGACGCAGGCAGGCAGGCAGGCAGGCAGGCAGGCAGGCAGGCAGGGAGGCAGGCAGGCAGGGAGGCAGGCAGGCAGGCAGGCAGGCAGACAGGGAGGCAGGGAGGCAGACGGTAAGCCAGAAGGTCCTGTCCGCTTGTTTTCCCTCACGTGGACTGAACTGATATTGTGGTGGCAGTGCTACTAGCAATCCACGCCACTAGTGACAGTGGTGTGGACACTAATAGTATCCTTCCCTCTCCCGTCCCGCTGTCCTTTTCACGGTTAGATAAGAAGGCACTTAGAGCAGCGCGAGGTTACGCGAGCCAGGAGGCTGGCAATACAACTGTCATGGCAGTAGTTCAGTGGCTGCCTTCTGAACTAAGTGACTGTTCATCGAGCTATGGTCTTCCTGTAGTTGGAGATGTTTAATACTACCAGCAAAGTATTTTTTAAAGAATTTCGTAAATTTGTGTATAGTCTTTGAACTGCCTGACCCAGGATCTCGCATGAACCACTTCTGACTGACCCAAGATCGCAGTCGACTGCCCCAAATCTTTTTAAATCAGTACATTTTATAGCTACGCTTAGTAGTGACACAATTCAGCACAGTTCCCAAAGTACTAAACGTCCAGATTCGCAGCTGGTAATTTTCGCTTTTGTACAACGTTCCATGTTCTCTCATTTGCAATAAAGACGACAAAAGATGTCACGAATTCTTAAATTTAAATAATGTTAACTTCCTCCTGCACACTATTACTGGTACAGATTTTTATAAAGGTGCGAAGGATGAAATACTAAACCTTTTTCACCTCAAAATCTGACGCTACAGTTTTGATGACACGTGATGGAAAATCGCTACAGTTAAATACAGGCTGCAGAATCTACCAGATATTGGTAATTTCACTTCATTTTGATTTTTTCGTGTTACTGACATTTAAACAAACTTTCATACTACAGCTAAGTGAAATGAAATAAGGCTAAGTGGCCGGAAAGTGAAGTGGGGAACAGCCCTGAGCGAAATTCAAGAATTACCGCTAGCAGGTTTAAAGGACCCGCCAACAGCAAACTGCTACTTTGAAGTATGAACAAATGACGGTTCTCTGACAATATAAGCGAAATTTCTATCTGACTGCAGAAACAACATGAAACAAACCGCTACATTTATATCATGTTTGACCTGGACTACGTTATAGTGGCTAAATGGGGTCATGCAAAGTGATGCCCAGTGTGTCTGTTTAAAGGAACTATTCAAAGAGCAAAAAGATATGCGTTCCGTGTCTTCATGCATGACACGCCATTAACTAGAGACTTGATTTAGACACGACTTAAGTAATATCTGATGACTATTTATTAACTTTGACACAGTGCAGGAAGATGCAGAGTATCATACTAAACTAGTGGTTCCGAAACCCGTATATAGGGCACTAACGGTACCTACGCGCCCTCCAGTCTCTCGTTCAGGCACTCTTGTACGTCAAAAATGTTACTATGAACACCTTTTGCCACCGGGGTCCGCTGTTGTGTGCAGACCACAAGTTACACTGCCTATGTCGCTGTCAACACGAAGCAGTCTTGTGTAGTTGTCCTGGAACTTTATGATTTGGCACCATGAAGCAAATAAAGTTACAGAAAGAGACCGAAAACTTCTGAAGACTAGGTTGCAATAATGATATTCCAGATTTTATTAAGGAGTTGTGAAACTGTATATTAGCGAAGTCTTTCAAGCAACTTTGAGGACTCCAGTCATTACGTATAGCCTACTTTTGAAAGCTATAAACTATAGAAAAGTTGCTTGGCTATGAGATTCACATGTAACGCTATCAGCAGTACAGGAAGACATATATAATCAAGCACATATTAGCAAGGGAACTGCAGACGTGTAACCTAACTGTTTTGTAAGACCTATAGCAGTAAAGTATTGTTGGATTATTTGTGGCTTCCTGTAGGCCTAAACCTTTAACTGTACAAGTGGATGACAGCATTCTGGGAGTAACTTCTTTATACCGCATTTTTGCTCTATCAAAGACATATCTGTTAGGGTAATGATGCGGTAAGGAAAACAATTTGGTACTGTGCTTCTAGCGCGAACAACATTTATACGTGCAGTTCGATGCAACAGATATGAAGTGCAGATTCTACTTGACCACGCTGTAGGTCTCCACTGATTTAGTAAGGTAAATTTCACCCTAGGAATGGCTATGAATGTCCAGAAGGGGAGTAGAGGTATAATGTACTCTTTCTCTAACCTCGGCTCTAGATTGGGGTGGGGGGGCACCCCTGTCCGCTTTAACCCCGGAAAAGAGAACTGGCACCCTTTATATAAGAGGCTGGGTGGGCCCTAGTATCGCTGAACTTTGTACAAATGGCAGACTCTTCTAGTTCTTTTGCAATTACGATCAAGTAAACTGACACAGAACAGAGTCAGAAGATGCCAGATACCTAAGTGCTATGTAGGAACTGATACTGAATGAAATTTGTTTTACCAAACTGCAAATTTGCTTCAATCACCGGCTGGAAACGAAGATTATGATCCTCTGGTATCTAATGCCTTTTTTTGATAGCCACTTATTTCAGGTAATGGAAATGTTACAAGAAAAAATTTACGTCGTAAGTCTTATTGCTCTGTGGAAAAATTATTTTAGTGTGGTCAAAATTTTAGTGCTAAGACTGATCACTTTTAGTGAGGAAATGTTGTGTTAGTGATAACAATTGCATTCGAAACGTCCTCTATGAAAAAGGGATACAATGCTGCCACGAATATTGCTATGCTTATAAGTTGTGCTGTGGGGCGGTTCGTGTAAGGCCATAAATCTGATTAATATAAAATGACAGACTTGAATTCCGTAACTTTATTATTTTCTTTATGCGGAAATAAAGCTACGAATTAAATTTTACAGTATTGTACACTAATGATTCCAGAATGGTTTTCTGCGATCGGCGGTGTGGAGAAATATTTCTACGAGAAAGTTACATTTCAATATGAAATAATTCAAACGCTAATATATCGCTTACTTAAAACCACTTGCATATTTATTTCACAATACTAATTTTTTCAAATATTTTTATCAGTTGTTTTAACACTAGTATAAGTAAGTAACCGCATTTTTAAAAAGAGTTTTCTAGCTGTACATCCGCATCTTAGTTTGTAAGTTTCATTTCTTACGTACATGAAATGTGAGTTTTGCTTCCGAATATATATATATGTGTGTGTGTGTGTGTGTGTGTGTTGATCTCACTGCCTTTTTCAGGCCTAGTTGTCATCTTTACTTACTTGTGGTCCAAGTTTTTGGCCTCATGTGTAGGAATTCAATCAGTGGTTCAAAAAAAAAGTCTTTGGAGTGCGAAAGTACTCCGTGGCCAAATTAAATTTGGAAACACTGCTACAATTCGTTTGTATTAAATTTCACTTGCTTCCGTCCGTCTTCTTAAGACTCGCACTGAGTACATCACTACTGTCTAGGACACTGATTTATTACCATTATAATGAACCTGTGTGTGCGCCCTTGTTATAGAAGTTGCAAATACAAAATTACATTATAATATCTGTGTTCAGTAACACCACGCCAGTCTGATGAATGTTACGAAGGATGAATTAAAGCACCCTGCAAGTTGTGTCGAAATGTGTAAGTAATGTGATGCTAATGAGGAAATAAACGAAACATGAGAAATAAACTTGAAAATAAGAACATCGTAACTCAGAATTTGAAATTCAAACTTCAAACCTTAGACAATATGACCCTACTGCCTTGCAACAAGATCTAGTCTAACTGAAACAGCTAAAATTAAAATATGGTAAAGACGTGTATTGGAGATACGCAACTGAAGTTTAAAATTTTAAAATTAGAGCTACAAATTTTAAAATCAGCCTGCATATTTCTCATTCAAATTCTGTACATCTAATAATTACCTTTGCTTTGCTTTCCATAAAAGAAAATTCAATTTAAAAACTTACACAGGGCGCAGGAATTTTATGTATTGCAGCTGTATTTTCACATAATTTTTTACAGTCAGTCTCTATGTTACACCGCTGTATGTACACCGCACAGACTACTGGGCAACTGCTAAAGAAACCTTACAGATCAATATCAGTCGATTACAAAATTTTGAAAAAAAAAACGTAAAAGGAAATCATAACGAACGTAGTAGCTTTACATATTACATACTACATGTTACATCTAGTAATTTGATCCAGCAAGAAAGGATACTTATAAGGTAGGAAAGCAGACTTACCATGACGCCATCTCATATCAGGAGAATGCAGAAGTAGCCTATATGAATAATTCATGTCTGTACTCACCTGCAAAGAAAGAGAAAAAAATATTTCTGCGTGACTCTTTACTATATTAGGAGTACTCTTAACGTCGCTGTTCAATAATATTCTACAGAATAAATCTGCTAAATTAATTTCTCTAACTTTATCCTTGTATTAAAATCAAGGTTTAATTTAAGCTAATTTTTTCTGGACTTTCAGAGTATATATGTAGTGTGTATATATATATATATATATATACAATGCGTAAGAAACACATGCACAGTAAATTCCGGAAATAGCGCCGTTCTCACGTGGTGCCTTTAAAGTGAAATTCCCTGCTATACGATATTTCAGTTTACCGGCGTTCTTGATACACAACCACAAACTGCGACGTACATACAGGTGGGCTGTATCGGAATTTGACTCTATATATAAGTGTGTTAAAATGTGTTTCTGCTTTTCAGCAATATGACATGAGAATGTAAGGCGGACTGTAGGTAAAAAATTCCACGCAAATTCAACTCCGTTACCAGAAGGAGATAACCTGCCGGCTTTAAGTTCAAACCGGCAAAACTATTTATTTCCTACAAATTTTCAGCATTCTGCGGCTCAGTACTCCTTGTAAAGGATCGCTGATTAAACCGAGGACAGTAGGGGCACTAACCCCTTGCACCATTTCGGGTTCTAACATCTCATTTTCTGAAGATTTAAGTCTTATGGTATGTTAGCCTGTTATGTTGTTTGTATAGTTACCTATGTTTCGAAGGCTTATTTTGCCTTCATCTTCAGGGTCAACATTCCAATAATAATCCTTCTTGGACTGTTTGGATCTGAAGATCACGGAAATACGTTCTCCCAAAAAGTGGGTAACCTTTTAGCAGTCGGCACGGCGTAATATGCGGTACGACTTGAAACGCAGATATTTTGATATTTAAAGGATGGTGCCACTCCATTTCAGAACTTACACCGCTTTAGTTTCTGTACCGCTGGGATAATATCCATGTTATAAAACACATCACTAATGTAGCTGAAAACGCCCAATTTGTTTAGAAATATTTGACAGTCAGACGCATAAGCGCATTATTCCTTCATGTCCCGAAAATAGCAAGAAGAGAGGCGTTAAGGCCTAATATGACTTACATTCCCCGACGATATCCAGTAGAGGCCACTTTACCGAAACTGCGTTAAAAACTGCTCTTTTGTTCCTTAGGTGACTAATACGTACAGTCATTATTTCGGAAATAACAGGTTTAATGGAATAAAAATTTTACTTTCTTCAACAAAAAACCTATACGTGGATCCCAGCCTCCACGTGTGTCACCGAAACCTAGTTCAATACCTGCCCAACTGCTCACAACTTACTGATATCGGGGTTACTGCATAAATATTTTTTATTCTTTCCCTTGATAATTTTTCTCTTGGGAAGATTTATTTATTTTTTGTTATTTTGTTTTTAAATACCGGTTTATATCTGCTGAGACAAAACCAGTCCAAGTCACATCGTCTCTGGGAAAAAAACTCGAAGAAGCTGAAAGGGTTAATGCATTCTGTATTCCTGACATTTGCAAAAGAACTGTCATTGACTTCTCGTGATCAGGTGAGGAGAACCACGTACCTTCAATGCTGAATCGGTTAAACGGATCTAATTTGGAGTCCTAAGACCTCGGGGGATTCAAAATCTCTAGATAAGATACATAGGGGATGCTAGGTGTACAATTACAGATTTCCGGTACCCTTGGACTGATATTAGTCCATGTACTGTAGCATTATAAGGAAAGCCGGTGCTGTAATTGGAGTTCGTAATGCCTACGTAATTCTCTACATACTTTACAAAACGTATTTACGGATAATTCCACTATATTTGTTGGTGTCCCCAGGCAATGTATGCTAACTCACCGACGGAAGACTGCTTCACCAGTACAGCCAAACACTAGACCGCTGCCATTGTATATTTCCAGTGCCTGAGGGCAATATTTCCTAAGCACTTAGGCGCTTCTTAATTGTGGAGCCCCCATGCATGCGTGATTGCGTTACAGTTCAAATGCTTTGAATCATTTGCTCGTAACTACGCAAGTTAAAGAAAGACTGTTTTCAAATATCAGTGTTACTTTGTGCATTGGTTGCTAACTCGTTGGTTGATTGTTCTTTGGCTGGTTGTTTCGAATGCTTTGCTTTTATTAATCTGCAGGTCGATGGCAGTGGCCACGCGTTATAAAGGTGTAGTTTTGCGGCATCTTGCTTGCCGGAATTGCGGGTTCGATTCCCGCTGGGGTTATCAGTATCTGTCTGTTTTTTAAGTGTTGTGTTTTGTCAGGTAGAGGTCCCTGCGTCGGGCTGATCACTCGTCCAGAGGAGTCCTACTGACTGTGGTGTGTCTGAATGTGATCGTGAAGCCTCGATAATGAGGACGCCCTGGCCCACTGGGGCTGTTGCGCCGTGGAAACAAAAATAGTCTGCATGGGCCTAAATGACCTTCTAATTTGGTTCGTAGCTTGTTTGTTGTTTCCCTCTTGGTCTAGTTGATTGGTATCTTGGTTGCTTGATTGGTTGGTTGTTGAATTCGAAAGCAGGAATAATTTCAAAAGTTTTGATTGGGTGTTAGATAGGGAAATAAATGCAAATAAAGACTTTTTGCCAAAAAGGAACCTCTCAACAACTGGAAAATATAAAAAATATAGAACTTTGAAGAACATGCCAGAAAAATAAAAAAGAAATTAGTTATTACTCAACGCATGGGAAGACATCATTTCGTCATTAAATATGGTTTTAACTGTACTTAAAAATGTTATTTTCATCTCAGTGTTTTTTATTTTCTCGCACAAATGGTTTAAGCTTACTCCAATTATTTATTGACCTACTTGTTGTTGTCCTTATAAGAAAGATTAAATTGTCCTTGTGACTAATTAAAGCACCATACCTTGAAGGCGTATTGGGGAGTGTAGGTTTATCTCCACAAATTCTTAAACTCGACACTATATAGTCGTAAGTATTGTGGCATGGTAAGCCTAATAATGACAGCTAATTTGCACGACACAAATATTAATATTAAATCAAAGTTTATTTCGAACACTTTTGAAAGGAAATATATTCCTGTAATTCATTGGTACTAAAAAGCAAATTCTTGCGAACGGTATGAGCTTTATGAAATGATTCACTGTTTTGTTTTCACGTGTTTGCACTGCTGTGGATAACGTGGAGTCAAATGCAGAAAGTGTTACTGATACGGACTTTTAATGAAATTGCTTCTGAGAAATGTTCATTTCTACATCCTAACACTATGAAGATTGCTGCTGTGGAAGTAGCACACACAGTACTGGGTACAGCATGGCTTGGTCAGCGAAACGGCAGTTTCTAAATTACGACTCTTCCCTTCATTGTCACAAATACAACATGCCGTAAATGCCGTCAGAGTTTACAAAATATTTTCCCAGCTACTTGTATAAAATCCAGCAAGCCAATGGACCCTTCCTCCTAATCGCCTGTTCCTACCGGAACAAACGAACTAACCTAACTGAATATACCACATTCTGCTGCCTGTGGGATTAGTTATTGTTACGTTATCGTGTTGCCAATCTAAAGTCGATCGCTACATTTCTCAACTGAAGCGTGTGGAGTTCCTTTAAGTATGAATGTCTATTCCCAAAGGCGGACAAAACAAGCAGGCCGTAACGGTAACTCCAGTTTTCCCCCTTCAGAAAAACTTGCTTTTCGATATCCGATCTTTAGCCTAAAGGAACAAAACATGCAACGAGTTCAGTAATAGGAAAGGAAACCATTCACAAAATTATTCTGAGCCGATTATGCGTGGATGAAGTACATTGGGAATAACGTAGCAACTTATCTGTGCTACAAATCACACGTGTTTATTTAATTTGTTTCTTTAAGGTATTGAAAAACATCCACTTCCATGAAAGTTTACAAAATTTATGTGGCTTGCCGTGGTTTTTTAGAGTACAAGAAATTACAAGAATATTAACAGGTTTTCCTTTACTCTGATTGTGTCAGAAAGTTTCAAGGGAAACGCGTGAATATCTTGTCACAATCACTCTCTAAAATTTTATGAGAATCCTTCTTACCGAATTTTATCAAAATCAGAAGAAAAGTGTAGAAAATGGAAGTGAAATTTCATTTACGACATGAGTAAATTATAACTTCTGTTTCAGCAGTTGTCATATCTGCTTGTGCGACTGGCATCGCGTGGAGTTCATCCGTAGCAAATGCCAGCCATGTCGCCCAAGATGGGTGCATACCAGCGGCACAAATCCATTCACGTTCTCACGTAGACATCACCTTCACTTGCATCGATTTCAACGAAACCCGCATTTTTCTTTCAAGTTTTGGAAATTACATAGACTGACTGTTCGGTCTGTGCTGCTAGGCGACAGACGGACGGAAGGACATCGTCTCCACTTGAGGTGTTTTTTTTAGTTTGTAAACAGACTCTAAAATTGATTCAAAATACTGCAGTTCTAAACCGTTTGTTTTATCAACTGTAATTACGTGGTGCTGCTAGACAAAAGTTCTTTTTTTCTTCTCAAGAAAGGAAATTTCTTGTGCGACTGACATTTCTACGGATGTACAGTAACTGAGTGCCAGCAATTTGTAACTCTCAAAAGAAGTCACCAGCTGGAAAGGAAAATATTGCTGACTGTCAATGCAACTTTCTAGGTTCCGGTTTTCATGCTTCTGTCATTAAACTAAGGGCATTTTTGGCCAGAAAAGAAGGTGAAAAACGCAATGGGGAAATCCATCTGTACTCTTAGGCGCACTCGCGCAGACACCAAACGCGCATGTCACCTTTGTCACGTACGTCCGTCAGCATGTATCAGCGCGTCTCCCACGCGATGGATTTCCGTGTATAGTCACGTGACATTGCTAAGAAAACCTGTCCAGAATGTCCAGACTTGTTTAAAATCGGAAGAAAATATCGGGCACTTTGCATGAAGACCTAAGTATGTTTTTGTTGCCGGCACTTTTAAGTCGTCATAAAATGCCCTCTCCTGCTTTAATGATATCAGGCCGTTAATCCGTCTGCCTGCCTGCCTGCCTGCCTGCCTGCCTGCATGCATGTATGTATGTATGTTTGTCTGTCCGTGTGTCCGACAGTCTCTGCCCACGTATCAGAACGATCTCCACTGGAATGTTTACGTGAAATTTGGTAA
This sequence comes from Coptotermes formosanus, assembly GCA_013340265.1. Taxonomy (NCBI): domain Eukaryota; kingdom Metazoa; phylum Arthropoda; class Insecta; order Blattodea; family Rhinotermitidae; genus Coptotermes; species Coptotermes formosanus. The sequence goes on along the minus strand of BLKM01012988.1, from coordinate 649,722 downwards.
TTAGGACTTAAATATCGCGCAGCACTTGGTCACAGTTACGCTGTCTTACCTGCTTAAAACCCACAGTTGACATAAAAACGCAATAAGCTACCACGTAGTGAAATCATTGCTAGTAGACAAAGCTATTTCTCTTGAATTTCATACTAAGTAGCCTTTATTGCGGGTTGCGTTGTTCTTCAAAATGTGGTTTCCATGTCTTGCAAATCGAGACGTGCCTTTTCAGATACACAGTCGTGGCTCTTATACCATATAATACATTAAAACACCATAAAGTTTCTTGCTCGAAAGTGAGATGGAAATCCGCCTTTCATACATGTTTTGTACAAGAAGTTTGCACAGAACGTAGGCACACAGACACAGTACCATATGCATATCCCCTTTAACAAAAATACGGCTGAATGCGAAGCTGTCCGTACAGTGACACACGGTTCAGAAGGAGAGTCCAGTGCTCAGAAATCATATTGCAACAAATCCCTACCCCGCGTCGTACAGGAGCTTAAATGCTACCAGTGTTCACAACCCCGTATACCTGATGCTGTAAGAAGCATATGCCCTTCTTTAGGGCCTTCCTTCTCTCATTTCCCTGTTCTTGCATCACGCAGGCCTCTACTTTCTGTGAAATGCTTTATTCTAATGGACAGAAATTTGTTTCACGGCAGGCCAGTACATCGTGACCTGATGCGAACACGCATTCTTTACGTCATACATCTTAATTCATTTTCTCACACGCTACAAAATCAGCGACGTCTAGATCGTGTGGGGCAGTTAAATGGATCGCGCTAAAACTGACTGACCGCTACTTTCCGAGTAGCTGTAAGAGAAACACTATACGTACTTGACGGACAGAATGCAAGGAAAGTAGGTTTGTGTACTTAAATTGCAAGTTAGCAGTTTAGAAACAATTACTGGGAAAGGGTTAAAGGAGGAAGATAAGAAAAATGGTTAATAACACAAAAAATGGCATCAATAATAATAATAATAATAATAATACATACGGAAAAAGGAGCTTTGATAAGACAATGAAATTGTTGCGTGCAATTGCGAACATTGCAATATACTCGTATTAGTATAATTAAAATTGAATATCTAAAGCCATTTGAAGTTTACGTTAATGCGTTTATAAATACACAAAGTGAAACTGGCGGCAGGTGCATTAAACAGTTAAATTCTCAAAAATTATATACGTAATTACTGTTTCCTGGCGGACATTTCATTATCGGGCTGTGCAATGCTGATCCCTTAACGACGGGATAATCTGTTTGTGTACTGAATACTTTGCGACAAAAAGTGGAAGTATATAACCACTTCTTAATGCGGTGTAATTATTTGTTGCAGTCACAAACTATGGAGTTCCTTGCTCGTGTAACAAACATCACGATATAGGTGGCTCCGTAGTTAAATATTTGAGGGAAATTATATGAAACAGATATATAAAGAGCAGCCTAAATATTGTAACATCGCACTTGACAACATTATTTCCCTTTTTTCCAAAACACGGGAAGTTTTGTTTTTCGAGAAGTCTAAACAGCATTCGTAAAAAAATAAAAATCAGTAAAAATAAGAAGAAACAAGTATTTTTCCATGATCTGTGAGTTGATATGTGAGAAGAAATGAAAATGTATTACGTCACGCAGTTATAACTTTTATTCTCTTTGCAAGCTTTTTTCGAATCAATACACATAACAAACCTTATCGGTGATTGGCCTATTATTTAATCTAAGATACGGCAGACTCACAACCCGGTGGAAAATTTGCCGCTGAGGCTACAGAAGCATTAAAACATAACGCGGTTACGGGAAGCATTTCTGCTAATTCATCAGCAATCTGGAATCCCCCACTCCTTCATATCAAATGAAGTGTCTGCAGGACACTGAAGTCTTTTCTTCGCCGCTTCATATCTAATTATTATGATAAATCGGCAGACGGTCAGGGTGATTCCTTGACCTTAAAATTACAACAGCGTGAAGCTTATCACTTGCACCACATCCAACCCTGTTCTAGAATGCTTGGAGTTTTTCTTCTGCGCCATTTAGTGGCGTAAAATTGGCCCGCCTCATCATTACGCTAATTACTATAATTGTGGTACTGAATGTGGTTCTTCGTTCTCACTTCTTTAATTCAAGAGCTATCTTTCCAGAAACTTATCAGACCTGTTACCACAGCCCTGCATGAAACAGCTCTGTTTATACTGTCATTCGTTCATGTCTAATTTATAAAATCAGCTATCCTCCACAATAATCTCATTTCTTTAATATCTTACAGAGACAGATGTCGGAAATACATGCCGACATGGTTTCCTACCTGACTTTAAATCCCTACTGACTGTAAACAAATTTATTTTAGAATTATAAGCCCCGCAGGAAATATACAAGGTAAAAAGTATGTGACTAAACCTATTGGAAAGGCAACAAAGCGGAAAATTATGTAAGACAAGACTTGGAAAAAATTAGTTACGACTAGCTGACGGGCTCCCCGTAGTTTATGGATCGGGAAGTTTCATTGCCGTCTTCAAAAGGGCCCATCATTTGCCCCTATTCAGGACCAGATGAAGCGAGTCAATACCACTTTATCCCTTTCTTAAAGTCAATTTTACTATTACCCTCATATTTGAGCTTAGGTTAATTTTTCTTTACTGCGAAGCTACAGCCGAAATCGGGCCTAGACCTTCTCAGTTTTGAGGTTTTCAGATCACACACACACACACACACACACACACACACACACACACACACACACATAAACATACACACTCACACGCGGAGACAGCCCGTACTTGGCTCCACCTCAAGAAGAGGTGCCCTGAGATAGCAAGCTAACCAGACTTTTGGCGTATTTATCTGGTTATACACAAGAGACGTGTGATTTGGGCCGCCGTACAGCTCACGTCTCCCATTTTTAGTTAACTGACTTTATTTAAATTTTAGTATGCGGAAATTTTCTTCGCCTTTGCGTGGGAACATCGGGCAGAGCTAAGGTTAAGTGCCTGTTTGTCTGGCGGGGTTCGTCACTCCAAAAGGGCAGGGAGGATTAATGGAGACCTGCATTGAGTGTCACCTTAAGTTAATTTTAGTCTGTGTATTTGAGAGAAAGGCTTTGGGAATAACAGCTTCCGGACAACAGTAGAAATTTAAGCTAGCCTTTGTCGGGGATAACATTCGATGCCGGTACTTTAGGCAGCCAATCGCTTTCGATTCTGAAAATGGTGCCGTTTTGGGGAAGGTGCTGAATGTTGTTCCGGAATGCAAGACAGCTGGCCTTTCTTTGTTCAAGAAGCAACACGTAAATTTAACGGACTTGACAGTGTGATTTGCGTCAGCTGCTAGTGCTAAATACTACAGGTAGTGTGATATATCGTCGCACACAATAAATCGTGTATGTTCACTGGTGGTTTTCATTGACACGACCTCGTCCGGTGTTTTTTCCTTCCCTCCCCCGTTAATATTCCCTGAGAGAGAAGGACTTATGCAACCGTGCTGAGAAGCTGATACCCGGAGGAAAGTGACCGTGTGCACACACACAGTCGTTACGACCCCTCTGGACGAGTGATCAGCTTGTTTCAGAGGCTGCTACCTACACAAAAAAAACCAACACAAGAGACGAATTTCCATATCCACAGAGGGATTCGAACCCGCGATCCCCGCAATCGCGTGGCTGCAGACCTACGCCTTAGACAGCACGGCCACCGGAATCGAGCATATGTCCATTGTATGGAGCCAGTTTAATAGGCCAGCGTAAGAGTTTTCAAAATTTGACTCTACTTCCCACTCCATGTGATTTTTAACATACAGAAAGAAACGTCCGATAAATAATAGGAGGGGGTGAGACCCAGTTTGGGTATGCTCACAGAATAAGGAACAAAAAAATTGTGACTAGATAAAGGTGGTTCTACCTTACATTGACGAATTCCAAAATAGATTAGGTACAACTTATTATTATTATTATTATTATTATTATTATTATTATTATTATTATTATTATTATTATTATTATTATTATTATGTTCTATCCTGCCACAGACCACTTCTCCCCAGTACTTCTCTTGAACCAGCGGCGATCCCAACCGCTCAGGTGTCAAGTTCCAAACTGCAATACTTACCTACTATGTGCGATGTTCCAAGTACAGCTGTCTTCTGTAGCGAATCTATCGAATATCTTCTTGGTATGTCTTCTACATTTTTCCTTAAACCCCTTGTTACAATTCCGGTGGCTCCAATTACCACAGGTGTAATCACACATTTCATATTCCACTTTCATTCTTTCTCTATACGTAAATTCTTCTATTTTAGTTTCTTTTCTGCTTCATGTTTGTGTGACATTTCTGTCCGCTGGTATTGCCACATCTGTCAGTATGCATGTTTTCTCTTACTTGTTTTTAATTATTATATCTGATTTATTTGCTGTAACTTCCCTGTCTGTGTGTACCCTTTGATTCCATAACCCTGTCACATCTTTATGTTCACATACTGGTTTGTGTGTGTGTGTGTGTGCGTGTGTGTGTGTGTGTGTCTACTATTTATCTGTCTTTTCGATGCCTATTGCTTTGCAAATCGAGTAATGTAAATGCTTATTATTATTATCATCATTATTATTATTCAGTGTGTTTTGATATGGAACTTTATTTTTTATTCTCGCATTCAAGATGTTATATCCCGGTCGATATAAAAGCCTTGAATCTCACGATTACAAAACTGGTCGCTAAGCACTGACTTAATCCACAGTTTTTACGTCTTTGGAGCAACTTAACACCTTCTTCATATTTCTGTGAAAGCCGAGCATCAAGACAAGCGTCCGTCCATCTGTCGCTCTCCTAAATTTCAGCGCTGACGTTAGCGCAGAACTGTAGGGCTACAGGATACACGTTGCGAGATGGTACTTAAGTGCAGCTTAACTCCAGGCAAGGAAAGGTAATTACACACGCACTTATGTTTGTAGACTCCGAATTATGGGACAGCCTGCGGTTTCTGTCAGAATATTCCAAGGCTAAAATTATTTAATTGTAGTAATATCAATAATGATAAAAACTACGCTAACGCTGATCTAATGTTAAGTGCTATTACGAAGGGCAAGATGACAAATGTGATAAAATATTGCGATAACATCAAAACATGCCAAAAAGTATGACAAATTGTAGTGGGCGACAAAGATAAAGCTGAGTGACATTAAGTGGGAGAGATATCTACGAACACGGAAAAACTGTTGGGAAATTAAATTTCTTCCCATTTCATAACCTCAACCAAGTTTATAATTTCATAAATAGAATAATAATAATAAAATCGGCGCTACAAACCGAAAAATCGCGGGTTCGATTCCCGATGGTGTCATTGGAATTTTTCATTGACATAATTCTTTCGGTCGCAATATGGCCCTGGGGTCGACTCAGCCTCCAACAGAAATGAGTACCAGGAATATTTCCTAGAGGGTTAAGGCGGCCGAGGAGTAGGGCTGACAAACTTACTACTTTCCTGTGCCGATTGTCTGGACATCTGGGATCCTCATCCTAGTGGATCTCTAAGGGCCTGTCCAGGCCTGTAATGGGATTGCTTTACCTTTAATTAATTCGGCACTCTTTTTGTTTCATGATGTCTATTGCTACATTCTTCGGTCAGAATATTGCTGCTTTAGGCAGTCTGTTTCATAAATGCACAATGGTAAGAAGCGAAATGCGTTTATGAATTGGAATGACAGAAGATGACAAAATTTGACTGAAACAAGTAGCTGTAAACATCGTAAAATAACATGATAATTATGCTTAATTAATCGGCCTTGAATATTGTTCAAGCGAACTATAACTTAACATTTAAAATTCTTTGCATTTCTTGTTGCAGCCTGAACAAATAACATTAACTCCATGAAAAAAAATATGCCTTGGCAGTTGACGTGTAATTACTGACGTTATGGGGAAAATTCTGCTCTAGAGAAAAACTATTTATTATCGTCTTCAACAAAACCCTTCACTGGATCTTATTTTGAGTCAATTTAAATGAGACTTCCTTTTCAAACATTATTTCCGTAACAATAAGAACATTACTAACGCTACCCTCTCTTCTAAATTTGCGTCTCGAAGCGATATCTTCTCGTCAGATTTTTTAGCTAAGTTTTTCTTGCAAATTTTTCTTTTATCCATGTGCAATACCTGAAATGTCTATTCAGTCCCTTTAGACTTAAGCATATTAAGAATAAAGCATACGCGTCCTGGCTGTGTAACATTTTTATTTATTTCATGTCCCTTCTATTCAGATATCTTTCTCTATCTGCAGTCCTCGAAAATCTTCCGTGATTAAGTCACAACGCGGGAAAGAATTTCACGTCTAAGCGAAAAATAGGTGAAACATTTTTGAGGATTATGTTTTTAGGCAGTACGTGATAGAGAAACACTAGGCTATAAAGCATATCTGCAACTTCATCTCTTCTTGATTTCATGTTTATAAAATTTCGAACTCACGCAGTACGAAGTTACGAAGCACTTGTATTCCCAAAGTATGCAGTCGCCCATGATGCAATTGTTCAAACAAAATTACATTCATCTCTGTCTTTATAATGCGATTCCTTCTCTTGCAGTAAAAAACATGACGACGCTTCTCTTTTAAAGCTTAATTTATATACTTGCGTATAAAATTCTTGGTTCCCTTGGAATAAATTTTCTGAACATTTGAAGGACACAGTCGACATTTTTACGTTCTATTGTGTTGATATTTGTCTTCAGATTCACGCAGATCACTGCAGATGACACTATAAGCCTCGCATTAAACACTGCAATGTAATATTTTTACCTCATTGCTTGTGGATTAAAGTTGTCGGATTCTAAAGAATGTGGTCCTCAATTTATAATAAAGAAGATAATGTACCATCATCAGCACCGTTCTTTATTGTGGTTTGTTCCTTTCAACGACAAGGAATTTAATTCAAATAAATTTGAGAAATTTACAACTTAGAGGCTCACAATCGTTTTAATCTGGTACCAGCAGCCTAATCCTAACCCCAAGCTGTGTGTCGATAAATAAGTTAAGCTATGTAGCACACGGAGCAGCAAATACGAGCGGTTGCAACTTTGGGGGGCGGGGGGGGGGGATAAAATAAAAGCTCGCACTGCACAGTCTTCTCTCCGAGTTTCGTATGTACACAGATAATAAGAAAAAGTTCAGCTTTCGCAAATTTCGGAGGTTAAATAACGCAGCTAATAAATCTTTCCATCACGCGATTACTAAACCTCCTTGAATCTGTTCTCTAAATATTTCCCTTGGATGTACTTTATTATAGATCTGTCAAATTGTCTTTCTTTAGATTTTCAAACCGAAAGCTACTTCTTTTAAGGGGAAGTTCTCCCCCCACAACTTGCTTCTACAGCACATGCTGCTGGTAGTACTGGGTTATTCTCATAGTCCGGACTTGCAGTTGGATTTTTTAAAACAGGAAACACGTACGTCTAAATGACGAGGAATTGGCATTGTAAAACGAGTACTGACTTGACATTCCGTGACACGTGTACGCAATTGTCACTATTTCTCTTGAATTCGATGATTAATTTTCCTTTTTGTTTACTATCTCCAGGCAAAAAAAAAGGAATAAATGTACTTTACCTCTTTTAATGTGTTCCATGTCCGTGCACTATATTATACAAAAAACTTTAAAGACCAACAAATGCACAAAGAGTTTTTTCTCGTCAATTATAACACACTCCTACGTATTTCGACCCTGCTGGGTCATCTTCAGGGAGAAACCTTCCGTTGTCGTTACACTATGTTGCACTATACAGTTCAGCGAGAATGTGCTGTTGACTGTGCACTGCGCCGTTAAACGGCGCAGTGCACAGTCAACAGCATGTAGGAACATGTAGAAACATGTAGGAGTGTGTTATAATTGACGAAAAAACTCTTTGTGGATTTGTTGGTGTTTAATATTTTTTGTACTTTACCTCGTTGCTCCACGAATCACGCTGCATGTGGGTAACAAATAAATCACAAGGAACTGCGGGAATAAAACACAGGGATTTCGGACAAAGTTGAATAAACGTGTATGTATTTATACGTGTTTGAATACACCATAACAAGCTGTCACGATCCCAGTGTTCGAGTGTAGAAACACAGTAGAAGTACACACTGTAGATAACGGGCCGCCGTTCTAGCAATCTTTCAGCTGTCAATGCAATTATGCCTTAAGGTTCATGTGTTAATCTCGAGGTTTTTTATGCACTTTTTGGTAAAGAACAATACTAATTCATTCCTATTTTGGTGCAATGCGATATCCATTGAGATGGGGGCGACGGAAAAAAGGAGGGCATTAAATAATTTAGAAAAGCCAAGATATATATGAATTTGAGTTTTGAATATTTGGTGTTTTTATCCAAATATTCGCCGAATATGTCTGATGGAGATCGTACCTGCCCAGTCAATAAAATTTGTAGCACATTCAGGACTCTCCTAAGAACCAAGAAACTTCCTAATTCTACAGCTTGACATTATATTAAATGCTTTTGTGCGGCGAACGTAAATTATTTTGCGAAAACTTGACTTCCTCGACTTCAGAAACACAAGTCGCAGATAGCGCGGCGGCTTTAAGCTGTTCCACAGCTGAAGCCTGTGGATACAGAACACGATTCCCTACAGCATTCAGAGATCTTAAAATAGTGAAATAAAACTTTTAGTAGCTGATACGTAATTTGTGAGGAACATTCTGTGTGCAACAATTTCTATGTTAAGAGAAATTGTGTATTTTTGTCCATTCGTAGGAAAGAGTCAAAGCAACAAAGCAAGCAAAAATTAAAAGCTGTGAGCAAAAGTGTTTGCTGTGTTCTGTGTAGGCCTACAGCCCATTCATATTTTGCATATTTATTTGTTCTTACCTTTATTTTGTTCTTCCCTTTTTCCGCTTTCTTTCTATCCTTGTTTCACATACACATATTACATATTACACACATCCCCTGACCATCTGTTATAGCGAGCATGCAATGACAGGAGACAGGAATAATCTTGCAGATAGGTTCCACTTGCATATAACAGAAAAGGGTCTGTGAGGTGATACAAGGAGAAGGGTTAGTATGAAAAAGGCAAGCAAAAACTATACTGGCAGTACATAGAGTTCTGCAAAGGCGCGGCGTCAAAAGTACAGACATTTGCATGTGAATGGTGTAGGTATGGGGTTTATGTGCTCCTTTTATCTTTCTGTGTTACACAAGCTACTGAAATGACCGGCCAAAGCTGATGGTCAAACCCTTTCTTCTCTGCCGCCCCTCTACGCATTTTTCTGCTTCCCCTGTCTTTACCGGTTTCTTACCACAAGATTTGGCTACCTTCTTCTCCCCACTCTGCACATGTGACTATGGTTTATATTCAGCCATTATCACAATTTTTCATTCTATTATACAAGGTAGACTTTAAAAAATTTTTGCTTATGTGCGGGCAAGGGAGTGTCTCCAGTTGTGTCACTTGCTGCAATAAGGAGCCTTTTCGAAACAGATATTTCATGATGCGGCAAGCCTGTTTATATTCACTGATTGTGTTTGTATGCGTGAGATCGTGTACCTGCAGCACATTGCTTAAATGTTAAATTTTGGTAAAAAAGCAACCAATGGCCTATGGGAGAGAGACACGTCACACATACAGGCAGGGAAATTTGATTTTTATTAAGAAACTGCGGAGGGAAAATCTCTGAAGCAAACGCTACTTTCGAGATATAAGCATTAAGAGATATTACTGAAAACTATCCTGGATAGCCCAGTCGGTATAGCGACTCACTACAGGCTTGAGTGATCGGAATTCGAACCCTGCTGTTTTCAAGAAATTCCTCCAAACACAGTTCCTAATCGGACGTGGGGCTCACCCAGCCTTATGAAAAATACGTACCAGGGCTTTTACCGGGGTAAAGTGGCCGAGGCGTGGTGTTGAACACCCACCCTCAATTAGCACCGAGGTTAGGTATGAGTAGGGCGCTATACTGATAATCCTTCTCTGTGCCTCCTATGGCATGTCACCGCGTGACCTTTGTCTTTATTACATACGGCCAGAGAGACAGACAACAAATCTGCGAAGTGTATGGCATTATGCCAGGAGCCAAAGACAGGCTTCTGTGTGTACAGAGATAAAATTGAGCTTTTCTTAAAAGAAAATTTCCGTGTCCACCAATTTCTTTATCAGAGTGAAGTACACAATACTCGCTCTCTAAACAATCTAAACGCACAGTCGTGCATGCCCTTCCAGACTAGAGTCACAAAATGAATCTTGGTCAAAAGGCAAGAGTGATATATGGATATGTCTATGGTCTATGCTGCTGCGACGAAACTTTACGTCTAGTTACCTGTAACGTCTGCAATAAAGTTTCATTCATACGTACTCTCTCTTCTGAACCAACTTCGACAGAAATGCCCACAGAACTGACATAAATAACACGAATTTTTTTCCGAAGATGAAACAATACAGAATGATTTTTCACTCATAGACAGGACACCCTCCCCCCGCAAATAAATAACCCACACTTCCCGAATTACAGCTTATTCTCAAAAAAAAATATTTCGTATTTTATTTACAGAAGTTAAATGAAGACCAAACAGGCACCTACATTCTGCTTGTTTCGCTTTTCGTTTCATGAAAGAGATTTTGTATCTGAACTAATTTTCATTGAAGAATGTTAAGAAAAATTCGGTAAGTTATAAGCATTGCAATGTTATGGGCTACTAATTTTGGGGTAGAAGTCTGTTTATCTATTACCAGTCATGCACATGATCACACGACGTCTACAGACTCTCAGAAAAATCCTGTAGATACAAAAGACTTAAATGCGGTGCAAGGGGTGTGTTTTGTACACTTAAATTTCCCTTAAATTTACAGTAAAATTCGGTTCAGTTTTCATCAAGGTCTATTTAATGTTCATGAAATCAAACCCTATTTATAAAATGCTGGTATAATGGCGTTAATACTTTACCATCGCCATCCTCACAATTTAAACATATGGCTTGACCAGGATAAAAATTCTTCCCATATGCATGTATAATCAAGAGTTAACGTTTGTCATTCTTTCACAGCAATGTGGAATCTAGTATTATTGCTAATAAGTGACAGATTTACTGTCAAAACAAAAAGTGAATCATGTCAAATATGGTTCTTACAGTAGTGGTTTTAATAAAGAGCATTCCATTACGGGGTTAACTTACATTTCAATAATGAAGTTGTATTAATTAGGCCTAACAACAACGCCTCCTATCCCAGGCAAAAACAAAAGGTAAAAGAAAAAAGGTAAAGAAATTTGGGTCACATCTGACACGCCTCAAAGTTTTATTCAGAAAAAGGACAATGATTACACTAGCCAATTCACATAATTAATAAAAGCACGCAGTGCATTAAATTCTATGCAGCAGAAACGCCTTTTTTCCCTTTTTTGGATAAGATATGATTTAAGGAAGCCTCTATACTAAAATGTTAATGCAAAATACCGTAGTTTATGTAGACACTTGAAATAAGATCACCTCTCCCACAAACTACAAGTAAAACTGGTTGCACATATCCATTGCGTTCTGCAGCTTATTTGAAATATTGCTTGCGGTATATGACGAACAGTCCTCACATAGTGACCTTCAAAATGTGAACAATTCGCAGACGCTTCCAGAAAATGACATTAAACTTTCAAGGCCTAGCGGTAACTTCACGTACCACCAGGTTTAACATTAAAAAATTCTACGTGGTGCCCACATTGCGTTTATGTGTTTTGTACGGATCTCAGAACAAACAACAACTTTTGCCTTATAAAACATTAAGAGACTGGTTTTTATAACCGAAGTGGAGAGTGTTTACAGTGCGGTACGCACTGATTCCTTATATAAAACAGACGCACTTCATCGTTAAATGGTTGAAACAAAATTGTCCGTAATCACACCAGGAAGGTGTGTACGGTTAGTGGAGGCACAGATCGACTCATTCTTAACTTCGGCGCTAGATTCGGTCAGTGTTCAGCCTCACATGCTGGCCGCCTTAGGCCCGCGAAGAGAACCCATTTCATCCATTGAATAGGACGGCCAGTGGGCCCCAGACAGCCTTTAAAAATTTTGGAGAGGAAACAAATACTTTTCCCCTCCTGAGATTCGAGTCTCGGACCTACCAGCTCTTAGGGTCTGCTATGCTAATCCGGCAGTAACTTTCTTAGTGTGTGATAAAATTTAGGAAATATTACAGCATTAAATGTGGACGCTTTGTGCTGAAGTATTTGATTAAAGACGAGAGATTGTGGATAAAGGTCATCTAAAATTATAAGCCAAAGCTCAGCTCAGTAAATGTGGGGAGCCATTAGTCCCCAAGGGAATAAAAAACAATGACGCCGGTCAGCGGAATAGCCAGCCGGTCAGAGTATGGAAGCGTCCCTTGCACGGTTAGAAACGGCACGTCAATAGGCTTACAGCGGTGCGTTAGGAAAGAAGCTGAAGTGCGCTGACCACTGCACGTGTCACCACTTCAGGTGGAAGAGTTAAGACTGCTTATTAAGACATAAATTGCCATAACGAGATGGACATTTCCATTCACTCTGTAAATTCAACATTACTTGGTGGTCTACATTGAAACGTACGAGAAGCTCAAATTGTGTCCTATATTTTTAAAGTCTGCAGATATAAACTTAGGATGTAAAGGCTGACTGCAAGGAAGCAACAAAATCGATTCACTTTGCATGTTGAATTGGGGTCCTAAGAGAGGGTCTATGTATTAAGAGGACCGTAAGTCACTTGAAGGTCAGCGGGTAGTGAGTAGAAATGTGCACATATTTTATAAAATCCCTGCCTCCATCTTCAGTGTGTAAAACTGGAACAAATGTAAATTGCTATCAGACTTTAAAATATCATATCACAGGAGACAGCATAATTCATAGTCACTCAAACAACACCATTATTTTATGCAGTTTACGTGATAAGGAGAGTAAAATATTTGGCCATTAACGAGGAAGAAAAAATTTTTCTAGAATATTCTATCAATGTAAACTGATAGAAAAACAGAAAGAGGAAAATAGGAAAGAAATTCTGAATAGAGTCCTTCGCAGCCAATTTGACAAAACTAATCCATGTAGAGGAACAGAACCTGTCTATTGTCTTTGTTGCTTTTGCTAATATGACACATACACATGTCGATACAAATTTCGAGCCTAAGTTTTGAATAATAAAGTATAACAGTCACTGCTGTAATGTGTAACACACAGAAATAAGTGGCAATGTACAGTTCTTTGTACTGAATTTAATTAATGAAGGAAGTTAGAGAGCTTTAAACCGTTAGAACCCTTAACAGCGATACAGACATCTCTGATACGGCACTGAATTCCATATGGAATTATACCTCTATTATTTACCCGAACTTAGATTACAGCTGTACGGCCTACAGTACATCACAGAAATGGTTGCATATCTCTCCTGTGGGACAAGTAAGGTTCTGTCTCTGTTCAAAAGACTCGGTAAATAATGTAACTGGAGAAGTGAATTTTAAAAGGGAGGAAATTGAAATAGATTTCACGTAAGTTCTTTGGACTTGGAATGGAATAAAATGGATCAGTTTAGGCGTGACAATTGGTGCCCTTTGTATATGACCAACTTCCCGACTCCATCCTAACAGGACGTATCTGGCACTTCTCGCTGTTCCCCAAGAATGCCTAACAATAACCTGGTCATGTGCTATTTCATTCCCAATCTCTGCAAGGGACACGATCTGTGCGCCTGTGGCGGGCCTGTACGTTGTTTTGGAAACAGACGACGTACTTAACGCACTTGATCGTATGAAGGGTGAGTGCTGAATGCTATGTCTACGTCTTTTGTCGTGCAGTACTTCTCTCACTGCAGCAACTGGCCTCCGTCCAGTCTAATGTCCAGTCTCCTGCTTTATTATCGCATTAAAATAAACGTAACTACCAAAGGGTCAGTCTTTCTTTGAAATCATCCCCACAATATGCGAATGTCGTCGCTTTAATGAGGGGTTCAACCGTTCGTCCATTACAGGTTTCGTTATCCCACGTAACGTAATATTTGAAGGGAGGAAAGGACGAAGACTGAAAGTTTGATGTCTCCAGCGGCCCTACATAAGGGTGGGCATGGCATCACTAAGTCATTAATCAGTCAGTTGCAAAATGTTGGTGGTTTTTGTCTTCCACTCCTATTATAACTCATATAACGTCCACGACGATCTTTCATAAAATTTTGGTAATTTACAAAAGTCCCTTTAAAAGAAGTATAATGTAATTTTATTTGCTCTTCTGCCTATAAGACATACAGGGATATTTAGATTGCAAGGAGAACGTGTAATGTGAAAGCAAGAAATTTCGTCTAAATAATTATATAACATTAACACTTATGCGAAGCATCAGTCGGTTTCTGGGAACCATAAATACTTCTTCGGCAGAACAACATAACGTAAGAGCCTTTAAATTACATTCTACCGTTCTGTTTATTCCACAGTTGGGAAGGATATCACAATTTAAATACTTTTAAGGAACTGCACTGTTGTTTTCATTTCAATGTGTTCAGGAACAGATGTATTCAAAATATTTCGAAGTATAGAATAGAGACTTACTTTAAATTTAATTTATATATGTCCTTTCGCAAAGAACCTTGAACCGTTTATATTCTTTGAAACGTTTTTCAGTAATTTACTGAATCAGAGGCAACATTAACTAGGAACAGCGGTATGCTTTGAAACAACTTTCCCCTTATTTAATATCAAGTTCCTTAAAATGACAGAAATTGAATGCAAGAGAAAATTTAAAAATTTGTAGAGCTACGTTTGATCGCAGAAATTTCCCATTGTAAATTACTGAAGCTGAGTCAGTGGCATGTAAGAAGTGGTAATGTTAGTTCGCACATTGAACGAACTAAGCAATATGACTGACTAATTTTTAAAAAGTATTGATGCACGTGTGACAGCACCCTATAATTTAGTTTCTGGAAGAAATAGTATTCCTCTAAAGCGCGAAATCGTCATTTTATGAATAATCTGAATAAAAGTCAACCTTCAGTACTACAAGGTGATCGTGTTCTAAGTTCAAACATCAACTCCAATTTGAATAATTTTTTTCTTCCCTTAGCACTACCTGTGCCTGGACCTCATGTTGTGAACCATAAAAATATAGCCACTGACAGCTTTACTCATGCATGTGAAGAACGACTAAAACTACGTGTAACCCCCGACAAAAATATCTGCCAATCGCTTACCGTGCATGGCCACAGTATTGTTGGTCGGTAGTGTTCACAAATCGTAACAACACATTCAGAAGAAATGATTTGTTTTTATGGCTTCCATATTGCGTCTGCCACATAATTCCTTCCAGTTGTAAAAACAACGCCCACTTTTAAGAAACAATAATAAGTAACAAAGGAACATTTTATTTTTCGTGGTGTTTCTCCTTTTTGGCGTTAACGTTTGCCCAATGGGGCTTGCAAGTTATTGACTTCAGGAACCGGAAGTGAGAAGGGCTAGTTCTGAGTCATAAAAATGTGAAGAGATTTCCGAACATTTACAGCAACAAAAAGGTTCGTTGTGCCTGTTTGGGGTTATATTTTTGACGACAAATTCCGGGAAGTAATGAAGGAACTGAGACTTTGTGCAGGTAATGTTTTATGTAACGTGTCTTGTTCTTTCCTTTGTCGCTTTGTTACTGAGAAAAGCAGTCTCCACCCCTAATTTTGAAGGTAATAAATTTGCTCCTGCAGCTTGGAAATTTATTGCGATTTTCTTTTTGCCAAAAAAGTACGAAAAAGTATTATTTCCTTTAAAGTCATAGAATTAGAAAGACGGAAAATATAAAAAACGTTATTTTGAAACCCATATACACAGTAGCACCCTGTTAAAACAACGTCGATTTACGCAAAACCTCGTCTACAACGTCAGATTTTCTGTGGTACTATGAATTCCTCATATTAACCATAACTTTACAGTCCTCGGTTATAACAACACTCGTTTATAAAGACAAAAAATATTCACCCCTTTTCATGACGTTATAGCTGAGTTCAGCTGTAGGTCTGTACCTATATTTATGTACATGCACACACACACACATATATATATATATATATATATATATATATATACTTATAAACTTTTCATGTAAGCCACCAGCACGGGTCACGGGAACAGCAATAGGACGGTTTCATGTACTTCACGCCTGTGTGTTTTCCACAGACAGGTATAGGTTCTGGAATATCAGATCTCGACAGTGCTCCGTCTTACTAAACGCCGCTACCTGCTGCGATAGAGTCGTGACTTGTGGCCCGGTTCATGGGTTCGGTGGGAAGGAGTGTACGCCGCCACTACGATAATTCTGAGATTAACCTTCTACGTTCTTATATCATGAAGCGCTTCTAGACGCACATATAAATTTCTTTCTTTGGAATTGACAATCCTTCAGCTGTGAAGAAATTCCCATTACTTTACAAAAACCAAATTTTCAGTGTCATTTTCACAGCATCACTCTCTCTTAAATACACCGAAACGCTTAACAATGTGTTAATTTCCTTCCACGCTAAGTGTCAAGCAAAAAACCCCACAACTGGAATACCACAGTTGTCTGTTGTTATATACTTCAAATATTGGCAGCTGCGTTCCCCATGTGAGGACCGTCTCCTGCAACCTAACCTTAAAATATTCCATGGTGAGGCGAACATGAATCCACTTCAGCGAAAACAAAATGGAAGGTGCTGCGTTTAATTTTGGCATAGGTCCTATACACATTTTTCAAATGAGGTATTTGCCATTTTAAGTTATTTATTGATGCTACAAGTAGAAGGAGGTCTGTACTGTATATTTACGTGTCCACGAGAGTCCACGAGGAAAGAAAATTCCACTATATATATATATATATATATATATATATATATATATATATATATAGTGAAAGCCTATGTGTATATATAGGCTTTTTGTCTTCAGTTGTGTTGAGAACAGTGCGTCCAACTTGTTGATTTGTCTAAATTAAATTTTGGGGCAGTAACCTTAATGATAATAATTTAGACTCAGTTACCGGAAAAGTCTTTTTTATAACTGTTTAACTTGCCGCACATGCGAATCATGATGCTGTCCTTCGAACGGTGGGATAAGGATAGAATCTACCAAACACTTCTGCTTCCAGAGTGTCTCGGGAATCAGTTGCTCCCTGCCTGGTGTCTCTCATTCCTTCGTAACAGAGATATCCGGTATTAACCCTTTAAAGACGAAGCGTATCTGTTTTATATAAGGACTCAGTGCGTACCGCGCTGTAAACACTCTCCACTTCGGTTATAAAAACCAGTCTCTTAATGTTTTATAAGGAAAAGTTGCTGTTTGTTCTGAGATCCGTACAAAACACATAAACGCAATGTGGGCACCACGTAGATATTTTTTAATGTTAAACCTGGTGGTATGTAAAGTTACCGCTAGGATTTAAAAGGTTAATGTCGTCATACTTCGTGATTTCAAACCGACGTGATTTTCATGAGATCTGCGCTCTTCTGGGCTGTTACGCACCCCAGAATAGCGCAGATCTCCCCCACACTTGTGCCTTTTTTTTTTTATCAATCCAAGCGAAAGAAAACTTATAAGCACCCTGCCTGCAGATCCTCTCAAACGTGTCTCTAGTTTTACCAGCCACGATTGTCTTGAAACCTGAATATTAGAATTTAAAACTGAACCCAGGCACAATATGGGCGCAAGACGGTGTGGGAACAGACGTAGGAAGGCTACAATTGTACCCAAAGAAAAATGGTCACAAGCCTATTTAACAATTTGGCCCAGTGAAATTACAAACCATAATTTTAACCTGGAAATAATTACATTGGAAATTTGGCCGATGCAGGGTTATCCGTGGGGAGAAACCCGCTTGCGGATACACTGTAGTGTAATTTACCCGAGACTGCTCCTGCTTCACTTACAGCACTTGACTGGTCAGGCTGCTGCAGACTGCTTGTGATCAGAATCGCTTCGTAACCGCGGAAGCAAACCGGCAACACTGAGTGAGTAAAACGCCATACACTAATTAATTCTATAAATATTTTTTAAATGTTCTAATTAGTTATATAAGACTTTTAAAGTTTCTTAAACATGTATTTAATCAGAAATTTCGAGGTTCAAGCCCCAGCCTGAAGGCCTGACCGATCTAAAATCACAAACAAGGCTGCTTCCTTTCAAATAATCACCAATATAGTAATTACATTTACTGCCGAAACGCAAATGCCAAAACAAGTCGAAAACTGTCTAAAGAATGTTGTCATCGTGCTCTAAGATTTGAACTGAGGTGTTTAGTAATTTGCTTATTTATGTGCGTCTTTGGCAAAGTGGCTTATGCAGCAGAAAACCTACTATATACCGGGGGCATGGTGACTTCCCTGGTGTTAATTCATCGGCTTTTGAAGAAGTCACAACCTTCCTCTGAAACGTCGGTAATTTATAACAATCTACACAGCATCACGTCCAAAGAGGAGATATTGCTTGCCCCCATCGCAATAAGAATATCAAATCTCACTTATTTCCTGCAATTATACTACGTTTCGCATGCTTTTAAAATTCGTAACAGCTCTGTCTGGACGTTGTGCATAAACAAAAATTTCTCGCCGTTGCCGGAAAAGAACCCTGGACCGTCGAGCCCGTAGCCGAGTCACTACAGCGACTATGCTACTCGGATAAACCAAGAAAGAACCGGTGGGAGGGGAGGGCGTGTGTGTCAGAAGAGAAGCTGAACATAAAGGGGGCGGTAGGATGTACACGTCGAATTATCCAGCGGTATGTATGTAGAAGAGAAAGCAAAGTAAAATTTGTCCTGTGTTTGGCCTGAAGACATATGAGGAAATGGAAATTTAGCTCCACTCACTCTTAATCTTGTCATTAGATAACTGTGGGTGATCAGCTTCAAGCCCAGGAGGCTCCACCCTGGGGGAAACCCGACTAGTACCCACTGAATACAGGAGATTCCGTCTCGACATTTTGAAGAATCGGAAATCCTCTTGCCCTTAGCAAGAAAAAAACCATAATCCTTCTATCTTCCACTCCGTAGCCTACTGACTGCTGACTATGCTATCTGGCGAGCGGGAAAGTAGACGTATCCACAAAGACTAGACTGCGGAAGAAATGATGACGCATGCTTCCAGCAGGACGACACAACATCGCGTAATTACGCTGTAGTTCGACTCAACATGTTTTGCCGAACGGCGACTGGACCGAGTGGCGGCAACTTGTTCTTCTCCTACCGGAAAGCCGGAGGGAAAGTGGGAACCACTGAAAGGGAAGGCTGCGAAAGACAAATACACAGAATGCTTGGGTCTGGAATGAAGAGACAGGAGAACATTTTCTGGAGGCAGAGACGAAGAAGAAGTGATACACTCAAGAGGGATGAATGAGGAAAGAGCGTTGGAAGAAGAACTGCTGGAATACGTTACATTTTTAGCACACTATAAGGCGTCAGATCGCGGAAGGCAGGAGTCTTCATTATCGGTGTTCTGAAAACCTCAGGTTTGGGTAATTTATTTTGTCTACAGGTATATATATGTATATATATATATATATATATAAGTGTATGATATATGCGCTGTCCTGGGATGTTACACAGCTTTCAATGGTAATCCTTTAACGTGGTTTCGAGTCAATGTATTGGTCCCATCTTCAAGTGTCAAAAATTCCAAGAAGACTTGCACTTCTTGACGTCGGTAATGGATTACCACTCGACGTTGCATGACATCCCAAAAGAGCGCAGATCACATCAACGTCGCGGCCTGAAATCACGTACATAGGCGTAATTTTATTTTAGAACACAGTAAATCTTGCAATTGCTACAGGAATTCCTGACCAAACAGAATGTAAAAGCAAGATCATAATCACCTGGGAGTCTCAAACACCGACTTGGGATTTTATCGACTTCTATACACTTCAGTGTCTTTGTGTCAGTGATAGAGATTTGTATGACAATTGTGCTATGCAGAGTTTTACCAACCCTAGGATTACTGTATATTATTCCCAGTGAAAGGTAGAAATTACGGGAGACTATCGCAGTACCGCTGAGGAACTCATGAGCTGTTTGTTTAGGACAGTCCCGCCGATAATGAACGTCATTCATCTTGAAGATTGATGAGAGGTAGCTTTGCGAAGAGGGAGAAGGAACGGAGGTAGGTTAACTATAGTTCGCCCCAAGTAACATGAGAGTCAATGCAGAAAGAATGACGTCCTTCCAAAGTAGGGACGGCTATGCAGAGTGTAATTCATTATGTTGTTGCTTCACGTATTTTTAAATTACAAGATTCTGGGGAAGAAGTCTTTTACAAACGTTCTTCCTTCATCCTGCTCCATTTTTCAGCAACTAGGCCAGTAGCTATTACGATATTGCATGCCTGCATTAGATTCTGTTGTCTTACTTCGCGTTCAGATGTTCTGGCATTTAAATTTAATGTCATAATTACGTTAAGCGGGCCCTGCTGATTTAAGTGGGTCCCTGTAACCGCGGCATGGGGCGTACATGCGAATACATTGAATAAGCTGTCGCGGACACCTGACAACGGGTGGTCCTCCAGCTTGGGGGTTGGGTGAGGTGCTAACAATTCCTCACCGTAAAAATTTCGTGTTACGAAACACCTTACAAAGCCTCGGACCTGACTATAATTTTACCTGTTGTTTTGCATGGGTGTGAAAATTGGTCTCTGACGCTGAGGGAGGAACAAAGGCTCAGGGTGTTCGAGAATAGGGTGCTGAGGAGGATATTTGGGCCCAAGAGAGGAGAGGTGGCAGGGGAGTGGAGAAGACTACATAACGAGGAATTTAATGATCTGTACTCATCACCAAATATAGTGCGGGTGATCAAATCGAGAAGAATGCGATGGGTGGTGCATGTAGCACGTATGGGGAAGGGGTGAGGTGCATACAGGATTTTGGTAGGGAGACCTGAGGGAAGGAGACCACTTGGGAGACCCAGGCGTAGGCGGGAGGATAATATTAAAATTGATATTCAAGAAGTTGGATGGGGGGCATGGACTGGATTGAGCTGGCTCAGGATGGAGACAGGTGGCGGGCTCTTGTGAATGCGGTAATGAACCTCCGGGTTCCATGAAATGCGGGGAATTTCTTGAGTAGCTGAGAAACTGTTAGCTTCTCAAGAAGACCTCTGCTCCATGGAGTTATTTAGTCATAACTAAATAACATTGAATACGCCACATTCTCATAAATCTAACGCGAGGCAATTTCTATGCTTTGGGCTGGAAAACAGAACTTGTTTAGCAAAAAAGTGACTGCTAATGGTAACAAATTATTCAAGACGGCCGATGCAGGTGTTTCATGCAGTAACGAAACTCGACATGCTGCACTGAAGTGTGAAATTATTTTGTACATGCATAGTAAGTGGGACAGATTCTGATCGCTGCGTCCTTTTGGGATATTACGCAGCGTTCAGTGCTAGCTCTGCACCGACATTTCGGGACAAATTATCGGTCCCATCTTCAAGGGTCAAGAAGTCGAGCAGCCGGAGCGTGAAACTATAACACCCCCCCAACCTCCCCCCAATTCCCTATTTATATGCCTTCACAGCTATCACACACACAATTTACCTTTTGCTCTAGTTACAGCAATATACAGTATGACCCTGTAAATAAGTCTGTTGGATTATAGATACGTAGCGCCGTGCGAAAAGACTCGAGGTAGAGTAGTGATGTACTCTGGTGTAATTAAATTTTTGTATTGTTAGGATCATTGTCCAGAAGGGAACCACAACAGACAGCTGCGTCCCGTCGCATTAATTCTAGCCATGTGTGAATGCATTAGCGGAGGAACAGGCTCCCTTGCACTCCTTTTGTACATTTTAACGACTTATACCTAGCGCTCTAGCACAAAAGTGAAGCGACTGATTTACATTCTGAGAGTCTTCGTTTCAAATCCCGGTTGCGGATTGAAATTACAGAGCTAATACTTAATTATTTTCCTCAGCACCTTCGTAGGCATGCTGTTGAAATACGTTAGACTGGCCACGAATAAGATTTCTTATCGTAATGGAATAAACACCAATTTTAGATACGGCTGAACCACCATTTTTTTATTTAAGAAGTATTACTGCTTTTAAACAAAGGAAGTTTCTTATGCAAAATTTGAATTCTCGCCGCGCAGTTACTGAAGATTCAGGCCTTCTGGGATGTTATGCCGTGTCGACTGGTATACAGTTATCGACGCTTCGGAGCATTTTGTAAACTTTAAAACTGAATATGGAAGGACGATCCTTTAAAATGTCAGGAACCATTTTCAGTCGACCTGATTGGACATCGCAGACAATCTGCCTTCTGTTATCTTGAACTACCGGTGCACTGGAAACTACTATTTCTGAAATTTAACAAAAAAATATTTCTTCTACGAACTGTCATACAGTGACTAACTACGGACTAAGGGGAAGGAATTTTTGACTGCTGGCATATTTAAACAATTCTTTCAACAGTAAAGAACAGCCCATACAACTGCAAGTGACAGAAAGTAACAATAACAGTTGCAAGTTAAGTGTAATATTGAAGTGAACACGCTGTGTGTGCTTTCACTTCAATATTTCACTTGGCAGTTTATCATTATGGGAATCGAACATTATACGACGTAAAATACGAGTGACCATGTTCCAGGGTTGTTTGGATGCAAAGTGGTATACATTCCTGTACATATAACAACTGATTACTTTAAGCAAACCTAACTTAAGACATGCTTATACATTTAAATTTCTAATTTGTACCACTAACATTTCACGTGTACGAAATACTGTGATCGATGCCGAACAAAAACTATTTGATGCTGCCGTATCTCAGCTACAGGATGATGCATGCGTAGCTCTCTTAAGTGTGATCGTACACTTGTATGTGCTTTCGTTGTATTTTCTCCCTGATGATGTCTCAATATAAATCGAAACATGGGGATAATATAGTATAATATAATATAATATAAGAAGTGATATATTACACAATAAGTGTATTTACTTGAAAATTAATAAAGAGGTACATGATAGTGTACAGAAAACGCAAAACAGTAAAAATGATACATTTTCCTGCAGTGGGAGAAGCTCCTAGTTTTAGATAAATCAGATCTGCACTACCTTAAAGTGCTGATCTTTGTTGACTTCTAAGCCGTTGTGTAGAGGTTCACTACAGAGATGGCGAGTGAAGAACGCGGAACCTTCTTGAACAGCCTGTATTTAGCTCATGTGCAGAGCGAAACACAAATATTCCAAAAAAAAACAGTACTCCACGATTTGAAGACATGGACTAAATTACTGTGACTCAAGGTAAGGTTCAGATCTCGGCGCCAGTAACACGGTTGTTAAACCTTGCGGGCGATGAAAGACGCATTCCGAATATTCGTTACTGCAACTGCAAAACCTGCCACCGGGCCCGGGACTGAGAATCATACATCCATGTCAGATCACCCTATGCTACTTCTTGGCGATCAACTTTATATCACCTCCCCACCTATGCCAAAGTCTCCAAGTGACTTCCCCCAGACTTTCTGAAAAACGTACCCTTCCATTCCCACCAATTAGATATTCCCTTCTTTGACCCTGCTAAGTTCTTCGCGGGACAGTACTAATTCTAAAGTTTCTCATTTCGTTAAATATTCTCCATACCGGACGATGTTTACAGAAGCCTTGTGGTCTATATGAAGTCTGCGTTTGTCTTTCTTTCTTAGTCCTTGCCTCTTATACCTACTTGTTCACAGCAGGTGTCGAGGGTTCTTGTAATTTTCATTTGATCACACTCAAGCACACCCCACCGTCGGTAGGACTCCTCTGGACGAGGGATCTGCCCGTCGCAGAGACCCCTACCTGACAACACAAACACTGTACAAGAGAAAAACATCCATGCCCGCGGTGGTATTCGGACCCACGATCCCAGCAAGCACTCGGCCGCAGACCTACGCCTTAGACCGCGTGGTTACTGGGATCGGCCAATCTGCGTTTACATCGTTTTATATATCATGTACAAATGTTTCGTATCTGCTTCCTTTACCGATTTAACTTCGATCTAAGATTCAAGAAAATTAACAAAGTTGTTCGACCGAGGAGAGTCAAAATTGAATTTTCATCACTTTCGCATCAGAAGTTTCAGACACGAAAGAAGCGAGCATGCAAATGGGCATTCTCTGCACGCTGTCACTCCTTGCGTTGTCTACAGTGTAAACAAAATGAGTAATATTTGCTCAAGAATTCGTGCAACATTTGTTCCTCAGTTGCTTCCAATCCCGTGACCTAACACACTCTCTTTCCACAGGCACAATGTTATTAGCCGCCACTCAGGTTGATGCTATCGGTACTCCAGTCAATTCCACTAAAAACCCAGCCACACCCAGTTCAGCGTGCACGTTGCCTGCCAGAGGGACTCATTTTAAATTTTCCTTGTAAGGGGCTTGGTCGCGCTAACGGCTGCTAAATTTTGACCCACACCCAGTATACAAATCTCAGTAGTATAAAGAGTTATGACCACAAAAAATGTGACCCCGTATTTACTTGGCCAGTCATATTACATACAGTACTTTGCTGTGATACTACATCAGTAATTATCACTTAAATACGTTGTATCAGCTCCTTAGGTAGGGTAATTTGTATGGAAAATTATTTGCTTTCCAGTGTGAGTTCCTAGCAGCTTACTTGAATAGGAAGAAACAAAGAAAAGCTAGTGACACTTGCTGGCCCTCTGGCCGAGATTCGTACCAGGACCTTGCATAGATAAGAAGAGCCAGTGGCATTAAAACTCTTGTCAACATGAAATGTAAGGTTTCCTTAACAACCAAGTGACCAATTTGCATCACATTGCTTCTACAGCTGTCTCAGCCCAGTCCCTACCTCCTAGTCTGATTCCATTAATGCACTCTGTATCATTAACGAGCTGAAGACCACAGAATTTACTGAACTCGTTACAAATTCTGCATCATATTTCTCAGATGGAAAGTTAATTTTTAAGCCACACAGATTCATTCGAAATTCCGCAAAAGCCGATATCCCCGCTGTACACCGTCCAACCCATTACTTACAGTATCTGCAGCTACATTTGCTCACACTGCTTTTGCTGCTTTATTAAAACCTTATTCCTAGAAGTGACAACAGTTAATGAAATAATTTAGTCGGGGACCTGATATGACAGCGATCAGTCACGATTCCCCTTTCGTTATACATCCGTGTACTTTTGTTATATATCCGTGTACTTTTGTTATACATCCGTGTACTTTTGTTATACATCCGTGTACTTTTGTTATACATCCCTGTACTTCTAGACACCAAGGGGAGGACAAAGTTAATTGTTGCTGCAGTAGGGAAAGTTTCTGCGGAATAAGACGGTCGTCAATTTGGAAGTGTTGTGTAAACAATTTTGTCGCACCAATGCAACCACTTCAGTTTAAGACTGTTGCGTAAAAGCTGATTTGTTTTAATAGCGAAGGTATGTAAATAAAGTTATGTAACTAAATTCACTCTTAATTAGAAGTAAACTCCGTTACGTAATTTATGTTTTCTTCTTATTTTTTCCATAATTGAATCCAGGCTGATCTTATCTCTGTCGTCACATTCTCAAGTACGAACTTCAGAATTAATGATTGCCATTTTGTTTTACTCATTTCCTGTCTAGTAAAATAAAGACATATGCGCCCGTGAAGAACTAATTACGCTCCGTAAGTGAATTTTTCCTCATTTAATAACTGACGTAAATTATCTTGAAATTTGTTGTTTCAGTAAAAACATCACAGATATTTCAGTTCTTCAGTTCAAAGCTTTCTATCCTTACTTGCCGATTCAGCAGTCTAAATGCCAATTACAAATTGGCCTTAATACACCAGAAATTCTTCTTCACATGGCCCAACAGCCCCAGTGGGGCAGGGCCTCCTTGTTATCGAGGCTTCATGGTCACACTCAGACACACCACAGTCGGTGCAACTCGTCTGGACGACTGATCAGCCCGATACAGAGACCTCTACCTGACAACACAAACACTCACAAGAGACAAAACATCCATGCCCCCGGTGGGATTCGAATCCATAATCCCAGCAAGCGAGCAATAGCAGACCCATGCTTTAGACCGCGCGGCCCCTGGCATCGGCAATAAAAAGAAATAGCGTATGGTGATGATGATGATGATGATCAGGTTGCTAATTATTATTATTTTAACTCTGCTAATTAAAGAAACTCTCGGTCATAGGTGAAACAATAACATGAAACGTTGTTTGAATGATAGCGACAGGGGACTGTCGAACTGTCGCAATATGAGACGATGAACCCCGGACTTCCGGAGGTGAGAGGCCAGTAACTAACGCCCTAACATCATCACCAACATCATTATCATCGTCATCGTCGTCGTCGTTGCCGATGCCTTCAACGTCTTCGCCGCCCTGCCATTCCACAGTACATTCCACAGTAAATACCGCTCCCTGAAACCTCATGTCTACTGTGCTGATCACAAGCACGCCTGCAGAGAACTTGAAGCACAGCTGCACACATTTGCCGAGCTAAGTAATATTAGGGCTAATTATCGGTGCGAACCGCTCTTGCCTGCCATATAAGTTAAGTGTCGTCTGCGCAGACACTAGACAGGGTACTTAACCTTTTAAAGCCTAGCGGTAACTTTACGTACCATCAGGTTTAACATTAAAAAATTCTACGTGGTGCCCACATTGCGTTTATGTGTTTTGTACGGATCTCAGAACAAACAGCAGCTTTTGCCTTATAAAACATTAAGAGATTGGTTTTTATAACCGAAGTGGAGAGTGTTTACAGCGCGGTACGCATTGATTTCTTATATAAAACAGATACGCTTCGTCTTTGAAAGGTTAATGCCCTGCAGAAGGGGTCTGAATATGACATTATTCAAGGCAGTTTAAGTTTTTGGTCTTTGAGAAGAAGAAATCGAAACTTCGAATAATCAAAACGCAGAACCAATTAGAAAGCTAATAATAGACGTTCTTGGTTTTATAAGTAACAAATGACAGTAGACTATAAACGAGACCAATTTAAGAACAGAATTGTCATAAAATTTTGAGGTCTGTAAGCCCTAGGGCACTTCATTGGAGAGAATAAAATCATGTAAATAATTAAGTATTAATTTGTTTAAAATTATCTTATAATCAAATCAGACAACGATATTAACAGAACTCAGTGGATTGACCCAATTAAGATAAAAAAAAAACACATTGCCTAAACTGAGATCCAAACGGCCGTCAGCATGATTACTGATTAGTCTGGAAGATAACAGAACAGCAGATAACACTTAAAGCATAAGCTGTGTCATTAGAGCAACTCAAGTGTCACTGTTTCGTGCGCTTGTGGCACGTGCGTAGGGTGTAGAGCAAGCCTTGTGAAACTAGTCCAGTTACTACACAAGTTAAGGTACGTGCTACAGACTCACATCTGTGCTTTGGTGCATGGTGTGTCGGGCTGGGAGGTCTGCGTACCTGAAGTCTGCAGTGCGAGTTTAAGCACTTAAGTTCACTAAGTCCAAGAGCCAGCACAACACATTCCCTGTCAAGAAGCAGATGAATATATTTCGCTACCTCTCACCCCCAGTTCATAGAATGCAACATGAGGGGAGGTAAAGGAGAAGCAACTAGCGTGTCAACTGTATTCGAAGAAGCAGATGCGCACCCAGAATTTTTCTTTCGGCGGGGGGGGGGGGGCCCCCGGTGCGGGTGGCCCAGATGTTGTATATGATTCATGCTCCATTTTAAAAGTTGCTATAAAACTCATGTTGTAAGTACAACATGCTACTGTCTGCAACTGCATTTATATACATAAGAATATAACTACACGTTCCATTACTCAACCACGCTGTCCTATCCTTCTGTTTTTTTTTAATTTACTAATTTATTTTTCAAAATTCTAATGTTCTAATCATCAGTCGATTTCATTGGCTGATTTCAGCTGAAGGGGAAATCACATAAAACGTTTGATATCATAATATCTACAAAACCTGCCTTCTTTAAATTTCGGTTTTTGGGGTTTTTTGGGGCGGGCTGCAGCCCAGCAGCCCCAAACTCCCGCCATCCCTCCCCCTCCCCCGCGTGCGCCCTTGCCAAGAAGTTCTAACCCTTTTAAAACAAGACTCACGAAACAGGAACATCGGATCCCTGGAACTCACTGGCTTCTCATGCAATATACGTACTGGTATACAGAAACGTTATGTCCAGCCTAGCACTCTGATTCTGTGAGAGGTTACACTTACTGCTTGCTCGGATTTAAGGGATTCTATCTGTAATGTGTCGTAAGTGAGCCGAAGCATAAAGGGACTGCAGTAGCGTAGTCCGTGTCGTGACTAGACTACGGGCGGCACAACCAAGGAACCTTCTTTCGATTCCTGAAAGAAACGGAATTTTTTCTCTTACCCAAAGCCTGAAACTGGATGTGGCGCCCACCTATCCTCCTATTCACTGGATACCGTGCCTTCTTTTCCGCGCAGTAAAGTGGTCCGTACCTGAACCTAAAAACTCACAGTCATCTACTTCCGAGGTTAAGAATGAAGGGAGATATACCACCACGAACACGCATGTCTTCATGTCCTGCATAGATGCAACTTTACCTTTACCAGGTAGAGCATCTCAAATATAAGTCAAATCTGTTTCCATTTTGTATTACGGTGTGCCAATCCTGAGGTACTGAAATTGAATGTTTTTTCGTGATTTTATTTCGATAAAAGTCACTTCACAAAGCAATGTCCTCCGTAATCATCCTACAGTGAGGAAATATGACCTTGAAGTTTCTCAACAAAAGACAATAAGCAAAAGAAGAAGCAGTCTAATATATTGACATCAGCAATTCTGCGGATTATGTTTTAAATCTATAAATATCTTAGTTAAACTGAACTAAGAACGCAAACACTCCTTTTTCTTTAATGACCAATTACTTTAAAACTTCATTTGCAACCTCAGATTTTAAAGAATAGGCGAACTCATGTCCTATCTCTGTCACCTAGTCTCATTATCTGTTTTCCACAAGATATACCTGTCACTGTAAAAGTTAAGTACTGCCTCTGGGAAGCCTCTATGTCCCCTGTCCTTCCCAAAAACTGTCGGTGATTACCTTACAATTGGCCCGGCTGAGTGGCTGGTCGTCCGATACCGTAAGACGAACATTATCATCCAGTTTAATCTCGCCTGAAAGTCTCTACTTAGAGGGTGTATTTCATGTTATTGTCACTAGCAAGTTGGCCACAACCACTTCCCTTTATGGCGCTTCCATTTCGTCCCTCACTATTAACCTGTCGTTGGGTACTATATAATTAAATAATAGACAAACAAAAGTTGTTTCTTTAAGACAGCAATAAACATCAATTTTCTAGAAACGAAACTGAGAACCACAAAAATACCTGTTCTTTTAGAGAAAGTTTGTAATATTTTAGGCACATGTTAAGCAAATAAACTCAAAAACACTGTCGTTGTGCATGACCGCTTATTAGCTTAATTAGCGGCGTTGTTTTACAATAAATTGTTTACAGACGTATTGGACTGATGATTATGAAAGAAGAGTGCGTAATAAATTGTAAGTAGGATATGCTTGTTTACTCTTCACCTAAAGAGACGGGAGAAACCAACAAAAAATCTCAGGTAGGACAGCAGGAAACCCATTCAATATTGCAACGTTCTATCCACGTACACTATCACAGAGCGTTACCGCTAAGTTCACCTGGCCCGGAATACTCTTGTGTAGTTGTCAGAATTTTTGTCTCTAATTACGAAGATAAAGTGTTGCATATTACCGTGCATTAAATCGCAGCAATCAGAACCAAAAATTACACTTCTCTTTTTAATTACTTGTAGATTCTTAATAATGATCCAGGAGAACTGAAAAATGTAGATCACTTGTAGACAATTCAAGGATACTTCTGCTTTCAATTTTTTTGAATTCGGGGTGTTTAATTCACTGAATTGACGGTACGTTTAAAATGCGTTAATTCCCCTTGACTTACTGCTCCTTTTGGCTACACTTTCTTTAACATGCATTCTTCATTACATTAATTAAACCCGTTTTATGGAGAGTTGAATAAATTGATGAAAAATATCGGAGTTTTAGAAGCTTCATTTCTTATGCTTTATCGAAGCCAGTAAGTCGTAAGTTCTCTGTAAATAAAAAGAAATATCCTCACGCTGCAAGCATTACTCTGTATTATTCTCTGTCTCAAGATAAGTGTTTAATAAAGCATGTGTTTATCCGTCGATAACAAGCAGTAGAAACACGTTTCGTCCCTTAGTTCCCAAATGTCGGGGTCTGACGTTACCACGCCGAACTACGCATTGTTTACGCAAAGCGCACTCATTCCATTCCACTCAACATCAAGCTTAAAAAATGTCAGCAAATATGTTCTTTATAAAACGTGCTTTGTCTCAGATGCTTTCTAATTTTATACGTATAGAAACATCAGATATTTCGTGTTCAGTTTTCCAGAGATTAGAACTCGCCGCCCTGATATTAACACTCGAGCACTTTAGAACCTGTAAAGAGAGGGACGGACACTTTGCCCGCCACATGTTTATTTCCCTTGGCAATGTACACCAGCAACTGAACCTTCACATAAGAAATGACATGCATAGCAAAAAATTCAGATTTACTCTTACAGTTTATAAACAGGCTGCAAATGAAAGTGTGACAATCAGAAATTCTGTTGCAATACCTACGTATTTTTCTAAAAGGTTTTGACGATGGTGTATAATACTGTGTGGTGATGGGTTTATGGACTTTAGCCATCGTCCGAAGGGTAAAATATTAAAAATATTAAAAATTAAAATCACAACGTTTCTGTCCAGTGATGGAGGCCAGTTCTGTTTAAGGGGCACAAAACAATACGTGTTATTCTCTTCTCCATTCGTCTGAGGACGGAAGCATAGCCAGCTTCCGAAGCGTCGTGATTTTAATTTTTTAATATTTTAATATTTTACTCTTCGGACGATGGATGAAGTCCATACACCCATTACCACTAGATATTCTTATTAAAACAACAGCAGCTGGCTTAAATTTTGGAAAGAGAACTAACTGGATTCTACTGTATATTCGGGTGCTGCCAATTATCACAACAAAGCAACCCTTGTACAGGTCTGGACAAGCCCTTAGGGCCCTATGAGGTTCAGACTTACAGAAATTCAAGGCAATTGGCACATGAAAGTGACAAGGTTGTTAGCCCTAGGCACTGGTCGCATTTACCTCCGAGGAAAGACTCCTGGCGGACGTCTAAAAATGTAGTCAATTAAAAATCCTAACGACCCCAAAAGGAATCGAACCTGCAACTGGTGTGTCCATAGTAGGATAAAATTCACCCGCATTTTATGAGCCCTGTATCACATAGAGGGGAGAAAATCATCGAAACTACAATATCACAAAATTATTATGCTTTATGATGTATTTATATGGATTTATATCAAAGGTTTACGAATATAAATAAGAATCACCTTCCACCTGAAACAATTAAACAGGAAGTACAATTTGTTACAACAAATGCTTGATCGCTTAGTGATGTAGATCTAATATTCCATGTCTGAATGTATAACATCTATTTGAGAAAACTTTAAATTTTCAGGCAATTAGACGTAAATGGATTTCACGAATGGCCGGTATGTAGATAACACAAAGAACAAACGAAGTAAAGTAAAGAATCGTAGTGAGGAACATCTCGAAAAGAGGACACGTCAGATGGATATTAGAGGGCCGTATTGGAAGGTACCTATATGGGAATTAAAAATAGTGCCTAAGTGGATGTTAATAATTTGGCCCAGGTATGGAAAAGAAATGCGCTTCTAGACACACTGAAAGCGTCGATCTCTTCTCTGAGAGCCAATTAATAAACCTCTTCTGAAAAATTAATTTTTAAACCAAAGATTTCGATGTGAATTCATTAACAATTACAAAAGAATTGTCTTTATAAAGAAAGAACCTTGA
This sequence comes from Coptotermes formosanus, assembly GCA_013340265.1. Taxonomy (NCBI): domain Eukaryota; kingdom Metazoa; phylum Arthropoda; class Insecta; order Blattodea; family Rhinotermitidae; genus Coptotermes; species Coptotermes formosanus. The sequence goes on along the minus strand of BLKM01012988.1, from coordinate 617,898 downwards.
TGAATTCTAAATGTCGCGTGTGTGTAATTGTTGGCGTGCGTGATATGCACAGTGCGTCGCGTAATAAGATTACCTCAGTAGTTTATTTACGAATGGTGCTATGTTTATTTACATAAGCTGTTGTTATTATGGATTCACTTCCCCCTCTATCTTGATGCCAGCGCTCATATCCTTCCCGCCTTTGTCAGTGCGGGCTGACTCTCTGTGTGCGTCTCTGCCAGTCTTGTGGTTACTGCGCGTCACTGCCATCAAACTGTTGTACAGACTTTCTTTCTTTCTTTCTTTCTTTCTTTCTTTCTTTCTTTCTTTCTTTCTTTCTTTGTGTCGACGTCGCTTTACCTTATTTCTTCCTTCCTCTCTTTCTTCTTCCTTTCCTTCCTTCATCTTCGTTTTTTCTTTCTCAAAACCTTGTGTTTCCTCTTTTAGACGTGCGCAGGAAATTATGCTCCTATTTCGTTGATGGTAAGGGTTAATTCTTCCTTATCTGTAAGAGAAATGCTCCTTTCCAAGTGCATTCTAGGAAATACTCTAAGGAACAAAATAATATTACTAACAAGAAACAATAAGACTTCAAATACACTATTCCCCTGAATTCTGGTAGATGAATTCTGGTTTACTACCACGTTAAATTTAGGTTTGCATTAATTTTCTGTACTTACGTTTGAAAACGGTGGATATTCTGACAGAGAGATCGTGGGCCCTGGAGAATGTGGTGATGACAATCCTATCTGCAAAGTATGGAGCAGGCCTAACTTCTTAGCCGTACGAGCAAGTGTTCTGTCTGTCTCCACTGGCTGTACGGTCCATGCAGGACTCTGGCCTTCTTCAGGATTCAATTACAGGCCCCAATATCCGCAGCTATTTTCTCTTGCCTCTAACACCCGTTTTCTTCAATTTCATTCAACCACCTCTTTCTTGGCTTTCCAATGGACCTTTGTTCTTCTGGGATTTTCTTAAAGTCTTTCTTCACAGTTCTTTCTTCTGGCACTCTTTCCACATGTCTAACCACAACAATCTTCGTTTTCTAATTTCTGACACAATACCCGTTTTTCTCTACAGATCGAGTGAATGTGACCTTATGAAAAATACCTTAAACTAAGACAATATCTACCACTGCCATTGTTTGACTTGCACTTATTTTTATTATTTACCTCTTCTGTTCCAATTGTAGACTTTAGATAATTTTACTGATATGAGACAGCAATCATGAATATTAAGAAGGAGAAATGCTTAGGAAAAATTTTAAAGCAGATTGTCCCAGCCTGCTCCTTGTAGGTACGTCTGCTTTCCCTCGCATAAACTAATGGGGTGCATGGGCTTGATTTGGTATAGCTGAGAACCGATTCGGGCTGTACTCCAAAATATGTCTGGAGCATTAACACTGTCCCTTAGAAAATCCATATTTTCATCAATGTTATCACAAAGGCCCGCCATTTGATTTCGCTATTATTAACTGTTTTGCGCTTCTGTTTCTTATTCAGGGTTCTAATCTCAGCTGATGGCTGTAATTTCCTCACACTAAGCCTCTCCAAGCAAAAGATGTACTATTATTGCCTTATATCAGATTTCTCTGTGTTCTTTATAACTCCTCACCTAATGTCTTCCTGCTTTTCGACTGATAACGAGAAGCGCTACACACGGTCACACAAACTGACCCTTTAAAGACGAAGCGTATCTGTTTTATATAAGGACTCAGTGCGTACCGCGCTGTAAACACTCTCCACTTCGGTTATAAAAACCAGTCTCTTAATGTTTTATAAGGCAAAAGTTGCTGTTTGTTCTGAGATCCGTACAAAACACATAAACGCAATGTGGGCACCACGTAGAATTTTTTAATGTTAAACCTGGTGCTACGTAAAGTTACCGCTAGGCTTTAAAAGGTTAAAGCAATTCACAATAATCTAAATCTCACCGAACAGGCAAGGCACTGCAGCACACACCCGACATGGAAACACTACACAAACCGGAACCTACATTACAGAAACCCTGAAGGTCCCCTCTTCAAGTCGACACATGTTGCTTTAAAAATCATGTAATATTTTCGTTATTATCATTTTATTTACACAAAACAATAATAAAATATTGCTGTGCAACATAACCTACACGTCTATTCAAGTGCTTTATCACACAGCACAACAATATGTAAAAAATGTTAAAAAAGCTTCTTTTATTTAATTTTCTCGCACTGGAATACCGGAACACTTGTGTGTGTAACAGGGCTGAGTTCCCAGCCGGATGGTAAGAGTGCAGACCACAAGGGCAGCTTCTTTGATACAAGATACAAGATGAGGAGGAAGGATGGGAGAAGATAGGCAAGGCGCAGACAAGACAGCATGGGATGAAAGAGAGACAGAGTGAGAAAGAGAGTGGGGAGGGGGGGGGGGAGATTGTAGACTGGCAAAAATGCAAAAGGGAATGGACGACTTCAGGGCCATCTAACGGTACTGTTGAGTGATTCTCTTTTTTTTTTTTTTTTTTTTTTTTTTTTTTTTTTTTTTTTTTTTTTTCGGTAGAAGAGGGGAGGGGGGGGGGGGTGACAAATAAACCTGAAACTTCTAAAGGTTAGCAGAATATTATTAACAATTCTTTGTGCCTGTTATGAGTATTTATTCTCGGAAACTCCTCATACACCTTCCAAAAAGTTTTAACAACTGAGGGGCATTGTAGGCGACATGCTACTTTGTTATTGTTTGGTTTTGTTTTTATTTTTATGCTTCAAGTAATAAAAAAGGATGGCTAACAAGTAACATGCCAGTATTCACTTTCACAATCCCGATGTCAACGTATTGTCTGCACGGACCTCTCCAATGGTTGAACAATCTACTCGTTCACTAAAGAAACGGCCGAATTTCCTGTCCAAAGCCAACAGCTTTCATTGGGCAGTGGTAATTATGTGTAGCGTTGTATTAGCGATAAACAGTACACTATTTTTCTGCCAATAAGTTTTGTCTGTCATATGGTTCTTACAAAGAGAGCAATTGTTCTTTTACACATAACTGACAGATTTAATTGTAAATGAGATAAAATATGTTTTCGTAGAGTAAGAAGCGAAACTTGAAACATTTTTATACGAATTTCATTCTAAAAATTATTAAATAAATAAGCTGCCTGTATGCGTCACTGTTAATAAACGTAACACTTCACACACAAGTTAGACAAAACATCATACTAAATAAAATTCTTCGTCACCTTTACCCTTTAAAGACGAAGCTTATCTGTTTTATATAAGGACTCAGTGCGTACCGCGCTGTAAACACTCCACTTCGGTTATAAAAACCAGTCTCTTAATGTTTTATAAGGCAAAAGTTGCTGTTTGTTCTGAGATCCACACAAAACACATAAACGCAATGTGGGCACTACGTAGAATTTTTTAATGTTAAACCTGGTCGTATGTAAAGTTACCGCTAGGCTTTAAAAGGTTAATTAAGCACCACGCCACTAAGACTTATAGTGAATCAAAATATATTACAGCACCCAGTTAGCTGTGGCGTCCTACTGGATGGATATGGGTGCTCGACTTCCCTGTACACACAAGCAATAAACCTTCCGTTGTTAGCGGTGTAGGAGCCCGGGCGAGCCACGGAGCTGGCCTGCAGGCTAAAGAGAAAAATCTCTGCTCTCGCCAGAAATCGAAACCGATACTTCGGTGAAACAGTACACAGCGTAATCAGTGTATCGATAGAAGTACTCCGGTGTAATAAACAAAAACATATTTGTTGACATTTCACTTTTACCCCTTTTTCATTTATGACGTAGGAGCGTCTAGTCGCAGATACGGTTTTGTGCCAAGAGCCCTCATTGTAGCAGATCACATGAAAAGACACCAACACGCAGACTTCTCAGGATGGAGTCGAATCTGCCACTCCAGGTTTGTTCGCGTCTTTGCATTGTGTCGCTGCAGTGATATTCACTGTCTTCTCTGCACTAACGAATTCAATTTTGGCCATATATTTTATAGATCTTGAAACTTATTTTTTCATTTTTAGGAAAGAGGAAAGTACCGAGAAAACCAACCTTGAAGGGAATATTTGAGGCAAAGACCACCAAAAGTAGGTCCGGATCTTGGTTAAGAGTACAGAAATGTTACTCTTAATTCCGTCTTCTTTTCCGGAGGAATGAGGTAGTTTCTGTCTAACTAACCTGCTGTCCAAAATGGCGTAATTATTATCCGAATATGTGCTGGGTATTTCCTCTTGTATTTATTGAACTTTATACACACACGACATTTTACAGAGCTGACCTTTGAAATAATACCAGAAACGTTCCTTCTCAGAGTCTCTTTGCGCCCTTGAAATACTACTGACATGATTTGGCGTCAATAATATGTAAAGCAGACGTTTTATTTATGCCACACTGAGGCAAACCGAAAGAGAAAACTGTTTACCCCTGATTAAAAAACCTTACAATATGTGCGTCATGATGACAATGTACTAATATCCGTGTTCATCGTGACAAGCATGTCTGCCCATTGTTGGGTGGAGGCGCCCTGAGTAATTGCAAATAAAAAGAACAGAAATAACATAGAAATGAAAATAAAAGAACAAGAAGCCTTACGTGTTAAAAGAAAACTGTTACACGCCCAAGAATTTGATGAGAGAAAAGTGAACGTGTGCCCAAAACAACACAGTTTCGTTTGCACAACTGGCAATGCGCTGGGGGTTACTGTGAAGGAAAGAGTCGTGAACGCAGATTGTCAACAACTGCTTTAACCCTTTAAAGACAGGATGTACTCTGTTTTATATAAGGACTCAGTGCGTACCGCGCAGTAAACACTCTCCACCTCAGTTATACAAAACCAGTCTCCTGAAGTTTTGTAAGGCAAAAGTCGTTGTTTGTTCTGAGATCCGTACAAAACACATAAATGCAATGTGAGCAACATTTAGTATTTTCGAATGTTAAACCTTGCGATAAGTAAGGTTACCGCTAGGCTTTGAAAGGTTAAGTCATGTGGAATACCAAGGCTTTGAGAGCAAGTGAATTAATCATAAACCATTTCTGTTTACTGTGCTGGGAAACGTGTTTCTCCTAACTTCGTGGTAAGTGTGTACATGTTGAAACCACACAGTTGTAGAATTTTTGTGGGAATGCTTTTGTGGTCAAGAAGGTTTTAATGTTGGTATTTCCTGGTTTGAAATTTTGACAAGAAGTAGTAATAAAAAAGATACATTATTCAAGTTAGGTCGAAAATAACTATACACAATACGGCTTTATCCTGGCAGAGGGTGTGGCTAATGAATAAGTTAGGTATAAATTTCCCGCGACCGCTGTTCAGCGGCTGTGAAGCCAAGGAAAAGGTCAAACGGTCAGCCCCATAATCGTGTTGACGCATGCGCAGAACGGCGTAGAGATTACGTAAGTGGCATCATCTCATTTTTAAGAAGCGGTGGTAGTCTTGGCCACTCGCCATACCAGCTTGCTAAAAGAATGCCTGACCCAATATGTTGTTTTATTTTCTGTGATATATGACATGTTCCAAGTAAGTTCTATATGTACCTCTCGCCTATATTTCAAAACAACGGCAGTCAGGTGAAAAACAATTTTATAGCTTGGATACTGAAATGGGTGAAGAAATTTTGATATCACATTTTATAGAATTCTTCATTTTATTATTTTATGGTTTAATAGAAAAATTCACTATAAATGCGCCACCATTAAAGATTTAAAAACTGAGATTAGCCCCAATAATATTTATAGTTCCAGTTCGTACCTCGCAGTAAACACACGTCATCTCAGTTATAAGAGGTTTACAAATTTGTACTCCGTGAGGCGACGTTGCACACAGACTTCAACAGCGCACTATTTACTTAAAAAATGACACACGGTTTTACATTTCACGCGGAAATGTCATTTCGCGTATGACCATTTCCTCTACCCGCGCTTCCCCATTTCTCACAAAACTCACAAACGCTGGCAGCGTTACGTGCAGACCGCCTGTGTAGCTCTGCTGCTGGTGGTGTATTGTTACACTGGAAGTTACATGTGCAACTGACCACGTAAGGTTATGTAATTTTTTGTATAATACCCAGAGACTTTCTCCCTGATGACAGGCCAATAGGGCCCGAAACACCTAAGAGTAATATGTTTTTACATCCATTGCCATGAACCTGTAATGCTGAGTGCATTTTTTGGATAATAATAAAAAATCGAATTACAAAACACGGCATGGAAAATACAAAATTTTTCTAGAATAATTGTGAGATGAAAGTGACTAGTCAGTCAGACATCATCATAATAATCATCATCATTATCATCATCATCGTCGTCGTCATCATCATCATCATCAGTCTGGTGCTACAGTCCAATACGGACCGTCGCGTCCTGCACAATCCTGCTCCAGTTCTGTCGATGCTGCGTCTTCTCTCGCTAAACTCGTATGTCCATCCTCCTGACGTTTTCTTCTACTTCTGTTATCCAACATTTTCTTCGTCGTCCTCGTTTCTTCCTGCCATAGATTTCTTCATTCAGGAACTCAGACATAAACTAGGCTAAGGAATAGCATGTGGTGGTTGACCATATACAAAAACATAATTTGTTCAAGGTACACGATGATGCTGTCAGTTTCCGTGATTGCGTAACGCCGAAATGTCGACGTTAGGACACAGAGCAAACCGTTGCTGTGCCAGTAACAATAGCGGTCAGTGCCAGCGAAGGACCACGGTATAGGAGTCAAGACATTGTACTGTAAACGGACAATAATTGCTTCTTGGGCGTGGCAGAAAACCTCTCTATTTTACATGAGATCGGTCCACACACTATCAGGCGGGTTGAATACATATGCATGCAAACAGAACAGCAATACTTGGTCTGTTCTTTCTCTTTCGCCTTCTTCCTGCTACACGTCAGGTCGTAGATGGAATCATAATTTATTTTACAAGAGACCCCCTCCTATTGCTTGTCGGAAATTGAACAGTTTAAAATTTTCTCTTCTGGGAGTGCCTAAACATGGTGTCTAAAATAACTGCAACCGAGTCACTTTAACGTAACGGTGATACGAAACTTATGTTCCGAATTTTTCAAGTAAAAATCTGAGAAAACAAGCAAATTTTTGGCGTCAGGATATAATATTTCTTTGGTTGAAAATTGGGGCATTTATCTTAGAGTACGAAATAATAACAAAAAGTAGAAAGATCATTAATCTTAAAAACATACTAAGATCGAAAATAAGAGAAAAGATAAAACGGGTAGAATTTCTAAAAATAAAGCAAGCTTAACTTGAAAACTTATTTCTCGATATGCAAGAAAAAACGCTAAGAAAGTACTGTATAAAGTCTGGGAAGACCTAGTACGCCGATTTTTTGGAATGCATTGAATAATCTATCAAAGTCTGTACGCTAGTAGCCATAAAACATCAGCATACTTTCCTACAATATACTAATCTGTAACTGTACAGTTTCAAACTACATTAAATTTGAGGTAACCCTTCCTGTGGGATATATGCTGCGTCACTCGGTATTTGTTTCTCAACATGTTGAGTAAAGGCAGAAGTTTTATCTTCAAGAGTCCCAGAGTCCAAGCAATATCTTCTTGGACATTGCGGTCCTAACGGAAAAACCTCGGGAACAAAACATCCAGTTATACAGCGTCGTATCCCAGAAGAAAGGCATACCCCATCCACAGCGATGGGTAAACCTAAAAACTGCATATAACTTCAAAAGCCGTACACAGTACCAAGTTCCTCTTAGAGTACTTCTGCTGTCAATAAGATAGAACACTGCAACGATATGTAACCACTACATGTTCAGTTTCTCTGAACATAGTTTATGCGATCCGTAAGAACAGTGCTCTGCTGATCCAACACAAGGGGGAGATCATCCTCGGATTTATCGAAGAATTTCCAAACGCGAAAAGAGGCAAATAAAATTTCTTTTATTTTATTTAAAAGACGACCAATTTTAACACCTCTTTTGACGAGGGTGTTGATGATACTGAAAATGTCCATTTAGCATCAACATCATTGTTCTAAACCGTCACAACTTTAATTACAACAAATCTCTCCAGGTGTTAGTGGTACAAACCCTAAACATGATACTATTTCCTTATGCGTGAAGAAAGTGAGATTACGGATGCTTTACGTCCAGAGTTTTGACGTAATATGTTCGTATTCTGTTCTGATGAAGAGGAAAAATTGAAAATTTGCGGGGGATAAATATGTTTTCTGTAACATCGTGCTACACGGTAAATGGGACCGAGACTGCCTTTGAGATAAGTACTGTATCAAGGGCCTGGATTGCTTTGGTAGACAGGAGTATTACCTTTGCCCTATTAATCTTAGGCCCAGTGATTATAGCCGACGCTGTTCACTAAATAACCCAGCCAGAAAACGGATCTAAAACTGAGCTGCCTACAGACCAGAGTCGCAATGCCTGCTAGATCGGATTGTCCTCAGAAGAAAGCAATTGTTCCACTTGAAAGGCACCTAAGGAGGCCGGAGGCATTATTCATTCAGCTGTCCTGATCATTCAGCTGGTAGTTACTCTGTCACTCAATGATGTCCACACTTTTACGTTCAAATACTGAAGCCCGTTTATACACATTTCACACGATTTATTGTAACGCAGTTTAAAGGCGAATGCAGGACACTTAAAAGTAAGAAGAGTAAGGTAAAGGTAAAATTTTTCCTATCCATGCTAAGAGGGCATAGGGGGCGTAAAGGTATACCTCCACTCTTTCTTAATCTCCGAGCTAGAGGAAGGTTCGTTTCGTTTCGTAGTCCTCACCTCTTCTACCTACTCACAGTAGGTGTCGCGGTTGTTTATTTTCACTTGATCACACTCAGACACACACCAGAGTCGGTAGGACTCCTCTGGACGATGGATCGGCCCGTCGCAGAGACCTCTACCTGACAACATAAACACTCACAAGGAACAAACACACATGCGCGCAGCGGGACTCGAACCCGCGATCCCAGCAAACGCTCGGCCGCAGACCTACGACTAGAGGAAGGCGAGTGTTCAAATTTACGCCCCCGTCGCTTTACCCTGGGGACAGAACCCCGGTACACATCGGACAGCAAGCTGGGTGAACCCCACAGCCGGTCTGGAAGTTTTGGAGAAGAAAACAATATCTTCCAGCTACAGGGATTCGAACCCCGGGCCGTCCATGCCGTAGCCCAGTAACGGCACCGTGTGCGCTACTCCGGCTGCAAAGCAAGAAGAGGGCTTATATGCCTAAACCTGACACGGAGACGGAAATAAAATGGTTACCCGTTTGTTCATGGATTGCTTAAAGGGGTTAGAACATACAGTGGTTACTGGCTTTGTGAAAGAAACACAGGGTGAAGTGGCGTGAACTGTCGCGGCCTATTTCAAAATATTATCCTTGCCGCGCCAACCGAGATTTGCGCACTGCGTCGTCCCAATACATCAAGCGCTAATGCTCCAGATAAATTGCTCTTTTAAATTGAAATTGTCATCACTAATTATGTCCCCGTCTGTAAGGGTCCTACTTGCATTTCCATTTGTTACAAAATATTATAATTTGCTACTAAACTAAAGTTTGTGATGCTTATTTGTTCACACATTTATCGCCAGATACGCATAGAAGGCAGCTGCGGGCGGTTTCAGGTCATTCATGCACTATTCAATGAGATAAATTGTAAAAGGTTTTGACGATGGTGTATAATACTGTGTGGTGATGGGTTTATGGACTTTATCCATCGTCCGAAGGGTAAAATATTAAAAATTAAAATCACTACGTTTCGGAATCTGGCTCTGCCTCCGTCCTCAGGTGAATGGAGAGGGACAAGAGAACACCTAGCCAGGTTCGCTCTGTCTAAGGGGCCCAACAGAGTGGGTGTTCTTCTCTTCTCCCCCTCCACCTGAGGACGAAAGCAGAGCCAGCCTCCGAAACGTCGTGATTTTAATTTTTAATATTTTACTGTTCGGACGATGGATAAAGTCTATACAACCATTACCACACAATGCTATTCAAAGAGGTTTATCAACGGAAGTTCCTATGCAGTACTGAACTCTATGAGCTGTGCAGTGGTGGTGCACAGAGAAGGTGGAAAAAGAGGCTGTGTTCTTCACGTGAGAGGAATGAATAGCAACTTGAAAACTTCGGTAATAGTATTTTGTTGCTCAAAAAACGTTACGATAAGTTCAGTGTAATTTTGTAGCAGTTCATATTTAGTGACTTTTCATGCCTGTATGATTACTGCTGTTCACAAAGGTCGGGGTTTCTTCCTTTTGATGACGTACATCGGCTGTACTAAGTTTGTCTGAAAACTTTGAATAATTTTGTGTTTCACTTTCTATACCCATGTAAAATTTCTGTAGACCAAACAAGTCTTCCCTTGGCATGGAAACGATGTCATTTGAACTGTGACGGCTTTAGGAGACTAAAGCTTCCTTTTAATCTTCCTTAATTTCAAAATTTTTGAATCCGTATATAAGGCATAAATAATTGAAGCTACTGTGTTTAGGGAAATATCGCCTTTAAAGAAGAAATATTAAGTAAAAATAAAAACAATTACACCATCACACTCTCAATCCGTCCCACTTTTATGCTTTCCCTGTTTGGCCTGTACCCTTCACATAAGCTTAATGTCGTTTACATTCCAACTTCACATATCGCTAGCGAAGTAAGTTGAATTGTGGCTCATTTATTGGCTTAGTGGAAATTCTCATTGAAACGAAATGGAAACATCGATAGCAGCACTAATTCAAGTAGCATGAATTTTAATGTGTTCTTCCTTCTTGTTTCCAAGTTCGAGCACTACATTGGAGACCCCTGTTGCCTGCTTTCCTTCCCTTCTTTCGTATCATGTTAGTTCTACCCGTAAGAAATTCTTAGCAAAAATTAAGTGGAGGCATGACGACAAAAACTATTACACAATACTTAGATATTAGTAAATAATTTGAAGTTTTGCAATATGACGCAGTGGCAGTATGTAAAACAAATTTTCTACCCCCATTGTCAAAATCCAAGTATTGCAAGAAGAGAAGTTACTAATCTTGGCTTACTTGCATGCTGAAGAAGGAGGCAGCACGCACCTCCAGAAAATTTTGTCTCCAAAGGATTGCTTTCCTTTGCGTATTCAAGAGCAAATGAATCCTTTATCCTATGTTGAACCACTGGAATAATTTAAATGGCTCATTTTACTAATTCGTTAAACCATGTTTTAAAATAAAATTTTAAAATTATATCTCTAAAGCTTTATTTCTACACATCCAAGGCTGGAATGGCCTGGCCTTGAGGGACACTGCTAATCACTTTCCGGCCTTTATAGCATAATGAAATCACTATTTCCATGCTCGTCCTTTTTATTACACTACAACGTGTTTCGCTGCGTACACTGGCCATCATCAGATAGAAACTCAAAAAATCATAAAAGAAAAGCCTACGTTGAAGTGGAGGCCTGCTCTTTACAGTTAAAGATTTGAGTTATACAATTATAGCCGATCCCAGCGACCGCGCGGTCTAAGGCATAGGTCTGCGGCAGAGCGCTTGCTGGGATCGTGGGTTCGAATCCCACGGGGGCATGGATGTTTGTCTCTTGTGAGTGTTTGTGTTGTCAGACAGAGAGGTCTCTGCGACGGGCCGATCCCTCGTCCAGAAGAGTCCCACCGACTGTGGTGTGTGTCTGAGTGTGATCAAGTGGAAATAAGCAACCTCGACACCTGCTGTGAGTGGGCAGAAGAGGGAAGGACTACGAAACGACGTTATATAATTATATAATTACGAAAGCATATATAATCACTTATTATTCCCTATCAGGAATAATATATTTTGCCTATGTTCTCGCAGTTTAAAATCGCCCAAGTAAAGTCATTAACCTTTTAAAGCCTAGCGGTGACTTTACATACGACCAGGTTTAACATTAAAAATTCTACGTGCTGCCCTCATTGTGTTCATGTGTTTTGTACGGATCTCAGCACAAACAGCAACTTTTGCCTTATAAAACATTAAGAGACTGGTTTTTATAACCGAAGTGGAGAGTGTTTACAGCGCGGTACGCACTGAGTCCTTATATAAAACAGATACGCTTCGTCTTTAAAGGGTTAAAACATATACAGTACACGGAAAAGACCTTCTGTATTTTAGCTAAAGAATAAGTAGCGGTTCGTTCCGTTGGTGTGTATGCAAAGTTGTTTTAGACATTATAGGCGTATTTTGCGGAGGGTGTAGTGGCTTCTGTTGAAATGGGCGCTCCTAGAAGACTACTACACTACGAACACCCTTTCCGTGAAGGTTCTTGCTTCTTTGAGACAAGAGTGACAACAGCAGCGTTGTATCAGCAGACAAGACAAAGACAGAAATATCAGAGCAACCATATCTGTGGCCTGCGACTAGAGTGAAACTGCTAATTGCGCTGTAAACAAACAAAATACAGCGCGTACTGCAGCATCACGACTCAGTAGATTTCCTACTAGTAGTGTGAAAGTTTACGAAACCACAGTTGCTGTGGGAAGAGGGGAGGGGGGGGGAGGAAAGGAGTGAGTACAAATGAAGGGATAAAAAATTCAAAAACTTGACCGTGCTCACCTTGTGAAGGTCTCCGTTACGACGGAGACCAGGTTGTTACAGCAGCCAGCATCTTCAACTTTCAACTTGTCTGTCTGCAGGTTCCATTGGGGGCGTCACAGATACAAGACAAGAAAGAGAACTCAAAGTAGGGGAAGCCCCCTCGGCATCGCAGTAGAGAACGAGACGAAGCACTATAACAAGTCTAAGCTAGTTCAGTTCTAATTCTGACCATGGAATAAAGATACGAAACTACTAGACCATGTGGCAAAAGTGTTTGAATGGCTGAGAAGGCAATGACGCAGTAGAATAGCTATGTTCACGTGCAGGGGTACTGCAGGTAATGTTTTCATCTCCGTGAGTGACGCTGGAAGAAATACTGGTGCCGGTTGTTTGTGTTACAGCTGGACTGGATGGATTAAGTTGTGGTGTTGTTAGTGGTGCTGCTCTGTGGAACAGTGTGACCGAACGTCGCGGTTTTTGGGTTGAGATGTTCACCGTTTAAGGACCTGTGTGAATGTACACATACCACCCGCTCTCACATTACATAACAATTTAATTTTGTCCGCACAATTCTGAAGGAAAAGAGCGATTTTTTAATCTAAAAAATATTACCGGGTTGTTCTTTGCATTGGACGCGGACTGTGTTATCTGTGAGGTAGGAATCGATTTTTTACACGCGTTATAATTTGCATGAGTTTTAGTCTAGTCTGTGCCATGATTCAGTAGCTTATCAACCGGCCTGTCACCACGGAGACACGAGACAGATCGCATGTGGGATTTGCGGTGGACAAAGTGGCACGAGGAAAGGTTTTCTCCGAATACTTCGTGTTTCCCCTCTCAGCACCATCCCACCAGTGCTCCATACCCATCTTCAGATACACGTTGCTCGTACAGAAGGACAAATGGGCTAAGCCTAGGAAACTTCTAAGTAATGGTCTGTTCAAAACTGGGGACCATCGGATGGCAACGTACTTTCACTTTTTTTTCATTTCAGTATTCAAAGAGTCAAATGTCAGGGAATGTGATTACAAAAGTTGTAAATATTTTTACAGTGATGAATTCACATTACCAATCACTGGCATTTGTCATCGCAAAGACCCGGATGAGTGAGATAAGCAACAGCCCGAAAGGTTGACCTTTGGCCTTCGACCCAAATATGACGAATCTGACAGCCCCAGAATATTGTTTTGACATAAACTGGTGCAAGTTTTGAACATTCTAATAAAACAGGTAACTTTACCCTTTGGCAACAACTCGTGTGTGTGTTTACATCTTCTGTAAACAAATTGCTAACTCTGAGGAAGTACGAAATGCAGCCTGCATTATCACAACTAACTCGGACGCTTCAGACAACTAACTGTTACTGTTACGGCCCTACTCACAGCACAGCTGCAGATTCCATCTTCTCGCAAAACTTATAATAATAGCATTTAAATCCGGGACCTTTGCTTCACTTAACATAATTATATGGACGGAGAATTAAAATGCAGAAAAGTATCACTGTGCATGTTATGTGAAAATCGCTAGTGACTGGAAGTTAAACGAATTGTTTGCTGTGGCAAGTACTGCAAGAACAAAGTGAAGGCGATGTGAAAAATTGCAGCGTGATTGGATTGCAGGGAATCACAAAGAAGACCCTCTCATGAAAATAGGCCCATATACTCGACTAAAGAAGCCTATCGAATTTGTGTATGTGCTTAAACAGAAGAGAATAATTCGCTTGTAACCTTACTTACAAAAACCTCGAAGACGAAAATTTGTTTACTTTTTATACAAAAGTTCCATTCTTAAGTCACAAAGAACGAAGAGCGTTTCCATAAACAGACCCGAAAAGTTAGTGCTGTTTAGAGGAATACATTTGTGTTTGTTCAGAGAAGTATATGGAGTGCACAAATGTAATGTGTCAGCCGAATGCAAAGATCCATGGTGTTACAGCGGACGATACAAAATTTGCCACCGAGATTTAAATACTTACGCAATTTCTCATGTATTTTACAAGTCACAATATAAACTATGCGAAATATAGATTATGCGAAAATTAGAATTCAAGTTTAAGGAATGAATAAGGTAGGAGATTTCTTGGTAAGTCCTACTTAATTTGCCTTTCATAAATATTCTCTTTTTAATTTTGATTGGAGATCCTGTAGGGAAGGTAAACCTAGGAAATATGGGCCTAAGTGGGAAGATAATATTAAATTAGTTCTTAAATAAATACAATTGAAGGATATGGATTGTGTTAGTCTAGCTCTGGATAGAGAAAAATGTCAGCCTCTTCTAAACATGGCAACGATATTTCGTGCTACATAACATGAGAGACATTTCCTGGCTGGGTGTGGGCCAGTCACCTTTCAAGAAGAATTACAATCCGCGAATGTTTTGTGAAATACCTTCAAGACTTGCGGTTTATCTAAATAATAAAATGTTAAGTTTAATGCCTTTCTCTGAGTACATCAGTAAACCAGTCTTCTAGATGGTGCAGCGGATATATATCATCACTTAGCAATTATAAGCGGTTGTACAATCTTTGCCTTTCTATTTGCTTAAGCCGCTCGCTTGAGGCTACCACAGACGGTGACTGATGTCCATACAATGACTAACGACGAACGGTTCACAAAGGAAACTCCAAGTTACACACAAAATTCCGGTAATTATACACGTCTCTTGATGACTCGACGTTTAACAATCACCAACCCTAACAGCAAAAAATATATGCCGATTTATACGGAGTACGGATGCAGCTTTCAGGCTGCTTATCACTGCAGGTACAGTCCCAGCTGGTCAGTGTTGAAAATTACGTGAAACCAACTCGGCAATGTGATTAAACAGAAAGTTTCTGGCCGGGAAACTGAAAACTTCTTGTTCTATAGTAAAATACGTCTTGCATGTTTTAGTTCTCTAGGAAACCTCTTACCCGATTTCCCAGCCTCTAGATCTGCGTAACCAGTACATAGTTGAGACATAAGATTCTTAGGGTGGTGATGATCAAAACTCAGATTTTGTGGAACATGACGTCGTTCTGATGTGTAAAAATTTACCGACGTTTCGGAGAAGTTTACAACCTTAATTTTCATGATACTCCAAGAAGAATGACTTGGGTAACCTGAAAATGTAAGCACAAGCTGTTCCGAAAGGTCGGTAAGTACTTACAGTAGGCACGGCTCCGCATCTTAGAAGACTCAAATCTTATAATGTGTAAGCCTACCTGATGGTCAGTAGTATAAAAGAGGACAGAAATTCCACAGATTCCTAACCTGATGACTAATGACACTGAATTGTCACCTTAACATTCCGGCTGATTTATCCGTGTTGCCCGTTAAGCAAACTCCTGGGATCGTCCCCGAATAGGTCTGGATGTGACGTCCAAAACAATTCTTGGGTGCCTCGGGAATCGAACCCCGGTTGTCTATCCCACAGCCAATCGCTTTATAGAACGAATAAGACACCCTATTGTCGATCCCGTGGCCGCGGGGTCTAACGCGTAGGTCTGCGGCCGCTCTATTTTTGAGATCGCAAGTTCCAATCCCGCTGACGTCATGCATGTTCGTCTGTTGCGTTTGTTGTGTCTTGCGTACGTAACGGTTTCTGCGACGTGCTGATCCCTCGCCCAGAGGAGTCCTAACCGGTATGGTATGTCTGAGTGCGATCGTGAAGCCTCGATAATGAGGAGGCCCTGGCCCACTAGGGGTTGTTGCGCCGTGGGAAGAAGAAGAAATACTGTATTATAAATCTGTTGAACGGGAATATGGAAAATACATTTGAAAACCTGTCCTAACTAATAACACGATGCTGCATTTCGCATCCTCTTCCATCACAGTTTTGTTACTCCTTTATGGTCGAGGCAAGGGGCCGCGGTGGCGCAGTTGGTCGAGGCACTGCGCTACAAACCGGCAGGTCGCGGGTTCGATTCCCGATGGTGTCAGTGGATTTTTCATTGACATAATCCTGTCGGTCGCACTATGGCCCTGGGGTCGACTCAGCCTCTAACAGAAATGAGTACCAGGAATATTTCCTGGGGGGGGGGGGGGTAAACGCGGCCGGTGCGTAGGGCTGACAACCTTACAACCTTCATGTGCCGATTGTCTAGAAATCTGGGAGCCTCAACCTCCTGGAACCCTCAGGGCCTGTCCAGGCCTGTAATGGGACTGCTTTATGATTGGATATTCTACACTTTACGTAAAATATAAATTAATAAATTAAACATAGACTAACGTTTGACTTGCCCGGAAGTAGATACGTGTTAACATGCCGGTCTCTAAACGTGGGTTTGCAACTGTAACAGAAACGATTTATGAGCGCGAGGATTCAAAACTCAAGAGCCTGTGTTTCGAAGTGGTCAAGCACAGTCGTGTGGCTGGCTCATGCACGTGCAATGGATGTAGCATTCCGTTTCTCTCTGTTGCCCAGCGCAGAGTTCGTTCAAGGCCTTGACCTGAGTCGATCCATCGTTTAAGTTCTGTCGAATGTCTAACGGTCTAAAACAGGATAGAATGTTTAATCCGTTAATAAAATGACGGTGGCTGCTCTACTAAGAAAATAAAGATAAGATGGAGGAAAGCCAGTTGGATCTGCTCCGATTTGTTGCACGGTAACATTACTGATTAATTAAGAAAATGCCTTATGAATCTGTAAAAAGAGACACTGTGATGATTCGAAATACAGTCGAGCACGGTTATAACCACATCGGTTTATACGTCACCTCGTTTATAGCGTCAGATAACCTGCGGTAGCAATTAATTCGTCAATGTTAAACTTTACTCGGTTATAACAACACCCGCTTATAACGACACAAAATATCCAGTCACTTTCATGACATTATAACCGAGTTCCACCGTACATGATTTCCCAGTACTAGTCACCTTCATTACGCAGTGAGCTGTGTGCCCAGTAATCAGTACACAACCTGTAAATGCAAATTCAATGTTATCCTTACGTCATCAGGGTCTGCCAAGATTAACGTGGCACGAAAGACTGTACAAAGGAAAACAGAAGCATTCTTTTGTTTAATTAAGGCTGAAATATATTCTCAGTTGTGTGAATGACTTCAATTAGAAAATGGAAATTTAATGGACCCAAGCAAAAAATATAGCTCAGAAGACGTAGCGGTACCACACAGAGGGATTCACATAAAACATCCGGTTGTTGGCACCGCGTAGGTTTGAAGGCTGACACAAAGGCCGCAGTGTTGGTGAGTTCTGAACCTTTCTGCAATATTACGCAGCGTCGAATGGTAATCCTTTACCGACGTTTCGGGACAACATATCGGTCCTATCTTAAAGGATCAAGAATTCCGTTTAATTTCGGAACTATACGTCGTCCCAAGCCTCGGTAAACGATTATCACTCGACGCTGCGTAATACCTCAGAAGAGCGGAGATCCCATCAGGGTACCTGATGGGATCTCCGCGCCCTGCGATCGCACGATACGTCATATGGTGCCGCCTAGACCGGAAGTAGTTCGTCTGCGACGAGGTTTTATACCCACATTTTTTGGAACACTAAGAGGAGTGTAGAATTTCCGCACTGGGCTGCATATTTAGGAGATTACACGCTGTTTTCTACAGATCTGAAATCCGTACGGTGCACATAATGTTAAAATTTGCGTATAATAACTCCATACAAGCTTTAAATCACACCAGAGGTATATGCCATACTTCAGTTTATGAAATTTAACTTTGTCCTTGCTTCGTTAGACTGTGTACCCACCGTCTCGTTTTGCCTTAATGACACTCGGTTCGATTCCATGATTATTTACAATTTAACCGTAAAGGATTGATTGACCACGGTAAATTACGTGATTGATCTAGTGATTTCGGCCATACACGAAAAGTAAACGAGACTGGCATTTAAGTAAAGAAGAAAACGAAATAAAAAAGGAAGACTTGAATCCCGTCATGGCTCAAATGAGCAATACTGTGCGAGCAAAAGTGGTCCTTGTACTGTCGTGAGTTTCGCTGCAAACCAACCATAAAGAGTTCGCATTTTCTTTTTTCTGTTTTCTCTCTTTCCGTCTATACCGTATATCTTTTCATTTTCATCGCCGGAGAATTTCGAGGGTTTTATTTGAAATCGCTCCCTTTATCAGTTTCTAATTTTATGTCTGGTTACAGACGATATACCGAAATAAGGTATGCTTTTAACACAAGACATTCCCTTTGTTATGCAGACCAAAAGAGTGAATTTGTTCTTATTAATTACACAGTTAGAAACAACACTTCGATTTTAATGGGCACCTTGGCTTCTAATCAGACCCTAACAGTAACTGTAAGTTGGAAAACTGCATATATCACAAAATTCGTGGAGTTTCCCAACTTGTATTTCCTGTTATGGCCTAAGGATGGCTGTTATGGGCCGAGACTAGTAGCCAAAATACGCATTTAAAACAGAAGTGTTGTTTCTGACTGTGGAATTAATAAGAACAAATACACTTTTTTAAAGTAATATATGACGCCTCTTTGTCCAAGGGACATATTTAGCTCCAAATAAAACAAGTTTTCTATTTACATCAAAATAAAGGCAGTTTCCATTAACAGTTATACTTATAACTGGGGGTAAACAGGTCACAAAGTCCGCATTTCGACTATGGCGCATTTTTTTTCAGAAAAAATGCTAAGAATGTTGTAACAAACGCTGTGCTAAGCAATATACTGGATAATTTGGGAATAAGATAAGAAGCAATGGAATAGGGCGCCTTTGCGACAGAAGTTCAGAATTTTTCTCTTCTGACGGTAATCAAAAAAGAAGAAGAAACTAAGAAACGAAACGGTGTCAGTTGTGAACTTTTAAAGAAAGTCCTTAAAATGTTAAAAAATATGCACTCTACCTCTAAGCTGACCTATAGTCCAATATTGCACGCAGAACCCATCGTTGTCACAGTGTCTCTATCCAAGTGGAAATGAAGGGGCGTGGTAAAAAATGGAGAGGCATAGGCGACTTTTCTCAATTAATCGTTCCGGACAGGCCGGTCTTGTCAAACCGAATAAGTAGCAGGCCTAACTGATTGCAACACGCCTCGTAAACAATTCATCTCCACGTCTTCTTTCCTTTCGTCTATGACCTATCGGCGTCTTTGACCATCTGTTCCCTTTCGCCTTCTATTGTTACTACCAAATATGTTTGCGCCATGCATATTAGCAATTCGCATTGACGATACTAAAATGCGGTAGCTTATTTTACCTCTATAATTATCAGAGTTTCATCTCTTCGCTAACGTTCACAGAGAACCGCTCCTTGATAAACATGTGCAACAAATCTGAAGCTTAGCAACTGACGGTGCATTCCTTAGACTTTTAAGGGTGCTACACGCACTGCTGCCAATAGCAAACTTAATAGATATTTTATGGTTACCAGCACAAAAAATATAGGTTCCTGCAAACACGGTGATAAATTCGGATTTCTTAAAAGAGGAAGAATTTCTTTAGTAGCTGAGAGAATATTGAGTACTGAGTCACGACTCTACGCCGCTCTCATGCACCAAAAATAGGCTGTGTGGTGCAAACTGTCACTGTAATTAAGAAAGATGGACACTGAATGACGGCAATGTGTTTAGCTTGAGGGACTCTCGGGGCCGTAATTTTCTGCGTATTTCAGGTCATTATTCTTTTATACGGGACGTTCCTTCTTGTGTTCTTTCTTTCATTTATTTTCGCGTTCTCTTTCCCTTCGTAACAATAATTTAATGGCTTCCAAACGTGGGGGTTTAATTTTTGTGAATATGAAATTTCAGGACTGCTCGAAAGCATTCAATAACGACTTCTAACTTGGGACTCATCTGTCAGAAATCAGGAGGACGTCAACGGAAATTTTAAATAGATCATCGGCTGCAACAACATCCAGAAACACACTGACTTGATACCAGCAGTACAGCAAAAAAAGAAATTAGTAGAAGCAATAGCCTTTCCCTAAAATTTGTGCTGTTAACTTATTGACAAAATAAATTACACGTTAAAGAAGCAAATCCACACATAAGTTGCGTTGGCATGCAGTGCTCCAAACCTGGACAGTGTTAATGTGCAAGACACATGAAGGATAAAAAATCAACAAAGTTCGAAATATGATCTCGGCTTACTTCCCACGTCATTCGAAACGCACTTTTTCTACATTGCAACAACCAACGAGATGATGCTGCGTGTGAATGTAATAGCTGTTTATTGGAAAAATGTCAAGAAACTCTTAAATAGATTCTATGGATATAAAGCAGAGACTTCTAAGGTCAAAACTGGCGTTACAGATAGGTCTAAAGTGCAGCTGTGCTTTAAAGAATAATAATGTCATTCCACCTCCCTGAAAACCCGTGTCTATTCACCATTCCCGATTATTTTCTCATGTCTTCCGGAGTAGATGAAACCTCGTTTTAAAAACTTCAATTATTAGCTATGAATCTCGTAGTGTTACATTCTCAAATACAGGTACCTACAGAAAGGCAAATTTGTCTGGATCTTTAATCTCGGCAGTTAATAAACGAAAAGCAGTTTAATGTGGCTACTGCATTACATCCGACGAAGGAAGCTTGAGTTTTAACGGAACAAGTATAGTGATGCGTTCTAAAACAGGTCTTGATATTGCCTCTTCCGAGAAAGGAATCGCAGTCTTCCACACCGTAGACACCTTACTGGCTGCCCTGCCCCATGTTATAGCTTAAACAAAGCTTTATACGCTACAAAGTTCTCGCAGCCTGTGTGAAGGCACCCTCACGTTAGAATTTAACAAACACTTCGTCAAACGTCAAACGTCAAACGCCCGAAAATACCGCCTCTCTCAACGCAGATGTAGGAGCGAACCTAGCAGTTGACTTATCGCGTTTCTAACTATCTTTGTAATCTATCATTGTCGTTGCCTCCATCGAAGACAGCAATGTCTAAAACAACAATGGAATAAGCCCCTCACGTTAGCCGAGTGTTGGCGCCCCCTTATTCCTGCTGGTTTCAGTTACACGACAGTGACTGCCTTAGAGAGGATGTCGTCATGACTATTCTGAGCAGAGATGCCTGCGGCTACATTATTAACTTCCACGGCGCTAGAACATACATCAGCTGTTTGTCGACATTAATTTTTTCTTCAGTTCGGAGAATTTTTGTGATTTTATCTAGCCCAGAATAGTTTGCATGGTAAGAGCGAGGGACCACAAAAGGTCGTCGTCGTCGTCATCATCATCATCATCATCAACATAAATAGATGTAGGACACCTGGGTCCTGTCCTCTGAAAACTCAATCTTGAAGATGCTGTTGATCTCTCCATCTTGTTTTTGGTCGATCTATGTTGCGTTTGCTTTCTGGTTGGCATCCCAGTGCCACCCTGAGTATTTGTGAGTGTTCCAAACTTTTAACATGTTTCAGCCAGTTGTTTGGTAGCGCCGAATTTAATCTACTATGTGTTCTGCTTTCAGTTTTTCACCAGAACAGATAGCATATGAAACTGTGTACAGCTTGAACAGTCGAAACAGATCAGTCAGTGCAGCCTCGGTGATGGACTGAGACATAGGGACGATTCTCGCAAAAATATATATTTTTCTTTCCTTTACAGCCTGTAGTCCGCTTTTAGGGCCCACACAACATCCTCTGAAATGGTTACTGGAGGCATATCAACCGGAGCGTGAAGCTGATCGTACCTCTGTCTGCTATCGAGGTGACGAAGGCGTGGAGCAATAAATCCCCCAACATCTTCATGGCGTGTTCTTAAACTCCGAGATAAGCCACATTATGATTTAAAATAGGCCCATACAGCCCAGTGGCCGTGCGGTCTAAGGCGTGGGTCTGCGGCCGCTCGCTTGCTGGGATCGTGGTTTCGAATCCCACTGGGGGTATGGAAGTTTGTGTCTTGTGAGTGTTTGTGTTGTCAGGTAGAGGTCTCTGCGACGGGCCGATCCCTCGTCCAGAGGAGCTCTACGAGAATGTGGTGCGTCTGAGTGTGATCGTGAATCCACGGTAATGTGGAGGTCCTGCCCCCCTAGGGCTGCTGTGCCAGTGGAAAAAAATAAATCGGTCCATGCAGTTTAACCGACAACGCACGATGGCCTCTGTGCGACCCTTAGAGCAGAGAATATGGCGTGCTCTATTTACTCTGATTACAGCATTTATGTCTATATTTCACGCGCGCACACACGCACGCACGCACGCAGCATACACATACGCACAGTTCCAGAGCCTGTGATGGTGCTGTTCTTCTGTAACTGTGTAAGATAAAAACATTTGATATTTTCTCCAGCTGTGTTGGCGGACAATTTCCTGCCTCTGTTTGCATGTTTTTATTGTACCTATTTATTTCCTTTAATAAATATCAGTTAATATAATAGGTGCAGGAGAGGTAACTTATTCAAAATGATAGGTTAGAAGTCAGCACGTCATTTAGAACAATAAGCAGTCTAAATCTGAAAGTTAAAATGTCCAAGGACTGTGTTACCGCCTCTTGAATTCACAGTCCTCATTACATCGTTCCTGGTCTGCGTCCTGTCTGACTGGGCGTTGTAGCTGCGAAGTGTGGAGGAAGCACTCGTGATCTGTTGGATAGAACACGGACTTGAATGATCCTTAATGCCTCTCCATTGTTTGGCTGCTTCATACCCGGAGCCCAGCAACAGACTCTCTCCATATAAGTGCAGCTTTCGTGTATCGTTTATATATTCCATGAGATTTACTGCATCATATATTAAACGACTCTTGTTCCTTTTTACACACGGATAAAGTCAGACGAAGCGTCAAACTTATCACTTACTATCTGATGCCTAAGTTAGCGAATCGTGGCACACAATACTCATAACACTACATTCCTTAGTAATGTGCTGCCGTGGGAAAATTTTATACTCAGTTTTGTCTGCTCTTAAATAAATCGCTCGAACAATGATCTTATACAACTTATGACCACAGTACAGGCAAATTCCAAAAGAATGCCAATTAATCTCACACAACAGATACCAGAAACCTTGCTTTAAATGTAACATAAGAACACGTTTTCGCCTAGAGATAAACATCTTCATCCATATATAAGCAACACTCACCTCAATAGAACCAAGAGTTTCCACACAAGAAGTGTACCTAATAAAAGATAAATGAACGTTAGC
Organism: Coptotermes formosanus; assembly: GCA_013340265.1. Lineage (NCBI taxonomy): Eukaryota > Metazoa > Arthropoda > Insecta > Blattodea > Rhinotermitidae > Coptotermes > Coptotermes formosanus. The sequence continues at coordinate 594,377 of BLKM01012988.1, read as the reverse complement.
AAAGTGTGGGTGTTTTGACGCTATTCGTGTTTAATTGCCGATTTTTTACACGTAAAGAGAAAGTTAAAGTGACTTTTAACACTTTTATGTGGGAATTGCAGTCTGCTTCGAAAACAGCCGCATCTAGAATGATGTCGAAGGACGACGTCACTCTGAGCTTGGTGGCAGAACGAAGTAAACACACAGAAGTCGCTTACTTAAACAGGGAAATGAATTACCTCAAATAAAAATTCACCTTCCACCAGCAAAAAACCTCAATCCCAGGAAGCTGAAACCATCCCATTACAGGCCTGGACAGGCCATGAGTGCTCCAGGAGGTTGAGGCCCCCAGATTTCAAGACAATAGGTAGAGGAAGGTGGTAAGTATTTCAGCCTTACGCACCGGCCGCCTTTACCTCCCAGTAAATATTCCTGGTACTCACTTCTGTAAGAAGCTGAAGCAACCCCAGGCCACAGTGCGGCCGGAAATATTATGTCAATAAAATATTAAAATAATCCCATCGGGAATCGAAGCCGCGACCTTCCAGTTTGTAGCGCAGTGTCTCAACCAACTGCGTCACTGCGCTTACTTGCAATTAGACGCCGGCACGCAAGTAGGCCCAACCGACATTAATTGTGTCCAGTGAATGGTACTGATTTCAAACACCAGAAGTACTTGTCCAAACTTGCCTGCAGTGTCCCTGTGTGAGTACGTTCTCTGAAGGCTCCCGGAACCAACGAGAGAACCCGTCAGTCTTGTGGGAGTAAATATCTTTTCCAGGCGCACAACTCAATTGGAGCAAAGCTCAAAGAGAAGGACAGATAAGACATCAAGTAAATAACACAACAAAAGTAACACAAACGTTAACAATCATAAAACTGGGTGTAATCCGATATGGGAATCCACTGGAGCGACAGACTTTGCACCACGGAAACCTCGGAAATTGTTACAGCCATAGGAAAGCATATAAACAAACAAATTTATCACATAATACTGAAAGGTTTCGTGTTCTTATTAGTGACACACACACACACACACACACACACGAGCATTTAACGTCAGCCATGGCGGACGTTGGCTGAAGGTCTTGTGGCAAAGACTGCTATTGGTTCTCTTGTGGAAAATCGGGGAGTTTTATTGGCTGTGTGCCACAGTCGCCGTGGCGTTAACGGAATGTGCGCAGTAAGATACATGTGCCCGCCCGTATGTGACACATACAGCATGAAATATAGTCGTGCGTGCGGAAGGAATTACCACTTCACAACACAATGACCGTCTTTCCGTAACGTAGTGGGAATCCCCGGACACAAAGGCCATTACCATTTCACAAAATTTTTCCTTAGCTTGTTTCCAGAAATTCCCGTCTTGCCCTTAATTCCGGATCAGTTCATTCAGTACAGCCCGTTTGATAGCCGTTAAATTCCCGGCAAGGCGAATATTTGTCTTATAGCTACCACATCCACACCGGATACACCTGAGAGCGACGCTGCTCTTGCCACCTTTTTTAAAGAACTGCCGCTGTCCTTATTTTATTACTTTGTCCTAGATTCTCTTGGCGAGGTAAAAACGCAGTCATATATGCAACTTATTCTTCTCAGCGTTTCTTTCTAGACCAGGGTTCTTAACGGAGCCTTGAAATTAAATTTTTTAACGGCTGACAAGACAATTAATGTGTGAATCACAAAACCTGCAGTTATACAATGCTAGATTCAAAACCGTTTACTGCTCGTGGTTTGCCAGTTATTTAACACAGCTATGTCAACTACAGAGTTGATCCCAGTGGCCACGCGGTCTAAGGCGTGGGTCTGCGGCCTCTCGCTTGTTGGGAATGTGAGTTCGAATCCCGTCCGGGACATGGATGTCTGTCAGCGATGTGTCTTGTGTGGTAGAGGTCTCTGCGTCGGGCTGATCACCCGTCCAGAGGAGTCCTACATAGTGTGATGTATCTGAGTGTGATCGTGAAGCCTCGATAATGAGGATGCCCTGCCCCACTAGGGGCTGTTGTTCCATGGAAAGAAAAATGTAAAATACAGAATTTAGTAGCGTCCTAAATATGAGAAGAATGCAGTAAATGATGAGAAAAGTTAGGGTTTTTAAGGATGCCGTTGTGACGTACGTGATGGTACTAGCCTATTGCAAGATGAGCTAAAGAGAACTTCAGACCGAAAACTTTGTAATCTTTCCGAAATTCGAATCGGACACTTATCAAAGAAACACTAAGCATATCCTTGTTAATACAAAACGTTACTCGATCTTGTAGTTGAAGGAAGACCACAAAATTGCTGTCAGTGCGGCTGGGTACTGGGAGAAGAAAACTCCGAGACACTTCATTGCCTGCTACCAAACTGAAATGAGAATAGTAAATCAGTGGCGGCTAGTATTTGGCAAAATAAGAGCTACGAAGCCTGACGCGTTGAGTGTAGTTGCGCTAATGAAGAAGAGGAGATTTATGGTACGCCATAAAGGAATTTGTAAATGCGTGTCCCTAGATAAAATTTTGACATCTATATAGTGAACTTTTTTGAACACACCACTAAACACCCGGATTTCATACAAGGAAGAAATTTCTTAATGAAATGACCAAATATCATTTTTTTTCAAGCAAGAATTTCTACCATACAATTAGCTACGCCTAACTACGTTCATTAACCCTTTAAAGACGAAGCTTATCTGTTTTATATAAGGACTCAGTGCGTACCGCGCTGTAAACACTCTCCACTTCGGTTATAAAAACCAATCTCTTAATGTTTTATAAGGCAAAAGTTGCTGTTTGTTCTGAGATCCTTACAAAACACATAAACGCAATGTGGGCACCACGTAGAATTTTTAAATGTTAAACCTGGTGGTACGTAAAGTTACCGCTAGGCTTTAAAAGGCTAATATTCACAGATCGTAGCCACACCACTTGTACAGGTTCAAGCTTTAGGCACAGAAACAGCCGGGCGAAAATATGTACGCCCACAAGCAACATGCCGTGCAGGTTGTGTATAGATAAACAAATATTGTAACAACAATGCAAGCAAGAAGACTGGAATGTGCTGGTCATCTGGTGAGAATGTCTGGGGGTGGCACCGTAAAGGAACTATTTCTGGGGAAATCAGATGGGAGAAGAAAAACAGAAAGACCAAAATTAAGATGGTTGGACTGTATTGAGAAAGATCTGAAACCGATTGTTGTTAAGAGATGGAGGAAGAGAGCAAAGACAGATCAGTATGGGCTATGATTCTGAAGGAGGCATTACTTGCACTATAAGGGCCGTATGCCAAAACATCAGATAAGCAGCATTGCACACACAACTGACATACTGGAAGAGCAAAACGTGAAACTGTCACGTGTTTAATGAATGTAACACCACGCTATAATTTTAAGGCAAATCACCCCTTTGTGATTTTAAGCAACAAGGTTGCCGATAACTCTAGCCAAAACACAAGAATCTTATCCTATTATTTTGAACTATATTTCGGCGTGAAAGGCCATAATCAAGTTAAAGACAACAATAAAAGAATATGGATACACATTTTTATATAGAAATGGAATATTCCCAAGGCTGTTCTACCCATGTTATGTATACCCACATAACAATACAAACTGTGAGGTTCTAAGATCTCTGTTCCTTATATATATGTATGTGTGTATATGTATGTATGTATGTATGTATATGTATGTATATGTATGTATGTATGTATGTATGTACGTACGTACGTATATATACTTGTGCTCAACTTGATTATGGCCTTTTAGGCCGATTCATGTAGTTGACAATAGTAGAATAAAATTCCTGTATTTTTACTGGATGTATCGTAATTTCACGCTATAAATGGTGTATGGGAGCATAACAGTACAGCTCCAGTCTCTCTTAACATGTGGCACACTAGATTGGGGTAGCCATTACGTGCAGGCAGTGTCTTATAACCACTGAACAGGAGACAGTGTGGACGTCAGATTCCGCATAGAACAGTGGCGAAAATGTTATCCCACCTGCGCTGGGAATCAAACTCGGTTCTTCCCTTGCCAAGCACATACTGTAGCCACTACACAGCCGACATACCTACGTCACTTCCGAACGGTATTACAGCCTACGTGAAGAAACACGGCATAAAATTCTTCTATGTTTTCACTACGAACCTAAGTCTACATTCACACATGATTTGGCAACAGTGTTATTTGTCTCTTCTTTTTCATTTTATCCTTGTTCTCCCTTTTACATGTTCCTCATATCTCAAAATGGCCGCTGGCTGACACACAAGGTGCTGGAGCCAATTCAGTAAGGAGAAGATGAAAAGAAGGTCAACAGCTCCGTATTCTAGGTAACACTGGGTGCAGAGGGTGCCCGTAAAACACTGATCGCGGTAGCTCGACGTCACACTTACTGCTGAGAAATCTGTTTTTTACTGATACTGGAGATGCTGGTGGCTTGAAAGTAACTCTCCATGGTTTGTTATCGTATGCATTCTGGGGACTGTTGAATACGACGTAAGTTCTGGACATATTGTGAGTTCAAGAGGTCTTACGGACAGCTGAACACGGTACTGCAGAAGATTATGTATAGACAATGCCTATAAGCACACGTAGGCTGTCATTAATTCTCGGTACCTGACGCCCTAAAAGTGCTAATGTGTGAAGTTCAGTGTACACTATACTTTAACTGCCTGCAATACATTGCAACGGCGACGCTGGGAATCTTCTTAATCTCGCAAAGGCTTTCCGCCAGTCAAAACTTACGTTTGAGACGTAACTCCATTCACGATACATTGCATACATATTTTCTCCGTGGCTGCTACATACCTAACCAATCTAATCATCCTTTATTTTATTACGCTTATGATATTTGATGACAAGTGTAAATTATGATTCCGCATTTGTAACATAAAGATATAAGAATTTCTTGTAAATTTTGAATTTTATTTGCCCCTACACCAGCATGCCTTTGGCCTGGAATTTGATACGGTCCTCTGAAAGACACTGACTCAAGACATTTTATACAATGCAGGCTACAATTTTGCCACTCGTTTGATCTGAAAAACTCGAAGTACTGTTTTGATGATCTGAATTTGTTTTGGAAGGATATATTTTTACATGCGACTGAAATGAATATTTTGGTACTCCGAATGATATCCTACTAAAAAGTTCACACAAATGACAAAATTTGTCGTGATGAATGAAGGTAAATATACACACTAATCTACTATTTTCCATAAAGCAGAAGTGTGCTGAAATGACACGTAGACACAATAATCACGCAAGCCTGCTTTCCCTCACAAACTAACGACAGTGGGCAACAAGAACTTACACCCGAAGACATCTAACCATCCGAAAGACCAACTTTCGTGCCTCTGCAGTAATCTGGTAAGGGTACATGCGGGACCCTTCTGTCGGAGACTTTGTCTAAGCTATACAGGATGATAATTTATTTGAAAATATGAAAGAGTCAGCGCATCTATTCGTACAAAATTTCGGAAGAGAAAAAAAAGTATACGGAAAATTAAGAAACAGGTGTGCTGTTTGAAATAACGACTGCTACATCTCTCGGTATGATGATCAACACAGGCAGTGTGCATGTAACTTAACAGTGAGGTAAGTTCGCCTAACCACTGTTGCCATGGAAAATCCATAACTATTACATATTCTGAATGTGTGCTTTTAGCCTTAGTTATCCAGCACGTATCTGTGGCGTGTCTGGCTCTGCCATAATTTTCCACGTTATCTCATAAACGGCACGATTTTCGAAAAAAGTTATTTTACATAAACTGTGTTTGATTTTCTCTACAGTATTTGTCTGGAATATTTCTCATTCTGAGAAGAACTCAGCGACATGTTATCACAAGTGTACGTAGGTCTTCATGTTAAGTACCCGTAATTCTTGTTAGATTTTAACGAAATTCAATTTAATTTTCTCGACAGATTTTCTAAATTACTCAAATACCAAATTCCAAGAAAATCCGTCCTGTGGAAGCCAACTTCTTCAATGCGGACGGAAGGATGGACAGACAGACATGACAAAGCTAATTGTCGCTTTTCGCAATTTTGCGAACGCTCCTAAAAACAGCACCACTCACTAAACCATCTTATTTTCTTTCACACTGTAGCCTGCCACAGTTAGCCTCAGCAGACTGATACAAATGCTACTGCTTGTCCGGTTACGCTGTGGCCTATCTAAACCCACGTATGGACTACAAATTTGTTAAGTTCATGACAAGAAGTAAGGACAGGGCTTTATTCCCGCGCAAATGCTGCCACCTACAGACAACTTGCTCTTAAAAACTTTAAGTTTCATTACGCTAATGGCACACAAAATTTGACACTAGAAAACAAAGTTTCTTTCCCTGTTTTATTGTTTTCCTTGCATTAACTTACTCTTCGATTCCAAACAACTGCCTGCTTTGTAACTTGCTAATAAACATAGGGCCACACATATGCATTTCACAGCTTGGTATTTATAGCTTTAGAAAATAGGTGAATGCCTGCGCCTCGGGCATTCTTTACGGCATACCATTCAAGGTATCAGAAATTATCAGCTAGCACCATTACATCACTACGTCGCTTGTTAACTGTTAAGAGACGTATGTGCGTGTAGCGATAATGACTACTGCGAAGAGAATAAGATATTGCCGGTGTGTATATTACGCAATACTTTACATAAAACCTTTGACAATTCGAGTTTCCAAAGGGAGAAGTAGTGATGCATGATCTGAAGACATCCACTGCTTCATATCCCTCTCCATGTCAGCTCACGTATCTGTTATACCAAGCCCTGAGAGTTTTACTCTTTATACAGGGAAACAGAGAGAGACAGAGAGACAACCAAGCAGGGGTGTAATGATGCAGCTCTGAACTTGAATTTGAGAAGAAAATTTCTGATATCCTTCACAGGCCGCCAGAATTTTCTGAAATAGAAAGAGTACATGGCGGTACTCAAGACTGCTGCCTTCAACATTCATAGCAATTCAATATTCGCAATGAAACAACGTGACTTTGTGTAAGGCACAAACAGCACAGGGCGTTATAAAATGGTATCCAGTATATATGCAGCAATTTTGAATTTTGTGGCATCTGCAACAGTGGCACACAGACCAATATTACGTAAGGTTATGCTGACGTAACAGGATATCCACCGATTAGGTATTACTGTAACTTGATTACTCTAATAAACTAAAACCTGAAACCTGAAACGGAAACCTGAACTGGGATTTTGAACGGTACAAACTTAATGTCTCAGCCCTGACGTATAAATACTCTTTATGAGTATGCCTGCGAGTGTATATATATATCTATATGTGTGCGTGTGCGTGTGTGTGTGTGTGTGTGTGTGTGTGTGTGTGTGTGTGTGTGTGTGTGTGTGTGTGTGTGTGTACAAACAGGCATGAACTACGTATGTATATATATATAGGCATAGACCTGTTGCTTGTAAGGGCTGTTTTAAGCTTACGTACGGACAGAGAGACATCCGTTACTTCGCTTTCCATTTCACTGCTGTCCAGAGCGACGCGCCAATGTTGATGCAAACCGACGTGTCGCGAGTAAAACAATTGGTGGAGTTGACGTTTACTCTTTAGTCCCTTTGGAAAGTAATTCAGAATGTGACGACGCCTACCATATGCATATATATATATATATCGTCACACGGTGGGCGTGGCTGTATCTAGCAAATTACTTTGCATGCATCTGCACCAGGTTTGAAGTGTGACGTTTCGCTTTTATCCAAGAATGCATTAAAATTAACATATGCAGTCTTCTTAGCGGAGAAAGCATCAGTGATAATAAAAACTACGCCTAAGCAATCAGCTGCCTTCGCTTCGTGGATTATGTAAAAGGCAACAGTATCGCCCTTACGGCTAACGATAGTACTAGGAAGTCTATAGCTAGGGTTCACGCTTGTAAGACCTTATATGAAAACAGCGACTTTAACAAAATTCTGTTAACACTCTCCGAATACCGCTTACAACTGTGGAAACATTTGTACAATTTTGAACACGGTTTCGGTATCCGATCAAAATCGACCTAACGGTGCGGAGGAAAATAGGTCTTGAAAAACCTTTATTTCAATTTTGTCTATTTCGTGCACTGTTAGATCACTGTATTGAGTTTATTGTGTACCAACCAACTGCACATGCTGCTGGCTTCGACACACAACACAGCATAAAGAAAGGAACCCGAAAAAGTTTACCTTTTATACATAAATGACTTCAACAACGGAGCCTACTGCAGACTGTGGAACCTTTTAAATAATAACTTATAGCTGCCAGTCGGTTTTAAGCCTGGCTTATTGCGCTCCCTGAGTATGGCACGCTCGTACCGAAACATGTTGCAGCTACGTGTTTAACACTCCTATTTAACACTCATAAGTAGCCAATCGATCCCAGTGGCCGCGCAGTCTAACGCGTAGGTCTGCGGCCGAGCGCTTGCTGGGGTCGTGGGTTCGAATCCCACCGGAGGTATGGATGTTTTTCTCTTGTGAGTGTTTGTGTTGTTAGGTAGAGGTCTCTGCGACGGGCCGATCCCTCATACAGAGGAGTCCTACTGACTGTGGTGTGTGTCTGAGTGTGGTCAAGTGAATATAAAACCCTCTACACCTACTGGCAGTAGGTAGAAGAGGGAAGGCCTGCTAAAGGAAACGAGTAGCGCCAGTAATGTGCATTTGGTTGGTACAATAAATTGAATACTCTGAAGATCTCACTCCCTCCTGTTATAGTGACACTGCAAGTGCTGCAGCAGTAAACAGTGCATCCCCTCTACTTAAGTACGCACCTCGCTGTAAATGAATATGGCGGAGTCGCGGTAGTCCAATGTTTTCGGCACTTGCCTTGTGTGGGAAAATTAAGGGGGGTCTTAATTAAGTTAAGATGCTTTCGTTCTGGCTTTCGTCGTCTTAAAAAGTGCTGCAGAATCTTTGGTTTGGATCAATTAAGGCACGTTAATCAAATTAATATTAATGACATTTTCTTTTCTTTGTAAAGGCAGGATTCTTTTATCAGTAGGTCAGTGAGTGAATGCAGATGCCTGTTTACGTATTTTCATGTCAACATGTTCAGGCTCAGTACCCTATAACTTGCTAAGCAGTCCTTAAAAATCCCATATATAGACCATGTCTTTTGAGGCAAAAAAATCCTGTACCACTACATTAATTTCTCCCGATGAACAGTCAAATACGCTCTTCTTGCAATATTCTTACGTGGGGGGGGGGGGGGTTTTTATTGTCACTTCGTGTAGGGTTTGAAATGTGCGGCAATAGATTAAAAGAAGAAAATTAAGGTATCTTTTATACAACACAAAATATCAACAAGGGGATAGGCACTTGAAACTTACATGACACGCCTTGATATTTCGTGACACATTGCGGGTATGAGTGCTAAATTTTTCAAACTGATGGAGCGTAAACATGCCTACAGCCTTTGCTTAAATCGTTGTCTTCACATACAGAAACGTAGTGACGAAGTGAAATATTTATATAATATCCGTAAAACACGAGTGGATACTTGTTAAACAAATACGCATACTTAATAACGTACAGTTTCTACTTTTCTCTGTCTGGGGATGGGAGAGTCATAACATCTTTCTTCTTGCTGCAGCCTAGCAAATGGCACTGAATTTCTGCAGCAACGTCGAAACATCTATCTTAAACTTCGTGTGTGAAATAAAGTTTAAAGATTAAAATTAGTATGGCATCAAATTTTGCAAAGAGGAAAACACTTTTATTTGCAGGCTTTGAAATTTACTCAGAGTATATGGCAGTGTTCCTTTTCCTGCATAGCCGAGAACGATTATATGTGTTAGTATAATCAGTGCTTAGTTAACAGCGCACATAAATAGAGCAAGGGCTAATTTTACTAAATTCTACTGCCGATTTCGACAATGTCAGTAAGTAGAGAATTAAACAAACTTGTAAAAAAAGAAAAGGAAAATTTCTTCCAATGGCTAAGCATTATGGCTTCAAAGCGTGAACAAGGAGAAGACGAATTCTTAATCGCGTTAGTCTACTGAGGCAAGCAGTCAGCTTCACGCTTCTACTGCCTTATTCAGTGATAAAGAACCTGCTGCTCGTAAGTGGCTAAGAAAATGGGAGGTTTCCGGACTTGCTTTGCACGTGATGGCAGACAGCAGAAGCCCTGCCCGTAAATACACACATAGGCCTATTTCCTATTTCCTACAAATATCACCACATACAACAATCGGAAAAATTGCGCCAAGAAAGCACATCAACGTATAATAAGAAGGACGTTTTAGATTAACTAACACACACACACACACACACACACACACACACACACAATATACTTATTCCCTTTTTCCTTCGAGAGGCTTAACAATGAACAAAAGTATTCGTATACTGAAGAAACTCACGCAGCATGGTTAGGAGTGGCCGTTAACAATAGGTCTGTTTAAGATACAGACATTTCCCACGTGCACGTAGAGTGGAAGGGAACGAAACACAAAGGTTATGCATTCCACTGCTCAAGGAGATGGTCCTGAAGATAAACTGACATGGTGACTGCGAGATGTACTTTTGATAAAAGCGGCTAAAACAATAATGCAATTAACTGCCATATTTACTGCGACTTACAGAACCCTATGTGGCTAGCATGCCCGGAATTTAGTCGTGGTGGAGACATCTGAAAACGACAAATTTTGTTGCTGCTTTCTGTCCACCATTGAAAAACGTACGATATCGTGAACTTTCGTACTGTAGTCTTCTGACACATCACATCGTACAGAGCCGTAGGTGGGTAGCAAAGTTTCGGAGGAAATAATGCATTCATCTTCAGCGCAGATTTAAAGAGGTGGCAGTGTGCCACCCCCACCCCCCCCCCCCAGGAAGGTTGGTACCCACCTACCACACTCTACGGAGTCATGACCTACAATCCTGAACATGAATATTCACAGCAGTGAAACTCGCAAATCATAGCCATTATAGCGAGTCTTTTTCATGTAAATCAGACCTTCACGGGGACCTACGTGCCCGTCTGTCCTAAACACAATTTATTAAAGTTAGTGAACATGTACTGGAAAATAAATACATAGGAAGCTGTAACTTACTGATTCTAAGTAGCAAGTCCCGGCGCTGCAAGCAATGCAAGGTCGGTGAACACTTACCTGAAAAAAAATCAAAAGAGAAGATATGTAGGCTGCTTTGAACGTAAAATTATTAGCCACAATTCACTTGCACCTGTTTTACTGTCATTCTACTGTACGTAGAACCTTACATGTTTCCAAGCACGTATGTTACTCTACAGCACAAAATGTATCACTGAAATTATTTAATTTCTTTTAAAATTATTGAGATTTTTTTTATTAATTTGTATTCCCATTAACCACTGAATAATTTATTCACTCGAACGTCATGTACAGTGAATGTACCTTGCAAAGGGGGCGCAACCACACCTCGTTTATAGTTATCTTAATTAGGCAATGTTTCTTGCGTCGACCATTGTCAGTATGGACAACACATCAAGGCAGCCAAATATGAATATCCACAGGCAGGTCACACAATAATGTAACAGTAATAAAAAAAATATTTATATGTAATTATAATTTGCTTCGTACAACAACTTGCAGAGGGTTTACATAAATCCTGGGGATGATAAGGATTTTAAATGTAAGTGCATCTCTATTTATGTATTTGTGTAAGAAATTTATGACGTGGTGCTTTTATTCAGTTCCGAATGGCGATTGATAGAATAGGAAGAATGTGTAGGGAAGAGCAATAAGGCGCTTTAAAAATACTATCTTGGCTTCAACAAAAGGGAAAATAGACCGACGACCCTAAAATGATAGGCAGTCAATAGACCTGTGTATTGTAGCAGTCTAAATCTCTGCTCCAGCATTGGTTGTGGTGACTGAAAGATCTGCCTGTTTTTATCAATCCATCTGGAGAATTTCTGGAATAATTTCCAGAGGTTGGCCGCAGTCCCTCCCTCTAAATCCGTTCCAATGTACCACTCACAATCATCCTACCACTCGTCGCCCTATAATATAAGCAGTGACAGGAGGCACTGGGTGAAGTAAGAATGAAATAAGCAATGAGTTATAATCGAAAACTCACTCAGCTCTACAAAAATCATTGACTTGTTTAAGCGTTGTTAAATAGATGAAGAAAGTGCGTGGTATCTGAAGAGACATGAAAACTAGTTATTTTGTTGAAGTTTATTTTGAATAGAACGGTAAGGCGATTGAAGGGTACACTTGTTCAAAGGAGGAGTTGAAGGAAATGCAGTTTTCTTTAAATTTCGTAACGAACAGTGAAAAGAAACACCAGATATGCCGATATGCTGCTTTGCCTGCCGACAGAACAGTTAGGCTAAAGTGTAGCCTTACACTTTGTGTCGTGCTACGTATGTTTACGCAGAAAAATAATTCTGAATTATATTCTGTTGTACACAAGAGCGTTAAACTAAACAATGTTCATTGCTGGTAAATTTTGCTCTCGAAAAAGGCAACATTTCAAAGGCCATATGATAAACCTGATATTTTTGCCGGAAAAAAAAAGAAAAAAGAATAGGTGGTAGTATCAGGTTCAGAGATGTTATTTGCCTCTCTTCATAATCTACGGCTCCATCCCTGAAATTCTGCGGATGCCGTTCCAGTGGCCAAGAATTTCTACAGTTTCTCAGAGAATCAAGTTTCGACACAGGTCGTAAGCTTCGTAGCGACATGTTTATTGCGGGCCAGCAGCAGTAGTAGATGTCGTATTTAACGTAAAGTGTGTCAAAGTACAAACACAAAAAAAAATGTGATTTGAAAAGTTGTGATGATTTTTATCACAGTACAATAAACGACTAAGGTGTTTCTTCACAGCGCGGCACATAAATTCACGGCGTCAGTAATAGCTTCCTAAAAACTGCTTCTAAGCTTATAATTGTATTTTTACCCATAGTTCTCAGGGGGGAAATTCGATATTCTCACCACACTGCGCCGTTAGTTAAATGGAACTAATGTTTTTAAGATTCCTATTTTTATAGCAAAAACTTCCATTTACAGCAACGTCCTTCGACATCTTGCCTGAATCCAGTGTAATACGAGTGTTAGGAATAGGCACAAAATATATGAGAAATGAATTGTCTGAACAGAACTAGACCTCTTGGAAGAAGAGTTGACCTTATGAAATCGCTCGACAAACACTGTTGCAGATCTTGACCTTAATCACATTACTTATGACCTAAAAAATCCATCGCTGCAGTCAGAAATTTCTGAATGACTTTTATGCACCCTGAGAATGCCAACAGGGAATCCTTAACTATTAATCAGGCTTTGATTAATATCCAAATTGCAAAGCTCTTAATCATAATTTTATTAGCTACGTATTATATTAATATTTGTACAAGTTTGTATCAAATGTTAGTAAATATGAAACAACAGTAACATTATACCCTCCACAAAGTTTCAGAAGACCTGCTACAGGTTAAAATTTCATAGGCGACACATGAATGTTACATAATCTGCATGGTGAAGTAAGAGGCAGCTGTATATTCCCATAGATATTGACTTACATAACCACCACCACCGACACCACTACTACCACCACCACCACCACCCCCATCAGCCCCATCAGCCGCACCACCACCACCACCACCACCGCCATCACCACTAACAGCACCTCAGGTGTTTCAGTCGGCTTTCAGTTATTGCAAGGAATTCGTATGAAGGCTAGAATTTAATCATCCTGCTTCGGGAATTAGGACTGTCACTTTAATAATTAATACTTTAACCAACTTATGCACTTAATAAAATACACGCGGAAGTACAAAAGACCTATAAAATAGCTACATGTTTCGGCACCGAGGTGTCATCATCAGGGAGTTATTCTGACAAAGGAGTACAAGGTTAGCACCCTGGCCTTGTACTCCTTAGTATAACGTTTATACTTCTGAATTATATTAATAAGTGCATAATTTGGTTAATGTATTAATTATAAGAATGCACACTGTATGAGTAACGTACAAATTATCGAGTTTATAATTTGAGTCTCGCCAACAATACACATAATGTTTATTTATAATCATGAGGCCAGAAGTTCTCTGCAGCGTAACCTAATTGAAATATAAAACCGCATTTTTGTTTTTAGATGTTTCTTGCTGACTCCATGTAAAAATATACGTAACAAAATGGAGCAAATTTTCTAATGGTGGGCGCCTTAATTTATACTCTTCAAATATGGCATTAACCGTTTAAAGCCTAGCGGTAACTTTACGTACCACCAGGTTTAACATTAAAAAATTCTACGTGGTGCCCACATTGCGTTTATGTGTTTTGTACGGATCTCAGAACAAACAACAACTTTTGCCTTATAAAACATTAAGAGACTGGTTTTTATAACCGAAGTGGAGAGTGTTTACAGCGCGGTACGCACTGAGTCCTTATATAAATCAGACACGCTTCATCTTTAAAGGGTTAATGTACCTAATATATAGGAGTAGCTGTAAAATGTTTGACAGAGAAGTCCTGTGTTTAACTTCCGGTCAGGGCGTCGGTTATCCATCGTAGGGTTTTAAGTGGATTTCCTTAGCCCCTGTTTTGACTCAGCCTGTTATGACCAAACCCCTTCCTATTCAGCAATCATGCTATAGTTCAACGCTATGAACTTTTCGTGCTGACACAGCTCTTAAATAAGCGACAAAAGTTACAGTAAGGAAGACAGAAAAAATGAAGCAGGTTACGTAGCACTCATATGTAAGATTAAAAAGCAAAAACGTTTGTTGTAACACACAGTCACGGAATTTCTCGATAGTAATTTAATAGCCATATTTTGTTCAAGACTATTCATTTCCCAAGGACTTACTGACAGTTTTTAGTGCATTTGTCTGTAGCATGTTTTTGTAAAATTGTACTTTTGTTTCGAATTACTGTCGGATTGTCCCAGTAGGAATAATGCAGTCAATTATCCCACATCGTCGCAGCACTTACAATGAGTTTTATCTTTTTTTCTTCCATTGCTACACCTGTTCGTGTTCACGGAAAAACAAAAAGTTATATATGGCTGCAAGTTCAGAACCTGACGTATCTGGGTCGTCCCTACACGACCCGAAACCTCAGAAGTGAAAGACTAATTAGAAGAGTGGAATAAGGGCTTTGTTCCAATTAAGTTTACTGAAAATATCTGATTCTCCATTGTTTTAATTGAACTGGAATTTCAGAAATTCCCATTTCAATTAAGAAGGAAATTTCTCTCGAAATTTCATGTTCACTCCTTAGGAAATACAAAAACATTTAAGACAACTGTGATAATCAGAACGTGGCAAATACGTCTGTTTTAATATGGAGAGGTGTTAGCAAAAAAATCGTGATTGGGGGGGAAGAAAAATTTTGATTTCCACTTCAAAGGCACAGAACTTCAAGGTACGCGCTCCTCTGGAATACTAAGCAGCGCTGAGTGATAATTCTGTAACGTTGTTTTGGGACATTATATTGGTCTCGTCTTCAAGGGTCAAGAAATCCAAGTCTTCTTGGACTTCTTGACCCGATAGGGTGTCCCGAAACGTCGGTACAGAATCACCACTCATCCCTACGTAATATCTCAGAAGAGCGCAGATATTGTGTGCATATCGACGGAAGCCTGTAGACAAGCACAGAACTTCGACTCTGCCGATGAATTTACGACAATACTGAGACTGAAATACAGCATTTCATAGTGTCAATTATGGGGATCATTTATGCTAAGTACTTTACTTAACGACACTGTCAATCGCCAATATTTTATAACATCAGTGATAGCTAAATGAATAAATAGAGAGTAGTGGTGTAATAACGCTGTCAGGGCAAAACCAAAGTCGTCGAAGAAAACCCTGTCACAATTCCGCCGTGTCTACCAGAAGCACCAAACGGAACAGACTTTTACTGAACACGGGCCTTCGCCAAGAGTGGTAAGCAACTTAAACACCTAAACCATAAAACTGTCTGAAAGATGTCTTTAAAAATGTGACACCGTGTAATTTGGTAGAAATGTACCAACAGTTCCCAGGAAACTGCCGCCTCCCCTTTCAGGATAGAAATGTTATAAAACTATTTTTAAAGGTATTGCCGTATACAAGAGGCAGTGTGAGTTTCCCCTGTACTAGTCTGAACACATGTATGGACATAATCACTTCTCCAACCAAGCTGAACAATTATTCCGCCTTTTTCACGCCGGTGTATAAAATTCGTGCCTTCTCCTTTTTCTCCTCCTCTTAAATGTTTCTGAACTAGCTCGAGGTTGTTCAACCCGCGAATATGCGTATAAATCTCTCTCTCACTCACTCACTCACTCACTCACTCACTCACTCACTCACTCACTCACTCACACGCAGGTACGCACGCACGCACGCATGTTGGAGGTCACGATTCTATATCGACATCAAACGATGTGGGATGAAGGAAAGTAGGGCGAAGTAAACTTGGTTGTTAATATTATTAAAAGTAATATAAATTAATACATGAACTTGAAACCATGTTTGACCAGAAATATAGAAGCTTAGGAGAGTAGCTAATCGTAGATTTGATAAAGCATAAATAAAATCATAACATCGCTACCTTTCTGGCCTTCTTTCATCTTTCGACGTAATTTCCAATATGTCTCTTATTCAAAACTTGTCCCTGGCTGCGTTTTGTCACTTTTTCTTCGAATCTTCACATATTGCACCTCAAAACGTATCATGACCATTTAATGTGGTACATCTTCCGTGCATTTGCTTGTTATTCAACTTTATTAATCAACCATCTACTGCGCGATTAATTTATAATCTCCAAAACGTTTCGGCTCCAACTATTCTTCCATCATCAGGAAGAATGCTTTTTTTAGACGACAAGCAGCATATGGTTCATTAGTGAATAACTTATTATTATCACATATATTGACAACATTGTGTTCAAATGTCATGTTACGTAATTTTAATATTTAATATTTTACTTGCGCAGTGGTTCAAAAATTTGTAACGTTTCAATGTATTTATTCTTTGTAACGCATCTCTCTCTGAGGATGGCCACATGAGTGGCCGAAACATGTAGGAGGTATTACTACCTTGGTAATATATTTTCATAAACTTGTGTGCATTTGTTGGTTTTAGTTACCATGTGTAACACAGTGTTCATTTCACCATTAAAAATAGAAGGTTTCAAACTTAAGGTCATTTCAACTCTTATTTTAAATGCTTTCGTAATTACCTGAAGAAGATCGGTGGATTGGTGAGCGATATGATACAAAGAAACAAGTGGAATGGGGAAATCTTAATAAAGAGAGTGCCTATCATATACATACGGCAGCACCAAGCGTTACAAAACAGAGCCAGTCGGCTGTGTTACGTAAGTGGAGGTTAGGTGTCACATAACGGTTGGCGGCATTAACTAACGCAGCCAGAGTTTTCATTATGTCAGACTACTGCGCCTGTTGCATGTCAATTACATCGATCGATCTGTCGATACCATGATTACCGCAGTCCGTAAGTTTTTATACTATCAGTGATGACAAGTCAGGACTAATGTTGTAATATTTATCAATTACGTAAGCCTTCATGATACTACATGCATGTTCAGAACATTTATATTGACACACCATGTTTTAGTGTTGTAATTAAACACGGAACCCTCAATAGGCGCGGTCGCATTGTTGCAAAAAGCGCCTATTACCTTCGTCATGTCCGTCCGTCTGTATGTCTATAGTCTGCCTATCCGTCCGTCCGTCCGTCCTTCCTCATGTATCAACACGGATCCCTGTGGACGATTTACGTGAAACTGCATATTGGGTACTCTCATGAAAAAAAAAACTGTCGAGGAGTCCAAATTTGGTTAAAATCGGGCAAAAATATCGGACACATTACATGAAGACCTAAGAACGTTTTATGGTTGCCGGCGAAATTGAACTGTCAAAGAACTGTCTCTTCGAGTGATAATGTACCAGGTTCTTGCAATATTGGAAGGATGTATAAACATTAGGCGAACGCGTCAGAATGGCACACTGTAGGTACAGTGTCTCTACTCTTTAACTAAGAATCATTAAGCATACTTGACACAAAAATAAAGGAAGGTTAATACTTTGCTAAAGTCGCAGGTTTTTATTTTTGTATTTAGAGAATTACTTAGGCAGATCCGGGTAAGCTGTCGCAAAAAAGACAAGCAATGTACGTATAAACGTGACATTGAGGCGCGTTCGCGTAACCACTGTTGCCGTCGAAAGGCCCAAGTATTATATATTCTGAGTGTGTGTCTGTAGCGTTAGTTATCCAGCATGCAAAGCGCATGCGTCGTATTATATTGCCATCTGTGACCTCTCCGGCTGTACCATATTTTTCGGCATTATCTCATAAACGGCACGATTTTCTGAAAAAAGTTACTGAAATAAAATGCGCGTTTGGATTTTCTGTACAAATTTTTCTGAAATGTTTCTCATTGTAAGAAGAACTCAAAGAAATATCATAAATGTGCATAGGTTTTCATTTAATGTGCCCCTTATTCTTGCCAGGTTTTAATAAAAATTGAATTTTCTCAACAGATTATAGAAAAACACTCGAATGTAAAATGTTATGAAAATCCCTCCATTGGAAGCCACAGCGTTCCATGTGGACGGTCGGACGGATAGACGGACGTACGGGCAGACACGACGAAGCTAACAGTTGATTGTCACAATTCTGCGAAAGCGTTTAAACAGCAAAGTATGTCACATCCAGCGTGTCACGTTACATTATTTGTTCAGATCATAAACTTTCACGTCTGGCATGACCTGACAAATAGGATGATTGTTGTCTATCACCGAGAACTGCGGATTAATTCCTTAAATAATCTCCTTCAGCAAAACGCTAAACCTTAGAATCTTTAGACCAAACGGATCTGCACAGAGCAAGCGCGTCTAATTTGCGTTTAAGCCTAGCCTATCCAATTCAAAAGTCTGCCGGAAACACGCAATTCTGCCACATTCATATGATTTTCCTCAATCCTTCCGCGCAAAAACCTTCAAACAACCCACCTCTTGATTCATAACTCCCCCTTACCTATCATCTGTAATTATTACACTTTACCCCATTCGTCCTTATGTAACGACAGAAGTTCATACAGCAACCTATTACTGCCTTATTTACCGACGTTTCTTCAGTCGTATAGGGTAAACAGATGGGAGGTGTATTAGAAATGATAAAGTGGTAATGCGGTGTGTCCTGGAAGGTAATGCCCCAGCCTTGAAAGACTTGAAGAAGCCCACGAAAGGCCACCATCAGCGTAGCGCTTTCGGGGGTGCAGTTAAAACCTAGAGAACCCAAAACACGACAAAGGACTTTAGGTGCTAAAGACGTCCGGCAGGGCAGCAGAAGTTGAAGGAGAAAAGAGTAAAGGCTAAAAGAATATCAACTCAGTACAAAGAAGAGAAATTCAAAATTCAGTACTGTTGTATAAATTTATTCGAACTGCCACACCTCGCTGCTCAATGAGGTTACAACGTTTCTCACAATAACAGATAAAAAAAATAAGTTGTTGTAACACATGCTAAAGAGGTGGCCAGGGTCTTATGCTTTATGCAAGCCTAAATTGTTAACAAGCCAGAATCCAATTTCACTGTCAATTCTGAGATTGAAATTAACTCCGGTTGTTTCTTATGTATGAGCCTAGCTGCTCTTTTGTGCAACTCAATAGCACATATATCTCACTCAACCCCTTCTCCCTTCCCCCCCCCCTTTATTTCACGGGAATTGTATCTGAAGCAGAATTGTGCTAGTGAAGAAACGTTATTCTCATGCAAATGTCGCGCTTCTTCTGTCCGACATTACAGCGACGAATAACGTGCAAGGATGTTGAGGGGGCTGCGACCTACACCCTGTGTCCCACACAAGCTTGAGAATGTCACATGATGCTTCCCGCTGTCACGTTGTCTCTACTCTGGCCTGCATTACGTTTAGCATTTATTCGCGCGATATTGCTACACCAGGACACATGTCGTGCCTAGACTGACACTCAAACACCCACTAATATATACTTTATTTTACGTACGTAATGCGTTTTTACGCTCTGTGTACGTGGGCCCACAATTTGTAAATATTTATGCTTTTTTTCTTGGACTTCTTGACCGTTGAAAATGGGACGGATATGATGTCTTGAAACGTCAGTACAGAACTACCATTCAATGCTGCGTAATATCTCAGAAGAGGCCAGACCTTATGCTTAGCGTTTACCAGTTGCCAACACATTAATATTTCCCAGAAGCTTATTTTACTTTATCTTAGTCCTTCCCTCTTCTACCTACTTGTTTACAGCAGGTGTCGAGGGTTTTTGTGATTTCATTTGATTACACGCAAGCACACACCACAGTCGGTACGGCTCCTCTGGACGAGGGATCGGCCCGTCGCATAGACCTCTACCTGACAACACAAACACTCACAAGAGACAAATATCCATGCCCACGGTGGGATTCGAACCCACGATCCCAGCAAGCGCTCGGCCGCAAACCCACGCCTTAGACCGCGCGGCTTATTTTACTTTATCGTTTTCTTAAAGCATCTGCGACTACTTTTGCTCTTGATTCTTCGTATCCCCCGTTGTGCACATATGTACGTTATTTATGTTACAGCTCACACTAAGTGTTGAGTATTTAATGGAACCGCGTGCACTGTTTCACTGATGCACAACATCAGGCTGAGTGTATTAATATTTTAAGCAAATTAAACCATGTCAGAAGACAAAATAAAATATTTTTTTCACCCTCTGTTATGCTCAGTTATAAGAAATTCCCTTTTGTACAGGTTATTAGTATATAGTATATAATCCTACCGATAATGTACTTGAAATATGGAGCTACAAGTTCAAACTGTAGTCAGTTCTGCTACGGAGCTAGAATTGCGTTCATGCGAGACTTCTCGCTTAATAAAAGTAGGGTCAGATCAGAAAAACTTTGGCCCGGCATTCAGCCATACGCTATATCTTTCTGATATCGCGTAGGGGCCGAGATATCTACATAAAATTTCGTGTTAGACACGCGTAACACTTACCTATTTATCAACTGCATTACAGCCAGTTCTTCTTGAAGAAACACGTGTAATAACCATACACATGGAAAATTTTATTAAAAATATATTTTTGCACGCACTAAAATACCAGGCATTAAGTGACCCTCCCAACAAAGAAATTTGAGTTATTTTCCACAAAAATACAGCTTCTCACCAAACTTGATGGTCTACCACTAAGGCTATAGAATTTTACTCATAATTCGCTTATTCGAATTTGGCCCTGGAGACGGGATACCCTGATCCGATTTTTCTCGTGGATTCATTCAGTCCTGGTAACGAGCCACATCAGTTACGCCATGAATGATTCCTAACAGATCCTATGCAATTCATCTATCGCCAGTCACCCTACATTCGACGTTATGTAGCCTCACATAATGACAGCGTCGTAAAATTTTCCGTAAAAGATACTTTACTTTATATATCAAAGCTGCTGTTTTGTCACACATCAAACACCTCTCTTCCTTACTCAGTTTACTGTTGCCCTCACATGTAACGAATAACCCCCGATACTTAAACCATAGCCTCTATGAAAACTGATATACTGTCTTAGCATTAGATTCTGGGTGTGTTTATAGCAGTTCTGCAATTTCTTTCACCTGCTGACACCTGAAATATGAACGCTCAGCTTTGGCGTTCAATTACTTCAAAGTTCTCGAGACGCGACAAGCAACATCGCTCTGAGCAGAGCGCCCCTGCGGGTGGCCAAAGTTTAGTGACGTAACGGAAACAGAAAGGGGTGTGTGGCAGAATGGAGAACTAGTTTGAAGTTGGAGGGATAAAAACAGGGTTTTTGTTCATTTATTCAATCATTCCCCTTAGATTATCTGACCAAGATACGAGACCTGCAGAAGCAAAAGTGTTTATAACTGTCGGTAACCTTTATGAAGCGCAGACCTGTGAATTAAGGATTGGAGTATTCATAGCTTGTTACACCATGTAATGATGGGTCTTGCATTACAAGGGTAGCAAAAGGGTTGTCATTCAGCACTGTTTCTATTAATAACATGCAGTTACATTTATTGCACATTTGCAACGGTCAGACTATGTTAAAAAAACACGACCTTAATCATTGTTCATTTCTTTAGCGGTTGCAATTGTGAGAACAATCGCATTAAGTATTAACACATGTGTTGTAGCCGTTGTGCTTTGTTGTAATTAATTGCGCTTTCTGCCGCTCAAGATGCAGAATAATTTCAACTGGTTAAAATAAAATCTTTTCGAGACGGTTCTTTAATGAATCTACGTATTTTCCACAAATACAAAGCAGTCGGTATGTTATGTGAGCACAGTTAAGTAGTTAAGTTAAGTTGCAAAGGCACATTCTCACTTAACTGTACAAGTACATCCAACAGTGTAACAGACTATTCTCCCTGAAGATAACCCAGCAGGGTCGAAACATGTAGGAGGTTTTTACGAATAAAGATTGTATGTATTTTGGCGCTTTAGTTGGTGAATATGATTTTAATATGCAGAATATTTACTGTTCGTTTTGACAGGAAATATCTAAAATTTAATTGTTAATTACTACGTACACCTTGTTTAACGACACTGCCACCTACGCATAAATTGAAGTTTCTTGCATAATATAAACGAAGGGCTACGGAGTCTTTTTAAGTCCATTCATTTTGTGGCTTACGAGAGTTCGTATTATGGATGTTACTATAGAGCAGAAGAGGAAGTGAAGAACAAATGCAATCCTTTCACTGCAAAAATAACTCAATTTGTCCCTTTGGTAGGCGGTCTAGAGACAGATACACAGTGCAGGTTAGTGATACTAGGACAGGACAACTGGAAAAAAGACGGTAAGCATGGCAGCTGAATAGAACATCAGATACTGAAATCGACTCAACAAAAAGTAACACTTTCGTAAGCTAATGGTAATGGTGGTGGTGGTGGTGATGATGATGATGATGACAACGGCGGCGGTGACGGTGATGGATTAATGATGAATATTTCAATACCGTACTTGGTGCCCTTATGTAACACTAATATATACGTTATGTAGTGGCAGGATGGTAATGAAAATAGTTATGATAAAATCCATCACTAAAAACCGCATCTGTTTTCCATTAGTTAATATGAGCCAGCTCTTTTTCCATTCACAGTTCCTGCATTCTGTTGCGGTACGAGGATGCGGTTTGAAGAGGCTTTAAATTATGACCACAGCTATGGTCTTAAAAAATTTCCATATTCATTTTCCAGCAGTAATAAAAAATCAATTTTCTCAAATCAACAATAAGAATAAGCATTTCTTCAACTTGCTTTCTTCTAACGTTTATCGGTTATTCTTTCAAAGTGTTACCAACAAAATATTTACCATTACTTTGACATTAACCTTTTAAAGCCTAGCGGTAACTTTACGTACCAGCAGGTTTAACATTAAAAAATTCTACGTGGTGCCCACATTGCGTTTATGTGTTTTGTACGGATCTCAGAACAAACAGCAACTTTTGCCTTATAAAACATTAAGAGACTGGTTTTTATAACCGAAGTGGAGAGTGTTTACAGCGCGGTACGCACTGAGTCCTTATTTAAAACAGATAGGCTTCGTCTTAAAAGGTTAATTTCGTTACGAGATTTGGTTAACAGAATTCATACATTACAAGTTACGTTCAGTTTACATTTGTATACCCGTTTCGTAGCCTAATTCTGTAGAAATACCCATGATATTTATAATGGTGTTTGACATACTCACCTGTAAGTCAATACTGCCAGTGAAAGAGGACAATGAATGCGAAGAAACCAGTAGAAACCTGACACGTTGCAGCAGTCTCTGTGACTAAATAACCTTAGGGGACTTCCCACGATTCATCGCTACCGGATCGTGCGTCGTATCACAAGAGACCAACCTACGTAATATCTCCGCCTTCTGTTATATGATTTTAGGGGGTTTAACTTGAAAAAATATTTTGTTAAACTTAAGCACTTCAGAAGTAACACGTAGTTGTAAGTAAAGTGTGAACAGGTCTTTGCAATCATAGCAGCATGCAGGATCTGCTCGAATAAGACACTTGGTTATGACACTGCCCTCAACACAGCCTAGATATAAAATGTAGCTAGTTTAAAAACGAAGTGGAGAAAAGCACGAATTAAGAACATCTAGGAAATTATAAAGTAAGGTCTAAACAGTTGCCTACACAGATCCTTTTCATCATAATTTCTTTCCTTCTTTGGAAAACTCTTTGTGAATTGCTTGTTTCCCTCCGCCCTTCTTCTTCCATTGTATCAAATTCACATATGTATAGACATACTTATCCAATTTTGTGAAATTTTTTACGAGGAATATATCGCCGCAGCAAAACCGATCTTGAGACAATTAGTTCCCTGATATCAACAGTAGCAGTACAACTGCTTTAGGCGTGAAGAGAAACTTTGTTATTCACAGAAAGTTTCTGTGTGTCTCATGTTAATTTGCACCTCACAAATAAGCATGTGCCAAACAGCGAATTAATCTGTTTTTATATGTTTTAGTTTCCTGAGTAACGAGCCCCATGTTGGTGTTTTAATTTTTTATTATTAATTGATTCTCAGTAAAAAGGCGTTATTGTATCCATTCCTTTATCTTGACTCAGAACAAAAATATTACTTCCTGAAAAATATTTCATGACTTCTTTCACTAAGATATTGACAGTTTATATTTAACATCTGTGGGTTTATGAGAAGCAGCGAGGATTTTACATTTACCAACAGTATTAACATATCTTAGCAAGACTTAAAATTTGCTAAATATTTCAAGTAACGAAGTAATAGTAATGAAATTGCTGTAACAATAGTCATAATAAGGTCACGTGATTATTTGTAGCTTACTACACGAATGGTTCGACAGGAAAGATGACCCCTTCTCTGGCACCAAAGCACAGTATCTGCACAGTTTCGTTATGTGACATATTCCTGCATAAGTAGAATTTGAGGCCTATCCCTGCTGAACCCTAAGACCTGCTCCGTTGATGGCCAGTGCTTTCATTTCTTGTTCACTGTACCGTGAAAGGTCCCAAATAACCGCGGCGTTAATTACGCACTGCCCTAAAGGAACGTATAAATCTTTCTTTATGTTATCACATACCTTTCAGCAGTGCGTGACCCCCTTTCTATTTTGAATGATCCAAGTTCTCAGATTTGTAGGTCTTCGACATGTGTAGCCATACGCAGGGACAAGAGTTGTAACTAGTGTTAGCGGGTTTTCCGGAAGTAAAAATTCTTAACACAGGTGGGGAGGAGATTGAAATCTCATATGTAGGAAAGAAGGTCAGCGTTGAATTTTGTATCCCATTACTGGAAGAACAGTGATCTCACCACTGGGATAGATAAGCATCGACCAGCTTATACAGTTGCGGGGGGCCCGGGCGCCCCCTGAAGGACTGATGGGTTAACTGACGCAGTCAAATAACGATTAACGTAAGACATCATGGCTATGTTTTGAGCCCTGTCATCGCATTGTTACACTGATGAATTTCAGTTGAATTTTGTCAGAAATCGCGGAGATGCGACGATAATATTAAAATGGATCTTCAAGACATGGGATGGGCGCATTGACTGGATTGAGCTGGATCAGGATAGGGACAGGTGGCGGGCTCTTGTGTATGCGGTAATGAACTTCGGGGTTCAATAAAACGCGGGGAATTTCTTGACTAGCTGAGAAACTGTTAGCTTCTAAAGAAGGCCTCTGCTCCATGGAGTTAGTGTGCTTGTTTGTTTGTTTGTTTGTCAGAAATCATAAGCTCTACACTTATAAAATTTGGCTCGTATATGACCAAGTGTTCTCTGAAATTTGCCGATTTTATTTCAAATGATCTGTGTGTGTTCATATTTATTATTCTTTGTACAGTGATTCTCTGACGTACACTGAACATCTATTTCTATAGAATCACTATGCAACTGCTATAAGCATCAGAGAAATCTCAAGTAAATACAAACCAAAATTATTAATTGTAGATTTGCTGTTGCTCAAAGGAATGCATCCAAGTTTGACAAAACTGGCATTGCTAAGATAACTTTTACAACAACCCTGTAAAGAACGTCATCGTGTGGGGTTTTTCTTTAGCCACTCAGTTATCCAACAAATTTTCTCTTCTTTTGTAGAACATGAAACTGTTCGTAGTAGCTGTACAGCGTAACTTGGTCTATGACAGACCAAGCAACCCATTAACCTCAGATGATAATTCTATAGCCATGTTCGTGTGTCCTAGGCTAAATATGCCAACGTCCCTTCAGAGATGTCAACTAAGTTTTGTGCAAATTTGTCCTGTCTTCACATAGTGACAAATAACCTGTCCTTCTACACTACTTGAGTTGATTACCCTAATATATGCAGCAAACACCAGTACAACGTCTCACACGAAGCACAAATCTACGTCCCGCGTCTTCGTTAGGAAAGAAACACATTTCCTTTTTTTACCAAACTCAGTTCTTCAACACTCTGCAAAAATGTAGTCAAGGATCCGGTCCAAATCCTTTTCAACCAATCCAATTTCAAAACACCGTGACTTTCCTTCACACACTTCCTTCAAGTTGGAGTTTTCCAGGCGCTGTCTTTCCGCCTTTTCTTCTACGTGTGTCTCCCACCACTTCCCCATTCCTTTCTTATATCGTTAATGAATACTTCGATTAATCGAACTTCACACCATTAAAATAGTACAAAGCAAATAATCTTGTAAAACGCAAAACTGTTGGTTAATATCACCCGCAAAATATGTTCAGGTTCTGTCGTTTAATAACTAAATTTATGAAGGTGTAAAACCACAACATTTCTTCACTGTCGTTAACTGAGAATATATAGCCCCATTACGTTTTCATGTTTTATGTGTTGAACCGCAGTTGTATATCACGCAAATACGCGGAACTTTAACATTCAGAATATCCACAACAGTAGCTTCCGCGTGTCGCGTGGCGTCTCAATCACACTGTGACTCTTTTGAACCATCACAGTCATTCTTGAAATCTGCAGCTTCACGTCTTCTACATTAAAGCTGTTCAACTCTTTGCCTAAAGAATCAAATATAAGCCTTTCAAAGGCGTTTTATAAACAAAGAAGACAACTTTAAATAAATATGTAGATATATTCTGTAATCAGAGCTTCTGTTCACTAACGAGGACCCTGTCATTGCTTCAGCAATATTCGCGATACTTCTGCCCTCGGATATACAAGAGATGGTAACCAGCTTATATTTCTTAGTGCGAAATAAAGTTATGTTTGTCACCCCCTTAAAATATCTACTCTTTTATCTACGTAACTTAATCAGTCATTGGTCAGGAAAACTTAGTAAATGAATCACTGTGTTTTGGAGGAAAGACATTCGATGGCACGCAGAAGCTAGAAAGTTCGTCCTTGTCGCTACTTCCACATTAACTCTGGGGGCCATTTATCGTGTCCAGTGAGCATCTGGGTTTCTTCTCCTGTTGTAAAGCGGTCACTCACCCTCATCAAGTTCACAGGTTAATGATGCCTTCACATCCCTAAATGTCTTCATGCCATCATTTCGCACACTTTGACAACTATATTTAAAATACATGTCATTTAATTAGTTATCGGCAATTAAACTCTTAACAAATTACACTTAATGCCAAACCGCTTAACAATATCTGTCATTTGATATCTAAAGCTTCGGCACATAAAACAACAATGGATGGTCTTCTGGGATTTCAAATTTTCGCCCTCATTTTGGTTTGTATTTATATGAACGTATGTTGATGGCCGAAGCTTCATTACAGGGATCATAAAGCAACAATGTGTAGCCGTCCTCCGGTATTTCAAAGCTCTGCCTTCTATATGGGTTATGTCATCTGTGCGAAAGTAGGTTGAAACCTGAAGCTTGGCTACAGGGCTCATGAAGCAACAATTCACTGTCGTCTTCCGGGATCACAAAATGTTGACTTCTCTACGGTCTATATCTACCTAACGTACTTTGTTTTCAGAATATTTGTCACGGATAGTTGGTATGCAGGTTTAGGCGGGTTCCTAATTTTATCATTTTATTTCAAAAACCTGGTTAGAACTGTCCTTCCTTTCTGCTACATTTTACTTTCAAAAATATTTACATTTCCACTCATATTCCTGGTTGAAATCAGACAACAACAGACATGTGACATGAACACTAGCTTGCACTTCTGACTTATCTGCCGCGTAACTCGCTAGTAATTTTGGAGTAGGTGCACGTATGTTCCGAAAAAATTTATAGCTTAGAGGTGGAATATGCAACACATAAAAAATACAAATTTATAGAAGTGCTGCTCTTTCGATGTGCTTAAATAAACAGAAATTTCCTGTTGTGTCATTTGATAATTTCAGATCCGTTAAAATTTGGAGTTATTTTTGAGGTTCTTTCAGAGTTGTACGAATCTTTTCAGAAGCCATAAATATGTGGCCAACAGAAATTTTGTATTATATAAGATTCTACATACTGGTTTGTAAGCTATATGTGTAATTTCTTAACACAGTATACTTTCTTACCAGAATATTCATTTAAGTTTCCAGAAATTTATTTTCTTTTGTTTCACACATTTGAATCACAGATTCGTGGGGAAAATTATTGAACAGAACGAGTGTAAACGCAGACTTAAACCCAGATATCCGACATAGCAATTCCAATGAAATGAAAAAGATTTCCTCAGAACTTAGGCGTATTCCTTAACAGTGTAGACATTTCCTTCTGCTGTAAATGCTGACGCTTTTCTGAGTGACACAAATTCATTTACACTCCTTCTCAAAGAAAGACAAAAAAAGGCTATTTTGTAGTCTTCATTCTACAGTTGATAAAACCCACTGTGCTAGGTGCCTGCTTACATGAATACACCGTACAATTCACAATGATAAATTGAATATATTCGGCCCACCTAATATATTTTATTACTACAACTTAGTTAACGCCAGCAAGGAGCTGCATTAGTTTAATTAATTTGATTAATAACATTTATTATATAAAAACATTAATCACCAACAAATGCACAAAGAGAGTTTTATCATCAATTGTAACACACTCCTACATATTTCGACCCTGCTGGGTCATCTTCAGGGAGAAATTTTTTGTTATCATTACACTAAGTTTGCACTTTATAGTTGAGTGAGAATTCACGCCTCCAGTACACAGTCAACAGCACATTCTCACTCAACTACAAAGTGCAACCTTAGAATAACGATAAAAAAAGTTCTCCCTGAAGATGACCCAGCAGGGTCGAAACATGTAGGAGTGTGTTACGATTGATGATAAAACTCCCTTTGTGCATCTGTTGGTGATTAGTGTTTTTGTATAACATAGTGCACGGACATGGAGCACATTAAACATTTATTACCTTTGCACACTACGTTACCTTCACCATTGTGAATAACATTTAGTTGCCGTGTTACAGCTGTAGAGACTATGCTGTAGCTAAACGTCAGATGATTAATCAGATTCATATGATAATGGGGAAAACAGTGGTTGTCTAATTTAGGATACCACCTGGTCACAAAAAGCTCGAAAGCTGGCCTTACTACTGCGTATGTCTGCTTTCCGTTTGCTAGTCAAATGTCTCCTGCTGAGTGCCACTTTTTGTTTCCCCAGGCAAGTTGATCTTATTACGTTTGCCGCTGCATCCATGTTGATATTAAGTACTTCTAATTTTAACTGATAAGATTTAGGTATTACCCAACTGAAAGTTACCTGCACTTTGTAACTTCTTCTTAAATCAAAACAATAAACTCCATTTCATCGTAAAAATTAAGTACTTGGCAAGTACATAGACAAGGGGAGAGTGAACTTTTGGATGAAACGTTTTCAGCAGCTTTATTAACCTTTTAAAGCCTAGCGGTAACTTTACATACCACCAGGTTTAACATTAAAAAATTCTACGTGGTGCCCACATTGCATTTATGTGTTTTGTACGGATCTCAGAACAAACAGCAACTTTTGCCTTATAAAACATTAAGAGATTGGTTTTTATAACCGAAGTGGAGAGTGTTTACAGCGCGGTACGCACTGAGTCCTTATATAAAACAGATACGGTTCGTCTTTAAAGGGTTAACCTTTTAAAGCCTAGCGGTAACTTTACGTACCACCAGGTTTAACATTAAAAAATTCTACATGCTGCTCACATTGCGTTTATGTGTTTTGTACGGATCTCAGAACAAACAGCAACTTTTGTCTTATACAGCATTAAACAACTGTTTTTTATAACCGAGAAGAGTGTTTACTGCGCGGTACGCACTGAGACCTTATATAAAACAGACACTTTTCTTCTTAGGGTTAATGTTGCACAAAGGATGTCACTTCACATCCTTAACAAATTCGTCGGGAATAACGAAGACTTTGTTACAACAACCAGGAAAATCTCCATCTCTGAAGGGGTTTTTAACTTCAGGTTTTATTTTTGTTTGTAAGTAATTCAAACAATAACTTACTTTTACTTCCATTTCACATAGAGAGTCTTAACAGCAAAATCGTGATTTTTATATATGTACTTATCCATTGTTTTTCTTTTTCCTTACACAAAATACTGCCCACTCTTGTATGACCTACCATTGTTTTATAGGTCAAGGTTATTATGTGCGTTCAAAATTTTCTTCAACCTGACTGCTTTCTTTAGTTCTCATGCTTAGTTAAATCCTTCAACTTCACTTTTAACAGACTGATGCCTTCAGACATGGTGATAACTGATATGGGAAGTTAATATTGTGTCTCTTTCAGTTTCCATAAATACATGGCGTGGTAACTACAATTACCAAACAAAAAACGCATTGTCTTATACACATCATGCTGTCACGACTACCTAAATAACCACTGCAGCAATAAATAACAGGCTTTTGACTTGCAGACAAATACCGGTCTTAATGTTACCACGTAGTTTCGTAATGTCTTAATATTACATCAAAAATATTTACAGATTTATAAACTGAAAGTTCTGAGGCGCAATAGCATAGTGTTCTGATTACGTGTGTACGTTTTATCAAACCGGTTCAGTGAAAGCACAGTGTTGTATCCATACATTTGTAAAGTTTCACAAAATCCATTAGATTAATGGAAATATGTTTCAAAAGGGGTAAATGGCAACAGAAAGCCCCTGTAATCCTTTCATTCGTTTATTTTTCAAAGACATTCTGTCCATAACTTATACGCAAAAGGAGATAGAGAAATAAAACGCGTAAAATCTACTAAAAAGCGGTAAAAGTTTTGAGACTGTGGAAAAATTGTTTATAAAGAATCACGTCTTCTGTCCTACGACACCGTGCCGACTGGTAAATAGTTACCGAAGTGTCTGAGGAATTTGCCGTCTTGTTGTTCAAAGCGAAGAACCAACTGCTTCATATCCCGGAAGACTTAAATCTTTAACAATGCAGCAGCTTAGACACACAGAATCCATTTTCAGAAGCTACTAGCTGCATCTGCTGGCCAAGAAGTTTCCAGCCTTTGTGGAAAGCGAATTTTATTACAGTTCATAACACCTTGCCACTGGGCCTTATGTTCAAACAGATAAATCCGGTCGACATTCCAGTTCGTCAACATGTAGGTAAATTTTAATATTACTGTCCTCCCATTTAGGCCCAGATTTTAACATCAAGTTTCCCAAAATACACAAGGACACACTTTTAGTTGACGTGATTTAGTAAACTGTGGCTTCTCAAAAAATGTAGAACACACGCGTCTATTGA
Source organism: Coptotermes formosanus (assembly GCA_013340265.1). Classification (NCBI taxonomy): domain Eukaryota; kingdom Metazoa; phylum Arthropoda; class Insecta; order Blattodea; family Rhinotermitidae; genus Coptotermes; species Coptotermes formosanus. Next base: position 562,828 of record BLKM01012988.1, on the reverse strand, counting down.
AAACTTTCAGTCAAGAAAGTTTCAATTTTACTGTTCTAAGCACAGAGGGTTGGATTTTGATTATTTATATTTGCAGGAGATGAGATTATACAACCTGCGTATCAAGATTTTAATTGTTGTAAATTAATATAAACTTACATTAGTATTATTAAATTTTTCGACGGTGTTTTGACTTTGATGTGGCGCAGTCGGTTTAAAATGCATGAAAGTTCTTTTCCGAAGCCGCGTTTTGTAAAACCTTCGCAGCTTTTGTGTTTGCATGAAGCACATGTGCCTCGCGGCTGCAGTAAGGCGATAATGATGACAATTTTCTGTTTCTTTAGACACGACGGTTATCGCTCAGGTCAAAGTGGACACAAATTACTTTGTTTACCAAACATTTCACAGCTTGCAAGCACTTTAAGTCTAACGCTTCAAAAATAGCGAACACTTTCCTCCGCCCCCCCCCCCCCATTTCACATATAATCTCCGCATCTGCTAAAGCAGAGGTACTGAAACTTCGTTAACGAATATGGCATAAAACGTAACTCTGTGGTAAAAAAGCACACGAAAATGAAAAGAATGGCACTCATATAGAAATGGAAAATGACAACCTTGTGTTAAAATAAAAAGGATGAAAAATTTTCGTGTAATGAGACGGAAATTGCTTCTACTGTTTAAACAGAGAAGGAAGGAGTTCGCTTGGGATTTGGCAGCTTCTCAGCAACATGACTCTCTGTGCCACAAAGTTCAGGAATGCTGATGCAGTTGACAGTATTTACGAAATCTTTAAAGTTGATAGCAAGAAAAAACCTCGTTAAGCGTTCACCCAACCCAAGTGTGCGTACTTCTGTTGTTGCAGACCTGTAATCCTATGTCCCCTTATATCGGCTTTCTTACAGAAAATTAAGCGGACAGGACGGACACGTGTTTTGGATAGGGTACCAAAGAAGTTCTGAGTAATCTTAAATGGATTGTTTACTGTGTGACTCTTATAGAAAATTCAAATAAAATAAGGGGATGTCTCTAAAAGCTAGTCATGTCTTTGATACACTTTAAATAACACTTTAAATTTTAAATACAAGTCATGTGTGAAACATGTTCAAAATATTTGTACAAGGTAATCATTACACATAGAAGCAGACTCAAAACGCATGTTCTGACAAAAGAATACACGAGTATTTTATGAACTTTATCGTAAAACGGAATGTATAAAATAGAGTACAATTAATGTAGTTCTTTACCAATTTGCCTGTAAATTCGTTGCCACGTTCGTGATGACAGGCATTAATTTGCTGAAAACTTGTTTGAAGCAAAATAATCAGATAACATTAAGAACCACAGCGTGCTGTGATTGCTGTCTTTTTTAATATATTTGAGAATCTTGTATAATTATTTTCACACCGTTCACACAAACTGCTTAATATGAGAGGGTAATCGGAAGGCCAGGAAAGTTCCACGTATCTTTCATCGTACCTCCAGTACTTGCCCCGAGAACAGCATCTCAATTAGACATGTCCAGTGGACATACATAGAAGTACCAACCAATGCACTTCTTTTACTACTATCAGTGTTTCCCGACACATGTTTCGGCTTCTAATGTCGCCGTCATCAAGGGTCACTTGTCGTCAAGATCGCTCCATGTCCTTATGGTTTATAACAAAATACTTAAGACATCGAGTGATCTTCACAATAAGCGGCCCCTGATGACAGCGACATTAGAAGCCGAAACATGTGTCGGGAAACACTAGTTGATAACAGTAAGAAAAGTGCATTAATTTGTACTTTTACGTATGTACTGCAAAATGCACGACGTTTAAAAATATGCAGTGAACGTTTAAATACTAAGATCAAATTTTCATATTATAATTCATAATAACATTATATTCAGAGTAAAGTTTTCTACACGTCACGCCGGACCTATCGGTTAATATTTACCGACGTTTAGGAAGAGCTTATTGCGTCCGTCAGTGTCTATGCAGTATTGTTGTCCAAAAAGGACAGAGAGAAAGGTATTTACCAAAACATGCAGCATCATGTAATAGAAGATTAAAATTTTTACCAACGTCTATGTGACAACCACAGAACTACCAAATTCTGCTTACACCAGGTTGTATCTAGGCAGTTGACTGCGTAAATGTGTTAATATTCTCGGGTAATCACTTAATTTATATTTGAATCCACGTTAAATTCAGGTTCTAGATAAGTATACCATCTGACAATATAGACCATGTCTACAATATACGAGTATGCTATGATAAAAAGGCTTTAAACTTCAGCGATAGCTACTTAATTCGCACACCTCCTGCTGTAATTTTACGAAGTTCTGCACTCTGCCACACAGTTTTTTTGTGTGTAAGATTCCTAGAATCAGTATCTATTATTTCCCTGAAAGGCACTAATTTATTGAGCTTAGTAATGACGATAATTCCTGTTCGCTATGAAGCAGAATCTGAATTTTTAAGTATAATTTAGATGACCATCTGTAACCAAACACAACGCTGGACCAAATATAGACGCATACAAAGCAATGCACACCAAAAAGAACAATGGTCTAGTTTGAGGCATTAATAAAAAATATTTTAACCCACGGACTGTTTTGACGTATTATTCCAGATAGAGATGAATTTTTGTTGAGACACAATTTAAATTGTCAAAACCCAAAAGTATATACGTTAGGAAGAATTCTGGTCACTTCCGTTTTTAGCTTGCCTGACTGCTTCCTAGAAACAAGTATGTATCGGGGAGGTTCGACCATTTTAACAAAACTTCTCTTGATTTTCCTCTGTCTTCAACCTAATACTGAGACGGTTCCCAATTACCGAGTTGCTGTTGTGTGCTTCTCATGTTGCCTTCCCGACGTAAATTCAACAAAACTTATTCTCTTGCTCTAAAGAGTATGAAATTATCTGCCCGTGCTACACCTTTTATTACTAACCAGCTTATCAAAATTGTGCGACCTTGTGCCAAGCTATTTCTTCTCATTACAGTAACGTCTTCGTTTTCCTTCTGCTTCTATAAGAAGAAAGAGGTAGCCAAGCATAGAAACATCCCTTCCGACAAAAATGTGTCTAGTCACTTCTCCCACGCCTTCACTTTTCGTCTACTCCTTTCTTCCACTATTACCAATGTTTTTCCTCTCATTCAGTTTTCAAAGGTGACTTCAGTCGGCAGACTGATGTCACTATCTTTTTGAAATAGCAGTTCATGACGCGCCCTTCCATGATTTTTAGTCGTATTATTCACGAACCTTTCGTGTCCTTCAGGTAACCTGTTCAATTATGCCTAGATGGCATATGCCCTAATTTGGTCTACATATGACTGAAGAATTGACAATTTTTTTGTGTGTTTTTTTTAGTTTCTTAAGCAGAGCAATGGTCAGATATATTATAACATGACACGACTGGGACAATAGCAAGAATGTTCTTTCAATGCTGTACATTCCTGGTCAATACAGCTGCCAAAATTAATTCCCGCACTGCTCTGGCCTCGCCAGTGTTCCCTGCCTTGTTACAACGGACAGACAGAAACAGTAACCACATAAAGAGTTCTCCACCCATCCTATCAGAATCTTCAGCAACAACATTATCATACTGAGTACCGATTAAATAAGTATTCGTAACAAATTCTACTGTAAATTTATTACAGTTAGATCAGTAGACAGCACTTTAAGTCTAGGCCAGGTTGTTACGTAACAAATGTGCTCTTTGTCTGGATGTTGATGCTGTTAGGCACATGGACTTCTTGTGTAATTCGCTTGCATGACTGGGGGCCAGCAACTTGTTTTGGACTGAAACCCGGAAGGGGCAGTGTAGACCTGATTTATTCATATTACAATCACGTGTTTGCTAAGTCTGTCGTTTCTACATAACAGTCCCTCGATCTCACTTCCCTAACCTTAGGCTACATAATTCATCTTCGATGTCGAAATCGTGCATAAATTACTCCATTTACAAGGACCCGGAACGGTAGTCCCAGTTTGTTTGTTTACAGCTTCGCTTATCTCTGATTTACAGTTGTCTCTGTGCATGCCGTATACTTGTACAAAAGTGAAGTTCAACAGAAACTGCTTATCGTTAGGCACTGGAATTTTACTAACATATTTATCCACCAAAAATGACGGACTGGCAAATAAAGAACAACAAAATATTTTTCATTCAGAATTAAATAAAAATGTTCACAAGGGAAATAATGAAATTTTTGTCTTAATATGTGGCAGCTTAAGTAATCATAAAATCCAGTTCTACCAACAGTACGGCACGGATACTTTATTTCTGAACGAGTCATCAGTATCAAATAGCTCGGTTAATATTGTCTTCTTTACGCCGTTCCGTACTTCAAATATGCGAGCGAGAACACTACAGAGCAGCAAGAAATAAAAAATTGTGACGGCTGAAAATGGGTAACTTCAGGATTCCGCCGCGATATAGGTGAGATCTGCACTCTTCTGTGTATTATGCAGCGTTGAGTAGTAGTTCTGTGCGGACGTTTCGGGACAACGTGTCGGTCCCGTCCTCAAGGAACAAGAAGCCCAAGACTTCTTCGTCCTTTAAGATGGTACCGATAGGTTATCCCGAAACGTCTGTACAGGACTACTACTCAACGCTGTGTAATATCCCAGAAGAGTGCACATCTCGGCTGAAAATGGCATCACTGGCAACATGCCACTGTACGCATGCGCGAGACGGCCGACTTCAATTTTCACTTCGTTTCAGGTTGTGACTCACTCACAAAACATGCCGTAGCGTCATATATGTATGTACACTTCTCACTATCTTCCAAGTAAGCCTAAATTGGTTCTCTGCTTCCCAAAATAACCTACAAGATCTCTTTTACTCCCTTTGCCCCGTTTATTCAGTTGTAAAGACCTTGGGTTTAACACAGGTACCTTCAACCATATAATTTGACAAATTTTAAACAGTTTTTTAATAAATGTGAAAAGGAGAACAAAATTTTAAACGCTCCTTAAGTACTACATACCGTGAGTATTTTACAGAAAAAGCAAACGCAAGGATAATGCTAAGAAACGCATGTTTACCCTTTCTTTTCGTGGAGTGTATTTTCAGAGCTAATCAAAGAAATTAACCTTTTAAACTTATTTGTATCTGTACTGCTTAATGCCCAGCGACTGCACATATATCTGCGGTGTTCATGCCCGTTACGGCATTCAAGGAAGTAACAATAACCTATATAAATCAATATAACATGTTGCGGTCCTTGGCTGACCTGTATTTTGTGATCTAAATAACTTCATGGAGCACCGTCCTTGTGCAGCTAACAGTCGCTCAGCTACACAAAAACTTCTTGGATTTTTGTATAGAAATATAAAGTATATTACCATGCTTACATAATCCTACCACTACTCACTTACTGTTATTTGTCCATGTAAGGCCCCGAACCAGCCAGCAATAAATGGTGTGGCCCTTTGCCAGAAAAAATTTTGGAGGCCCATGCATGAAATATTAAATTTGAGAATAAATATGGAATTTTAGTGTTCAAATTAACTTAGCACATTTGTTATCGGTTCCATTGAATTGTTTTTCCAGAGACAGCTTGACGGTCCCTCTGGGGTATCGCTGTTCCCACTGTGGGGATCGCTGTCCCTAAACGCTCCAATGAAGACACAGCTCTTTCGGACTTGTATGAATGTAATGTGCTGAGAATAAAGTGCAATTTCGTGATACTGTGAACACGTAAATAGTCTTCGAGATTCGTAAGGGAAGGACACTCGTCATAATGCCCGCAACTACAAACTTTGCTAGAGGGCCATTACTTATTATACCCACTCATAAGAAAATGTGTGTCATATATAGCAGCCGTGACTGTACGCAGTCTTACAGCATATAACTTGGGTATTAGCAATCTATATTTTCAGTTTAACCTTTTAAAGCCTAGCGGTAACTTTACATACCACCCGGTTTAACATTAAAAAATGTTACGTGGTGACCACATTGCGTTTATGTGTTTTGTACGGATCTCAGAACAAACAGCAACTTTTGCCTTATAAAACATTAAGAGACTGGTTTTTATAACCGAAGTGGAGAGTGTTTAGAGCGCGGTACGCACTGAGTCCTTATATAAAACAGATACGCTTCGTCTTCAAAGGTTTAATTACAGGAACGTTGTTCTACATAGGCTTATTTAATATATAATTTCCCTAATATTTTTACCTTTTCAATACAAACAGAAGAACGAATCTCCTACATTTGCATTATAAACCGAACATACCGATCTACACCGAGTTTAGCCCACAATATGAAAATTAAAGCCAAAAAATCATTTTAATTACTGCTAGAAGGATTCAACATGTGACACGAAAAAGAGGTAGTTCGAACTACGACTTTCCAGAAAACCCTTTCCGTCCGCGAAAAATTAATTTATTTCTGCAGGCGATTACCTATCTGTAGACGAAGGGCAGGTGTTGAGCTGGTTGTGACAAGGAAGTACCTTACAAATTACAAGTTCTTTTATATGAAAACTAAAGACAAAGAATTCTAGAAATGTGACCTCCTTCTCCTCTCTTCCGTGAGGCAGGAATGTTATTTATATGAAGCTGTGTCTTCAAAAAGTTAAGGAATTGTGCCAGAATTTACAAAATATTTTGTAAAACTTGTCCGCTTGCTTGCCATAAATCCCATACCCAAGGTCTAATATGAAGCAAAAGTTTAAACATTAAATTACAGGTTTCGGTAAATTTGGCTGTTAGGCATGAAGAGTCTTTGGTACAGAGGAATACTTGTCTGTTAGTACGGAACAGACAAGTATAGCAATGCATTTGGAATTAAGAGATGTGCTTGGACTTTGGGCAAACTGTTACAAATTAGACAGCTGTGCTTGGACTTTGGGCGAATTGTTACATATTAGACAGCTGTGCTTGGACTTTGGGCAAACTGTTACAAATTAGACAGCTGTGCTTGGACTTTGGGCAAATTGTTACAAATTAGACAGCTGTGCTTGGACTTTGGGCAAAGTGTTAAAAATTAGACAATCAGCATAGAGGGCACAGACTCAAATAGAGGACTAGGTCACGTGAAGAAGCTGGGAAGCTTGGACGAATGCCATAGAAACCTCCATGAACCTAGCGAACAAGAATGCAATTCGCTAGCCACAGGCCGACAACTGATTATGGCACACAAGTTTGGCTTTGCAGGAATGTCTTCTGAGAGTTCACGCTCTCTGTATCATAAACCTAACCTGACGTGAGGTTAAAGACAGAGGCTAGGATTTTATATATGTGTGTGTGTGTGTGTGTGTGAAATATTTTACAGTTTTGAAAGTGGTCACAAATCAGAATAGCTGATGCTGTGTAAGATTATCATAAGTACACAACTCATAGTCTCCAGCCTGTCCTGCTATCATCTTCCGCCCATTTCTGTGACTCTGTGGAGCTTCTATCCTTAGGCCGTCCCAAAATATATTCAAATATTTGTCAGAGTCAACTTGTTACAAACATTTCGACAGCCGTACCCCTCTCTGTTTTACTTTTTTTAAAGAATTTCTCACCAGCGTACTGTATACGGCTTAAATTTGTGGAAATCTTTTTATGATAAACAAAGAAGAGTGTCTAAGAACGTTAAATGGACATTTTAGGTTATTTTCCTTGAATTTATAGGAAAAGGCTAATCAAAACCATAACAACTGTCAGTTTGTCTAATTAACCTCCGAAGGAACAACTGAATCCAGAAATCTAGAAAGCCTACGAATACTAACCTTTGTCAGTATCTTCCTCACAATATTTGAAAGATTTCTTTAACGCTTACAACTTCTGAGCAAATTTACAAACACCCAATTAATGCTTTCAGTCTTCGAACATACACTTTTCAAACAGAAACAGCCCGCAAATATTCGGTCGTGAAAAGAGCTTTTTTAAAAATAATATCCGGGGTTGAAACATTAACAAGAGCAGGTTCGGAGCTGAGGAGTCAAAAAAAGCTTCATATATATAACGGAAACACTTTGAAGATTTCTGTATTTTTAAGGAGGTAGGCGAAGCGATGTTGAACACACGATTTCTCCTGGTGGCAGTGTAGCCACTGAAATGCTTCCCAACGTGATCCAAATTATATCGGGATAACCTAAAATAACAGCATTACACAAAACTCACCAAAGAAAGATCTACCACGTCAGTAACCAATGACTACTGTTGCTGTTTCGCCTAAAGGACTTAACCAAAAGGAAAAACTTGTTGAACATGAAAATTAGCCTTTTCGGCGTAACGATTTTAAATTAGTTACTGGAAGATGGCTTATAATAAACCTTCAGTATCTTAACGTTATAGGCACAGCAGCCTGTAACAATTGCATTCATTAGCTTCTTTATGACTTCAAACAAAAAAGGCACGTTTAAATCTGAACCAAATCGGAATATATCTGATGATATGCACAGACACAAAAACAAATGCAGAAACGTCAATTTCAAACAGGAACGTTACAGAGCCAATGTCTCTTAATTTCACTTCTGGATCTCCATTGACTTATAATGTAGCTATTTAACTTCTGAGTGCACCGCACTTATGACTAAATTTTGCTAATAATTCCCACCACTAGCGTCTGGCATATTTGGCAGCACAAGTTGTGCCTTACAAATAACTTTAGATTATGGAAATACGGTAAATATTGTATAGTTCTAGAAGTATAAGTGATGTTGAGGTAGTATTTATAGCGTTGTTTCTACGGAGATGACGTTTTGGAGTGTATCTACAAGAAAATGTAAGTAGTAAACCGGGTAAAATATATTACAGCAAGTATGATGGCACTGTGTAAATTATTTTAAATATCTTGGATTTCTGTAGATCGCTGTACACTCCTTTGTGGGAAATATAACACGGAAGGCGTGACCTACGGTATATATATATATATCTGTAAACATAGAAGCTGGCATTTATACGACGTACAGTAAACACTCTAGCCAAGAATTTCCAAAAAGAAAAAATTTCACGCTGACACACGAAGTTGCATATGTGACACAAATCAGACGTGTAAACGTAGGTAATAAATTATTTTGACTAACAAAATTATATCACTTCTTTTTGTATAAAATCTTCACCGACTGATAGCTGTGTAGGTTGTATAAAGAGCTCCGACGTTTCAGAGGCCCACTCAGCCTCCATCCTCAGGGAAAAGTGATATCGTCAGACGTTTTTGTATAACTGACTCGGGTACCAACCCGTGAAGATTTTACACAACTTAGTCGCACTGAAATCTTGGAGATATACACTTCTTTTTTTGTCTTTAGTGCAGGAGAAAAACCTCAGAAGAAGTTCAATTTCTCTTAACCAAAGAGATGAAAAACATAAAGAATATCTAAGAAAAGAGCTTCGCAGAAGACTTTTGGAACTAAGACGGAAGAATCAATAGTTTTTTTCCAGTGGCACAACAGCCCTCGTGGGCCAGAGCTTCGTCATTATCGAGGCTTTACAATCACACTCAGACACATATCACTCGGTAGAACTCCTCACGCAGTCACCTGTACCTGACAACACACAACACTCACAAGAGACAGACCTCCACGCCCCAGCGGGATTCGCACCCTCAGTCCCAAGTAGTGCGCGGACGCGGACACACGCCTTAGACCGAGCAACCACTGGGATCAGAGGGCAGTATTATTAGGCTCGAAAATCTGCATCATGAAGGGGTTCATACGTTGCGCACCTCGCCAAATACTGTCTGGATTATCAAGGAACAGTTAACACGCTTGGGAGAGGCGATAATATAAAAATTTTCTGTCCGGAAATCTGAAAGGATTGGGCCGCAGAAGAGACGTAAGCAAGATGGGAGGGGACAGGATTAAATGCGATATTCTAAAATACTCAGAATGTGAGGGATATCGACCCCTGGTGCCGCGAGGTCTAAGTTGTGGGTCTGCTGCCGCTCGATAGTTGGGATTGCGGGTTCGAATTCCCCCGGGGAATGGATGTCTTTTTCTTGTGAGTGTTGTGTGTTGTCACTTAGAGGTCTGTGCGTCGGGCTGATCTCTCCTCCAGAGGAGTCCCACCGCGTGTTGTGTTTCCGAGTGTGATAGTGGATCCTCGATAATGAGCAGACCCTGGCCCACTAGGGGCTGTTGCACCATTGGAAAAAGAAAAGGATGTGAAGGAATTCTGGCTAATTTCAGGGACCTGTAGCTGGCACTTGTGGAAAAGAGAAGGCTGGATCGGTTTCCATAAAAGGCAGGAAATTTGTTTACTGATTTCTTGACTATTTGGTTCTAAAGAAGGCCTTTTTTCTTAGAGTTAGTCTGGTTCAGAAAACTCGTTAGGCAGTGGAAGGAGTTTATGTGAGTTTTGTGTTTGTTTATCTGCAAGACTTGATACATGATAACACGGCTTCGAGCAAAAGATGACGTGGATACCAAAATCATGCAAACAGAAATGTGCGCCTTTTGAAATACCCGGTGAGAAACGCAGAGATATCTTCTTAGCCCGCGTCCTTGGGGAAAGAACTCCAAGAAAGAATTATAATGAAAGAGAAAGAATGTGATGCTGTACAAACGGGTGGGAGTAAGAAAGAAAATAGAAAGGAAGGTCGTAAGGTCAGAATGCAGATGACCTTTATATACAGTACAGTCACGTCAAATCCGTGGGCTAGCCAACTGCTAGAGGTTAAGTTCAGCACGCGAGACCCTTCTTCTGCAAGCCTTATGTAGGGCAACATAACGAAGCCAATGTAATGAAACGAAACGATGAAATCTTTTCAAGGAAAATATTCGAGCTTCACAGATGGCACTGCTGCTGTAATGAAAATCGTGTTTAAGAGATCGAACCTCTTTGTTAGTACCCTGTGCACCGCACTGAGGTAGCCAGCGCGTGTTGCTGAGACTTAATGGAAACAAAACTTTAATCCTCTGGTACTGTGACAGGTAAAATATCAACACGGCGGTTAAAGATCACGGCAATAATAATAATTATATATCTTTTTTCAGATATAGGAATCTACGGCTATATTTCGTGTTAGTAACAGAATGAATACTGTAAGTAAGGGTTGACGTGTGTGTTGTCCAAAATCGTTAAGTGATTTTAGCGCGCGTCATATTACTACTTATCTGTACTCCTGTCAAAATGCGTGCAGTCACCCACCCATATTTGCGAGCATATACGTTAATTTTTCTGCTGCCTCTCGACCGCTGATTTCTCGGTTTCGAATTCCGCTGACAGCGTGGAAATTCGTCTGTTATGTTTTTTGTGTTGTGTAGGTAGTGGCCTCTGTGACGAGCTGTTCACTGATCCAGAGGAGTCCTACACAGTGTGTGTGTGTGTGTGTGTGTGTGTGTGTCTGTGTGTGTATGTATACGTGGGTGTAATTTTGTGTGGTCCAGAAACCTCTACAATGAGGCGGATTAGTCTCGAACTGGGCTGTTGTGCTACAGAAAGAAAATAGGCTAATGTTTAGAAATGGAAGTCAAAACCGGAACTGATACAAATATTCCGAGACAGAAAACATTTCTTTATATAAACCAGAAATTTAATGAGAAATTCACAACGCAGACTACATAAGATTCTTCTTGAACTTTGTGGAAACTTCACTGATTTTTAATATTCCTTTATGCAAAATTTCTTGAAAAATTTTAAGAACTAAATATTGCACACGGCCTGTATATATATATATATATATATATATATATATATATATGCGTATGTGCACGAGTACACGCTTGTGTATGTGTGTGTGTGTATATATATACACACACACACATACGTTCGTCCGTGTGTTTCATCTATGATTACACTCAGGAATGTCCGTGACACAAAAACGTAGCAATATCACATTTGGCCTGCGGTGGTACGCAGACGTCACGATCCATGCCCATGCACATGTGTGGGCCTCGTGACATGCAGGCCTCTGGGGTGAATATCGCCGTCACAGACTCAGTTGTTTTCTAACGTGCCGCCGTGTAGTTTAGTACGTGCAGACTAACGTATTGGAGGAATCTTCTGCCTGCACTTTCCAATATAGTCAACGGAACAAAAAAGGCAGCAAGTTTCTCCGATGTTTTAATGTTGTACATACTGCGCATTGTCCTGAAGTTATTCACTAGTGCAGAAAACCCAACTTATTACACTTTTTCACTAATTTCCGCCTATTCCTCACTTCCTCCGAGATGTTAATGCCCGTATACCAGTCTCAACGGTGGCATATCCCAGAAGGCTGGACTCATTATCAACGCTGCTCTGAGAAACACAGATCTCGTACTGTGGAACTTTATCAATGACCACGTTCAGTGTTATTAAATTTGTGAACTGCAAGTCTGATTGTACGTAACGTGGCTTCAGGTGCTTAAATCCTCGCTCTGTTTTCACCAATGCAGTAAAGCGCAGAATCGAGTTTTAGCATAAACGTGATTTCAAGCTTCCGCCGCGATGTTGATCAGATTTGCGCTCTTCAGGGATATTACGCAACGTCGTGTAGTAATTCTTTACCTACGTTTCGGCACAACATATCGTTCCCATCTTCAAGGATCAAGAATTCCAATGAGACTTTTTGACACTTGAAGATGGGAACGATATGTTGTGCCGAAACGTCGGTTAACCATTACCACACGATGCTGCGTTATATCCAAAAAGAGCTCAGATATAGAGTTTAGCATATTTATAAAGCAAGAAAGTACACTACGGTTTCCTGATTAGTTATAATTCTGCACCACTAATTTGCGTTCATGTTTACAGGTTACAAATGCGAAATTATGTTGGTACACGTTAGCAGTCTTTCGGATTGGGCCATGAACAAATAATGTTTCTGCACATTTCGTTAATTATATACAACAACAAAAAATAATAAAACGTACGAGATCTTACATCTCGTAGTTATTTGGAACCAAGATGACTGTGTGTCTTCATAAAATGTACTTCCTCTACGATCTAACTCGAGGTGTAGAGACTTGTGTTTAACTAAACACATTACTTATTCGGCAGGACTCTTGTAACAGGGGATCGGTGCACCATCAGGTCTGGAGACTGTGTTCTTTTGAGATGTTTTGCTGTGTGGCGGATTTGGCAGATCCAGACATTTCCAAGTACCGCTTGGACCTCCATTCCTTCTAGAATTCCGTAACGCCTGAAGAAGAAGGCAACACTTTCCTTCGAAACGTCGGCCTCTGTTAATGCCATTACATAGAGTAGCATCTCAGAAGATTGGAATCTTCCAAGTCAATGACGTGAAAACCCCAAATGTTGCATTTTCGGGTTTCTTACTGCACAGGCTAATGCGAGTCTACGTTCTACCAGGATGTGACCCCGTGAGGGGTCATGTTGCCCATGAGGGTGTACACCAGTCTTTCTCTGTTCCTACCCACAATATCGCGAACACCCCCAGAGAAGTACTTCTTGTTAACGTCAGAGTGCATGACTTCCCTCCCGGCAATCTATATTTGTTTATCCACCCAGCATCTATTAATTTTACTTTTGAAATATATCCACCCACCCCCAGGCCCCACTTTTCGTATTTGTGATTTGTTTTCGGAGCTTATAAGTGAAATCAGCACACTCAGTTAAACACCGCCCTTTACAGACAATTACACAGGATGTGGTTAGGGCAGAATCATGATAACATGAAGAAAGGCAAACAGAATTTCACCCACGAAAAGGCAATTTTGCACAACCCACACAATGCTTCCCCTTATATTTTGTCGTACAGACATAGCAAGCTTAATTGTTGGTCTGTTGAGGATCGGTCAAGTTTCTTGTCTGTTACAAAACTGTGTATGGGTGGGTTACGGCAAACTGCTGTTTCATGAACCATTTGTTTCATAAGTGTTTCTCTGGAACCAAGAAACCTCTGATTTTAAAAATTAGAATCTTACCAGTTAAGATGTACACGTATTTTCATTACGCGGGTGCTTTCATATCTTATTCACTGCACTTATGCAGGTAACTTCGTATGTTAGCAGTTGTTAGGTGATAAAGAACCATAAATATTCAACCTTTCGCTGACCCAGAACTAAGTCCTGTAGAATGATTTTAATACTGTCGCATTTTGTTGTCTGCTCAAGTACGTTCGTGAGATGGATTTATGAAATTCTTTTGTTTCTTTTTGGTTTGTCCACGTCCGACAAGGCGCCAAACGTAGGTATTGTCTCGGACGGTTTCCCTTTCACGGACTTTACTCCTAAACTGAAAGCCGAAACTGATTAAATTGAATTGTCGATTAAAATAAAAATAGAAGGAAAAGGTAATGGAAATATTCAAAAAACACACTTGGAAGATTTTCCACTTTCATAACTTTAACAAAACAAGCCAAAATTTAAGTTTTTCAAGGAATGAGGAGGACGAATGCTTTGTACTATTTAGAAGAAACCAAATGCAGCCTATAATTTAACGTTCCTTCCACCAGAATTCAAACCATCATTAATTCTGTGCAAAGCCGTCTCTTTAAGAACCAAAATCCTGGCCAAAACACCCTTCAGAGAAACACACAAAATCTAATAGATCTGTTTCGTGACAACAACATGACACGGGCACAAGTGTACCAGGATATCCGGCCTCCAGGACTGATTCAGCCCCTGATAACGAAATGTGACGTAAAAACTTCAAGTATTGCAAGAACACGCGCACGGTTATTAACCTTGAATTTTAGTATCTTTTCAAGAACAAATCGCCTAATACTATGTCCTTGCTGTGGAACAAGGCAACTGTACAATTTCGTAGGTCATGCTGGCTAGTGGTAAGGTGTGCCTCGAGTGTGGCATTGGGTTCGCCATTGTCTTCAGGAGATGAACACTCCACCCGCCTTAGGAATGTATCTCAGAACAAATCCTAACACGTTTTTTGCTCTATATATAAATCCACTTAATTTTAATGTAAGGGTAAGCCCTCCACTCTGTATTTTGTAACAGATTTTGGAAGACCTTCTTTTTAATGTTCGAAAAAGGCCTTAAGAACATTAAGCTTACTTTATACAAATTTACACACTGAACTACTTTTCACCACCAAACAAAGGTGATTATACGTCTGGCGCCTTCACGGTCAAGAATGCAAGAACTACACCTTTCATATTTTTATCAAACCGCCAATGAGTGAATAGCTTCACCTTCGGTGTTTTGGCATCTTATCCAAACGTTCTCTGCATGTATTTTGACAGCTGGCTTTATTAATTTTTGTTATCTATCATTCCCATTTTTGCTAATAAACACTAACTTTACAATTTCTCTTTATGTATCTTACAACTGCTCAAGCCATGTATTTTAGCCATTTAAATTATTTTCATTCCTTCCATATTCGAAGTCAAACATTCACACACACAAAAGTCTAAATTTCGGCTGCATTTTTACTGAATAGGAAAAGAAAAATTTACGCAATCCATTTAGCAGAATAACCCACTTTTTCTAGCTCTTGACTTATGTATACAGTTATTCGTTTACCTAGAAACCATAAACATAAAATTCGTGTGCTTTGAAGACTTCAGCATAAATAGGAATTTCCTGAAGTTCATACCGGTAGGAAAGCACCATGGCACGGAAGGTAGCAGGGGGCTCCTTTATGGCGTTTTAAAGGCTCCGAACCTCTGCGAAACTGTGTGGCCGTTATTCTGATTTGTCATGCGGGGTAGCAAAACACATTAGTGACATAAATAACGTAACCAAAGAGTTGAATATATTATTGTATGTAAATAAAATAGAAACGCAATACAGAACAAACAGGTGAAGACAGGTGAAATTGAAGGATGAAGGTCTACAGGGGCGTGAATAAGGTGGAGATGAACGAAAGGCTGTCAAGTTATTTAAGTGGAATGCGGAAAACAAGCCCTACAATTACCAAAGCTGCAGATATCAGTCGGATGCCACGTGCCAGAAGGGGTAATATTTGAACTCGTTCTTTAGGTTTAACATTCGAAAACTCTGCGTGGTGTTCATATTGTCTTTGTGTGTTTTGTGTGGATCTCAGGACAAACAGCGATTATTTCCCTATACAACATTAACCAAACCGTCAATGCTGTATAGGGAAATAAGCGCTGTTTGTCATGAGATCCACACAAAACACACAAAGACACTGTGAGCACCACGTAGAGTTTTCGAATGTTAAACCTGTTGGTGCGTAAGGTAACCGCTTGGTTTTAAAAGGTTAAATCGAAATATTTAGTTTTCCAACAAGTAGCTATAGCACTGAAAGAATATACGCATTTTTTACAAAATCAGTAAATCGCATATTCAATTGGTACCGGTAAGTACAAACAAAATTTTCAGTGATTCAATATGCACTTAAGAGTAAATTACAGTTCTGTTCTCCAGATCTACTCCTTTGAGGGACGCTCTTCTCAAAACAATGAACAACGAAATGTCTGCTGAAAAATCTGTTAATGTCCCTCATAGAAAAACTACGAAACGCTTACCCCATTGCTGGTTATTTTTTCTGCGATTACAGTTCCCTACTCTGACCGCAGTTCAACAGAGACTGGCGACTGCTGCAGAATAACGACTAAGAGTGTAAGGAAGAGTAGCGGACTGTAATGGTCGCGGTCCGTAAGATACCACGTTATAGGTTTCACGTAAAATGTTTATCTCAGTCACAATAAGGGACTAATATATAAATAAAATGTCACCAATTACAATCTTTCTTTCAGAAGAAAAAGGATTTTCTGGGATGAAGCAATAAAACCCGTCCATTATCGAGGCTTCACTATCACACTCAGACACGCCACACTCGGTATGACTCCTCTGGAACAGTGATCAGCCCGATGCAGTGAGCTCTATCTGACAACACACAACAACCAAAAGAGACAGATATCCATGCCGTCGGAGGGATTCGATCCCACGATCCCTGCAAGCCAGCGGCCTTAGACCGACGCCTTAGACCGTGCGGTAACCGGGATCAGCATAAGACACCATGTAACTTGGTAAAAATTTATCAACCTTGGGGGGGGGGGGGACATGCTTACTTCGTACTTATGCCCCCTGAAGGTGGAAACATGGAAGTAGCCTGTTCCTTTGGAAATCTGGTAATTTTTTACCAAACTTCACATCACATCCCAAGCAGAAAGTGCTTAAGGACTCCCACGCCTGCACCATCCTGCTTGATGGAAGGCAAAGACTCTCGTATAGCAGGCAGAAATATTTCATTTTCATGACACTGATATGCGTAACGAAACGTCGCGAATGTTAGTGTGTTTGAAAAGCACACACCATTATTATCCTTTTATAATGGCCGAGCACGCTACTGTTAACACATGGTGTGTCGCGAGGTGTGTTTCTGCAGCACGATAATGCAATGCCTCACAGCTCCGTCGATGAATAATTGTTGCCGTATTTTCACTAGGAACTTCCGAATTTTTCACCGTTTCTTTAGACCACTGAAGCAACTTTTACGAGATCACCAAATCCACAATACTGAGAAAGTGGAAAGTGCTGTTGGTGAACGGTTGCGAATGAAAGATTCGACTTCTACACCGCGGAAACCTTTTTAAACTTTTGCCAAGATGGGAGAATTATATCAGCGATATCGGGATAATGTTAAAAATGTTAATTCAGTAGATTAAATGAGATACATTTAATGTTGTAATGAATTTTAATTTAATTTATTTGACCTAGAGAACCTCGTTTGTTGAATATCCCTCTTACATACGTAGTACTTTGGTTCTGCCAAACCAATTACATCCTTTTTTTTTCAGTCTGCTGTACAGATATCTCGTAAATTAACACACGCCCATCGTCGATCCGTGTTCAGATATTACATCACGCACTCGTTTCTCTCCATCATGCTTTCGTAATAAATAAACAGTGTCAAGCCAAGGCAAAGAGCAAACAACAACAGTTTGCATTGTCGATTTTCAAAGCTGTCACAAATAAATAATTCCTGTTTACGCAATCATTACATTTCAGAAAGAAGCACATTAATTTGCCATTGTCTTAAAGACATGAGACTATTATAACATAGAAGATAACGGAGTGTTAAGAAGAAATTTTTACTGACTGACGTCTGGGCGATGCCTGAGCAGGGCTGAATTTAAAAACAGAGACTAAAAACATCACACAAAATGAAAGGTAGAGCAATGCCGTTACGTGATATGTAAAAAATTAGCTACGGACGTTTCGATACAACTTATCGGTCACATCTTGAAGGGTCAAAAATCACTAACTAAATACAAATCTGTTTTGCAGAAAATCCCAGGGGCTCGAAGATCCCATTTACACCGCAGCGGAAGCCTGATATCACGCAAATTCGCAAGGTTAATTTCGCCACATGAGAAATTCAAAGTGCATTGCCAATGTTCATAAAACAACAGACAGTCAGCTTAAGGTAAATTACACGCCAAATTTTGTTTTCCCTGCTCTCAGTCAAGAGTGTCTTCGGCAGAAGGGTCGCAAAGCACCCATGATTTTTGATAGACTTCCGAAAAGTCTCACTCTCAACAAGCAACACTGCACACCCCTGGCCGATGCTTGTTAAAAGTCGTGAATTCGCGTGATAAGTGAAGGACTCTCTTCATTAAATCAGAATCATTCATCAAAAGGCATCTTCTAGAACAATGTGATGTAAGGGGCTTGGCCCCACTACCCGCTGTGCACAGAAGAAGGGCCTTGCTCTCGATTCCGAAGGCACGTTATCTTCAACTGAGGCAGACTACGTGCACTTTCAATAAGCGCAGATCATGAATAAACATAAGCGTTAACTTCCAGTTTCACAGGAGACGGCGGGGGTCCAGTCATGGGGTTTTGTGGTCCTAGCCTCACGTACGGTCGTGAAGAGGGGGAACATTAAACAAAGTATTACAAAGACGCACTACAAATTATTTTCAATTTTGGTTCACTCCGCAGACCAAACGCTCAAGAGGGCTCCAGAAATCTGCGTCAACTTTCGGATTTCAGGTGGGACCGACTTGTCGAAAGTTCTTTAAGCTCTTTACCCAAAGATGTGGAGACTAATTTCTGGACAGTGTCTTCAAATACGCTACAACTTCTTTCATCTCAGCCCACATCGAAGATTACTTTAACAACTAAATTCAATGCAGCATAAAACACGTATCACTTCCTCAAGTCATACTGCGAGAACGGGATAGGGCCGAATAAATTTATGAACTTATTCTCGAAAGGGAATATGAATGGTTAATACTGAATGTTACGCATATTCCATACAGCTGCTTTACATATGAGCTACTCTACAGTGACTACTGCTGTAAATATTTAATGTGCACTTGGCCATTCATTGACATGCTGTACGGTGCGCGCGTCTGTGAAAAGTGACTCCTTGATGACGGTTACGATGGGTAGCCGAAACATGTGTGGGTAAAAAAAATTATTGTACAGTGTTTGGTAAAAATAAAAACTCATATGAATATTTAACTTTAGACTCCTTCCGACTCTTAACCAAGCAGAATTTTCCTTTACACTCATAGAATTTACATATTCATTCTTATGCGGTTTGAAGTCCTGAGTTTATCATAATTACTCTACCCGGGTATAAGAATTCGAAAAGCAGGCAATTAGTAAACTTCCAAATCTGAAGTTCTCACAGCAATCTTCATGAAAGTGAAGTTCCCCTAGAATGTCAAGCTGTGTCGAATTCTAAGTAGCTACCGACGTTTGGGAGACGCGGGAAGCCTTTTTCTAGGGAGCCAACCATTCCAAGAACCACATTCCTTGGACAGTTTGACCCTAATAGAGGCACTACACTTCCACAAAGCCTCATAAGTGTTCACCAGTCCACCCTGCCTTGTACCCAGAGTCTTTTGAATCTTCAGTTTGTACGCACGTTATTGCACTTTTGCAGTGCTAACACGAGGCGAATAAAACGGTAATAAGATGGTAATGGATTTACGGCAAATTTTTACAAGATTTTAATTTTGGTGCATATTCTGATTACTCGAAAATTAAAATACAAAACAATTCATGTAATATTAACATAATGCTGTGAGGGTTTCCGAAGTAGGATCCTAACGATATTGTTTCCGAAAGACGGAACAGGAATTTAAAAGACCTGTAAACGAAAAATTATTTATTAAGAGGGTTTATTATCTGAAAAGAGTGCTTAGGCGGGTTTATTCGATAAGACATAATGAAGAAATACAAAAAAAAAACATCAGAAACTGGGGAATGGGTAGCCGAACTTGGGTTCTGGTTGGCAAGTAGATATGTTAAGAGAATAAGGGGCATAAGGCGGAAGCTGGAAGTCATTAAATGCATTCGAATAAAATAAAAGTAAATTATTACATAAATAGGCATGTAACATGTACATAACAAAGATAATATTATGGTATTTCTGTGAGTACGAATTATGTTCTATATAAATTGCGGTACATTTGAACTCAGTGAAAAGAATTACAACACTACAGTTACAATGTGGTTTAAATTAGTTCCGAAACACAAGGTCGTGTCTACGTCGCGTACTTAGTGGTTGTAACAAACAGCAACCCAGCATGAAGTCAGTAGTAATCAGAAAGCAGCAAGTAACTTATGCTTTTACAGGACGGGACGGACTTATCACGGGCGAGGTTCTGTGACACCTTAAACACAGTGATAGCAATATGTGCCGCCTGTTGTAACATTTAGAAAGTTCCCCCCCTCCCCCCGCTCACAGTGTACGTATGTGTTCTCTATGAACCTCACAACCTACAGCAATTAGTTTCCTGTACAACAGTAAAAAAACTAGACTGTGTAATAAGTATGTCTTCTGTTCTATGCACGGTGAGGTCTAACATTGTATGCATAATTTGGATAAAAGCCAGCCTGAAGGAATGATCTGTTTACACGCGTAAGGCTTCCAATGCTTCTACATCATATGCTTTTCTCTGACACAGATTCAAATGCCTTTGAAGCTTCGCGGTCAAGCCGTAATTAGGCTTAATTCATCAGGGTAACCCCTATAGGAGCTATATCATGGTAGCCGATTGCACGATTCGAAGTAGAGACTTGGAAAATGCCTGCCAGGCCTTTACGGTACAGATGAGTCCAGTTTGGAAGAATTATTTGCTAGGGACTGTACAGATGCGGCTGTGAGGCTTGCCTCTTCTGCGTGATCTCTCCTTGTATGGAAGCAACAAGTCGCAGGCGGCAACCACGCTGTACTGAGGTGCTGCTGTTTGTTTGAGTTATGTTTCATCTTGATTAACAATTGAATATGGTGAAAATTGCATCACTCATTACCAAATTTCCACTCTGAAAATGATTCAGGGATTAAGGGAAGTCTAAAAATGAGTGAATGTGTTCCGAACCAGCACACATATTTTACGAGCACCTGCTTTGCGAAAGTTCATTGTTTTAGAGATCCTTTTATTGAAGCTGTCGGCATCTAGACTACAGCGTGTGAAGGCAGAAGAATGAATATGAACGTGGTGTATCGGTGTAACACTATAATACAGGCTAAAAACAAAACGGAAGTGCTGAGATTCAAGATTTTCTATCGTCACTTTGTCCACCACAAATACTGCAGGCACCACCCCGATACAGACTTTGAAAAGCTGGCGTCTAACAGCTTGAAATATGACATGACCCTTTACAACCTCACGTACCTCATCGTCCTTCACGTTTCTTCATCTCACAACGACCTTATTTTCCTTTCATTTTGTTAAACACCGACCTATCTATATGCCATTTAAATACAGGTTTGTGTATTTAAGATTTTTAGTTTCTATAACTTAATTTGCCACTTGTTGGTTCTTGAAATTATTTCGATAAGATTTTTATAAAGTTTAAAATAAATTAATTTACAGCTAGGATTACGGATAACGTAGGTGCCATATTAGATCAAATTTTCCGTACAAAGTTTAGTATCGACCCTCCAGTAACAAATTTAATACACAGATAATCTTGGGGAAGGGCGGAAACCGCGGGCCCTCTGTGTCCACTTTGTTAGTTTCATACGAAGAACGCAAAGGCCCAGATTTAGACGTATTTTAGAAATCACATCCCATTCGAAATTAATAAACAGGCAGAAATAAATCATAAATATTTCAAGGCTAAGCTATTTTAACTACAGTTTACAAGAAAACAAGCTCTGTAAGAACGTCAATAGACACCAATTACACAGAATTCACTTCAGCTGAACTGCACACACTCGTGGTCTACAAAAGCCTTCACCATACTCATTTTTACACTGAGTTCGCGCATTGAAATCACCACGCACTACATGTTCTCTTCAGAAACCTTACTGATATTCCTTGTCATAACCACGTGCCCTGCAGATAATTGCAATATGAACTGTTAATGCATAGATTCCTAATAGGACGGGCAAGAATGGCGTTAGGTCTAAAGTGAAATTTGTATGGCTTTGACTGAAGTGTAGGCGATGAGGCGAGGGGTGTGAACGTATGCATGGTTAAAGTCCTTTGGATAAATTTGCCCCAAAACTTCAACCATCAGCACGAAAGACCAACACCCAAACCTATATCGCAAGTTCACCGCATTTGCGAGAGCACATGCACGCACACACACGCAGACAGGCCCACACACATTCTTCGATGACGATTTACGATGAGAAAATCTATCGTTTATTTTCCCTTCTTGCTTTCCACATTTTCCTACAAGTCATATAAAGAATAATCACTGTATTCTAAGTTCATAATTAGACACTAAAAAACAGCAATAGCGGGCACTGTGAAGCAGACATGACTGCTCCATACGTCACACAGTTTGAATGATGAACGTGTAACCTGGGTGGCTTTGTCTGTCAACACATGTTAGACCTATCTTGATTTGTCCACCTGTTAAAGTTTCTTCAAACGTCTCAAGTTCGAATATTAGCATACATTACCACCTCACAGTCAGTCTACAAAGCAGCAAGGAAGGTAAAGGAGTGCCGATGTGATACTCTATTTTGAACTCTGAAACAATAAATACTCACATATTTAGTGTTGTGGTAGTTGTTATACAGTTATAAGAGTAAATTACGTCCAGCTATAGTTGGAAAAGTTTTACAAGGTTATGTGGCAGAAACTAACTGCCCGTGACCAACCGTGGATGGAACGTGAGTTAATGAGGTAGCCCAAAAGAGGAATATATTTGTCACAATCTTGTCAAAATTGAATTACCTATTGCGATATGCCAATCCCTCCCCAGCAGAGGCGTAGCTAGGTTTTTTGACGCCCCGGGTGAGCAAAAACAGAAGCTGCCCCTGACAGAAATTAAGAAATATAAAAAAATCACAGTTATTTAATAAATTTTCTTTTATTTGTCTCAATAATTTAAGATTTGTTGAGTTGCGAAAATAATTTGTTCATTTGAAATATTAATTTTGCCTCTTACTTTGCTGCTCCTTGGAATCTGCTGCTCGGAGCGGCCGCACTAGTCGCCAACCCCACTCCCAGCTACCATCCTGCTCCCCAACAAACCTGTGTGGGTTACTTAAAGTTTTGTCTGTTACCGATGCTGTAATCTTTAGCGTCGATTGTAATTAAGTGCTCTATATGAATATGGAACACTGGTGGAATAATAAGTAGCAGGGAAAACCCTAAGTACTTAGAGATTCAGCTTAAACCAGTGTCTGGGTTTGCACTCCGTGTTGAACACACATCATCTTGGGACGGAGAAAAAGTCTCCGTGGCGACGTGGTTTGTGTGAAGGTATTTTACTTGCCACGACAGAAGAACTCTTCTTCCCTTTCTTTTCTTTGTTTGCATTAACACGAAAAAGGAAATATATGAGGGAAAAAATATATTTCAGTGGACATTTAAGAATACATGTTGGTAAAGTTAAAGCAAAATCTGTACAGGCCTGGACAGGCCCTGAAGTTTCTAGGATGTTCAGGCTACCAGAATTTCAAGACAGTCGGCACGTGAAGGTGGTAAAATTATCAACCCTATGCACCGGCCGCCTTTACCCCCAGGAAATATTTCTGGTACTCATTTCTGTTAGAGGCTGAGCCGACACCAGGGTCATAGGGTGGCTGGAAGGATTATGTCAATGAAAAATTCGAAAGATAAATCGGGATTCGAACCCGCGACCATCCGGCTTGTAGCGCAATGCCTCAACCAACGGCGCCACAGCGTGCCCCAAGAATATATGTTGACCAAGTATCAATTAATTCTCAGGTGCACACCTGGAATTTTTAAGCTCAGTTTCCAAATACAGTAGATCAGTGACATAGAAGATTGCAGGCCACTAGGCCTATTCGAACGTGCAAGGCCACTGCACGAACAATGCAATACCTTAACATCATCATCTAAGATATTAAAACGAATTTAGGCATCCTATTTACTGTACATAAAACGTGATACAAATAGTTTTGAAGAAATTTTTAAGCTGAAACTGATAAGACTGCTATCAAGTTCAAGGCCTGTATATTTCCTTCGCAAGGTACTGGAGTTAACGACAGACCTACCGCCAGCATATTCATCGAAATGGCAGTGACCTGCGTAAACAAAACGCTAGCACTCGGTCAACAAACTGAACAGAGAGAGACAGCAAATATGATAGCTTTAATATGCGACACAAGGTATTTGACTTCCCACTTATCACAAGCTTCGAAGAATGAAAGCTGTACATCCCACCAAACTAATGCGTTGATGCTTTACTGTAGTCTCGAGCAATGCTGATTGAGGCCTGAGGATGTTCTGACTCCCGAAATGAGACTCACTGTAACCCTTAGAAGGATATGCACTGATCATTTCATTTCGGTATTGTTACATCAGTCACTATTTGTCGTCATAACCGTGGTTCATGTAAGATTGCAAAGGGCTGAAGTAACTGAATTAATTAAAGAATCTGAAGGTTATTTTTTTAAAGTAATAAACACGGAGGCAAGTAATCAACAAAACGAATAAATCGATAAAATAAATACAAACAAATTAAGAGATCTGATACCCATTGTTCAGAAGGCTGTGTGGGCCCCAGGGCTGGTCTGGACAGTTGCGGAAAATCTGGCCACCACCGGGATATTTTCCTTTGTCCCTTTTTTTTTATCCATTATGGGCTTTAAATCCTTCCCTCCGTCTTCATGTCACTTATGTTCCATACTACTGTCCTTGTACAAAGGGCACAACACAAACATCAGTGCCCCCGGCGGGATTCGAACCCAAAACTCCAGCAAGCGTACGGCCGCAGACCCACGCTTTAGACCAACTGCCACTGGGATCGGCATTTGGTCCCCGGACCGTCCGTCCAGCCGGTAGCAAGTCGCTATACCCACTGCGCTATCCCGGCCAACAAACGGACTGAGGAAAATAGTAACTAGCCTCGATCGGAATATCCGATCTCCGAACAGGTATTTGAAACCCGGTTCTCCTAAGCACGATGCGGCAGAAATGGGCACCACTCGCCAAAACTAACTCTTCAGCACGAAACTAACTGCTCATGCATTCATTCTGTTTGGGCTTGCACTTCCTGCCGTTACTATAGTTTTACTACGATAGATTAAGAGTGAAGTGTGGGTTAAGTATTAAATAATTGGAAACAAAAGTCAGTTGTCATCCACCCTTCCCAGCTAACCGGACCACAAAGCAGGAATGGTGTATGCCTACAAGTGTTTTCTAGTTTTGTGTTTAATGAGTTCTCATAACACGCCCGGCGTCTTAAGTGGGAGAACAGGTTGCTGTATTCCCTTTGTTCTTCCATTACCGAACACATAAATTTAGGCAAAACTGAAAGTGAAGTTTGCAGATAAACTTGTGTGTTTAAAAATAATTTTTGCCAAATACCTTATCATGCATACTTTAACATTTTTCCCGCGCCTAATCACCAGGCCATAAAGCGTGCAGAAGGCATGAAGGTAAACACCAAGTTTCGACATTAGATGAAGCTATGATCAGTTTGACTTCCCGGCTGCTTTCCTCGGTCCACTGCCGAGCGGCTCTATCTGCAGTCGTCCATAAGCCTTCGTGACGTAGTGATTAGGCATGGGGAAGCATAGAACACTCACCCTTATGCAGAGTAATTTGATAAGTGACGGAGAACTAAAGGCAGCTGAGTTTAGGTTTTACCCATCAGTTAGCAGGCTACAGGCTACAGCACAGAGCAGTCTTTGGGTGAACACAGGAAAACGAGTATTAAATTGTAAGGAGATGTGAGTGTTTAGAAATACAGGCAGCTGCTTTTTACTTTCCTATAGTGTACTAAGACTTGCACTGAAAAATGAACGACCGCAATTTTCATGCTGCTTTAGTTTGGTCGACTGTACACGTCCTTTACTTTTGGTCAACTACAGCATCGCGTTGTGAGTAATGCTCTCGCTAACAGCGGGTTTTTTTTTAACAACGAATTCGACAGTGGCGCAGGCAAAGAGACAGTACAAAGTAAGTTCATTGTTACGTGGTGTGAAGAACTGCAAGTGTGAAATACCGACTGGGTGTCGACGTACAGCGTTCAGAGTCCTGTTTTACATAATACTGTCCATGGAGATGTACAAAATGTAGGCTTTTTATTTTTACATACGGCTATTCAGGAATCCCTGTGTTTAAAGTAACTAAAAGTCTCAGATAATATCGTTTATGAGATTTGCGCTCTTCAGGGATATTACGCAGCGTCGAATGATAAACCTTCACCGAATTTTCGGGACAACGTATTGATCTCATCTTCAAAGGGCAAGCAGTCACACGATGGCTTCAGCTACAGGAGGAAGAAAACAACTCCCTTCCCCATTTAATAGGAGGCTGAGTGGACCGCAGTGTTGATCTGGACTTTTTGGTGAAAACTTTATGCTAGGCATACCGTTGTGAGTTGGGTCAATATTCATTTATTGAATAAAAATTTCTTGCCCTGCTGGGAATTAAACTCCGCACTGCCCTACCTGTATAAAGAATAACTCGGGTAACAGGCAGCTTCTGAACTGAGCACCCAAATACCGTGATTTTGGACCCGCGTATGTTCTGTAGCTCCTAAACATCTAAAAAGTGAAAATGTCAACTGAAAACTGGGAAAATTAAGCAAACTCTACGAAGAAAAGCAAAGAACTTCCAATGAAGTTTACGTAAATCATGTCAAATCCTAAGACAAATGTATGAAAATTAAACAAACTTTATAAAGGGGGTGCCGATCCCAATATCGGCGCGGTCTGCGGCCGCTCGCTTGCTGGCGTTAGGCTTTCAAATCCCGCCGGGGGCACGGATGTCTGTCTTACGTGACTACTGTGTTGTCAGGTACAGGTATCTGCGACGGGCCGATCCCTCGTCCAGAGGGTTCGCATCGAGTTTGGTGTGTCTCATTGAATTTGACATCGAAATCTCAACAACGAAGCGGCCCGGGCCAAAGCAGGGCTGTTGCGCCACAGGAAGGATGAAAAAAGTAAAGAACTGCCAATGGAGTTCACATAAATCATGTCGAATCGTAAGATAAATGCGTGAAAAATAATAATCGATACAAAACGAAGAGAATGGTAGTCATGTTTCTGAGTAAAAGTTTTAGCACACGAAAGGAACAAAACATTATAAATGCGTTACAGTCTTGAAGAAGCTGATGGTTGCACATCAGCTTCATACATTACTGGAAATAAAATTAAAACTTCTCTTCACGCCGGCAGTAAATTTGCTGGTATGAAAACTAACGAGCACACACAACATTGTAACATTCATCCAGTGAAGCCGAGTTCCAGTTTCTTCAGAAAGTAAGTGTACCTCATGTTTTCTCACGACATACAAGAGACGTTTTCATTCACGAGAACAGTTGAACCAGCCGCCCGTCCTGTCAAACTCCCAGCTTTTGATTAATTACAGTCGCTATGCTTCTATTTACATTTCAGAATAGTCATCAAATCGGTTCCGCTGCGACACCAGAGTACTACCGGTCAAGGGCTGCACAGTCCCGTCGTGACAAATCCCGTTGCAGTAAATCGGGGGCTATAACCGATAAAAGTATTTCTCTCCATTCTTTCCTTCCTTCCTTTTTTTTTTACCTTCTTTGTTTTCCCAAAATGTCGGGTCTTATTTTTTTGTAGTCTCGAACTCCCATTAGAAAATCTGTACAACTTACGAAGCACCTGTTTGTATAGTTTCCTCTCTTCCAATTTCCATTTTTAGCACTTAGACGCAAAAATTCTCCTAAGCCCTTTGTTTTCAAATATGTTTACCTAGACTCTTCTTATTCTCTTCAGATTTTCGGACAGATTTTATTTTACATGCAATCACAGGATTAACAACCAAAAAACAAACCTGTTTTTAAATAAAACTTTCTAGTGCTAACAGCCTCGTCAAGGTGGTCGAACAGCTAGCAAACCGACTTTTCGAGAACCATCTCTGTTGTCGCCATCACTTTCCTGATGACAAGAACGCAGGTTGGTCTCGAAATATTGATTTACTCAGCTGGCTAGCTCCAGAAAGTTTTATTGAATTCAGAAACCGCGAAAGTTTCAGCTTTCATGAAACACGTTTTTAGTTATTTCTGATTCTCACAGAGCGTATAAATCATCTAATATTTGCTTCGAATCGGTTATGTAACAGCCGGATATTTACATTCAACAACTCAGCATTTCTCTTTACATCTTGTAAAAGACTGGACACCCTTGACGCAAAATGATGTACCGCACCCTTACCTATCCCACGTTACATTCAATCACGTCACAGTATTCCCCGTCCGGACACCACAAAACATATTGCTCTAATTTTTTTAAGTTGCCACATCCAAAATGAATTATGTTTTAATTGGCATCTCACCATTCACAAATTCCCCTTCGCCATTTCCATATGCATCGTCGATCCCTTTTCCACGTTCGCCTTCTGCAACTGTAACCTACAACCATGACATATAGAATGAAGACATACAGGCTTCGCTTTCATTGTTACGTTTGTTTCTTTATATTAAAATCTCACACTTCAGCTAGTTTGCTTAAGAAGACTGTAACTACGATATGATAATTATAGTGAAATCTGAATTGTGGAGGCAGGCTTATGCCGTCCCAGCAGCCTTTTCCGAGCAGCGAGGAGAATGGGAGGGAAACAAGAGAGTGGACCTTGGGCAGCACTCAACCGCGTTACACAGGACGCCAGATGATTGATGCAGCGGTACACACCAGCGCAATATTTACTAACAATATGTACAATTTGAATTTCGGACGGTCCAGGCCATCATGCATGCCCTTTGTTCTCCCAGCGCCGTCTTGTAAGCTAACACAAAAATCCTGCCTATCCGTTTAGAGGCCTAGAGAGGTCTTTAGACCTCCAAGTGTTTGAGGCTCCCAGAATTTCTAGAAAATCCGCATACGAATGTGGCAAGGTCATTAGCCTTACGCACCGACTGCTTTTACCCCCAGGAGATATTCCTGGTAGTCATTTTTGTTAGAGGCTGAGTCGACCCCAGGACCACAGCGCGGCCGGAAGGAATACGTCAATGAAAAATCCCAGTGACCCAATCGGGAATCGAACCAGCGACCTTCCGGTTTGTAGCACAGTGCCTCAACCAAATGCCCCACCGCAATTTCAATAAAACGGAAGAAACGGTTTTTGTAATCTTGGAATAATATGCCTATCATTGGAATTACGCCACAATTTCCGTATAAGTGTCTATGGCAGAATTTCAAAGAAATGTCTGTCCAGCAATTCAGATGCTGATATTAGGTACTTTGCGGTAACATACAAACTCCGCACGACGCCTTCAAGTTTTTAATTGTAAACAGCGCCCAAAGCGCGTGTCCTGTGCTAGCACGGTATATTTATGAGTTGTGATATTAACCTATCTGTCTTGTTACCAGGAACATACTGTGCTAACCGTGAGGTAAGAAAGAATCTTTGCATATTGTTCAGACAAATCGCGGACCCCGGTCGCCGCGCGGTCTAAGAAGTCGGTCTGCAGCCGTTCGGTTGCAGGGATTATGAGTTCGAAACCCCCTGGTGGCATGGAGGTCTCTCCCTTGTGAGTGTTGTGTGTTGTCAGGTAGAAGCCTCTGCGACGGGCTGATCACTCGTCCAGAGGAGTCCCACCGAGTGTAGTGTGTCTGAGTGTGATCGTGAAGCCTTGACAGTGAGAGACCCTGGCCCACTAGCGACTGTTGCGTCATTGGAAAAAAAAAGTGTAACTCACATGCATTGTCAAAGCTTCTATAAGGCAATGTACTAGACACAGTAGCATAAAGCGTCCTGGTTTCAGTAGGTTTATTTTATACCAGAAATCTAGACATGTTGGGTTCAATGCCTGGCACAGGCAGGTGTTTGTCTAGCTCAGTAAATCCACACGTATCTAGCCTCAGAGCCAAGGGGTATAGCAAGGACTCAAAGCGGCACAGGGGAGCAAGTGATTACACACACTCAGCTAGTGTTGAGACACTTCAGGCCTTACCACGTTTAAGGAAAACCAGCTGCGTCTTTGTGTCCTTTCGAAGCTACTTAACTTCTGTTAGCCGGGAAGCGTTAATGGTTTTCCAGTAAACTACTTACACACTACACAAGCCTCTTCCTGCAAACTCTTAACGTGGTTAACTTTAAGCCTTCCATATGGAAATTGGAATTTCCTCACACAGGAACCAACATATGTATAAGTTTGTGATTAGTTTAAGTAATATTCCGTGTAATTAACGTCTTAATTGTGAGACTTAAATCGACGTTGCTGAAATTTCAAGTTTTCTGGAATATTACAGAGAAACGCCACAAAAAGCGTTCCCAATTTTTCCAAAATTATAACGCCCTTCTCCACTCCGTAAAGCAGCCTTCCTGTACGAAACTAGGTAAGGTCATTCCACTAGTGGTCACCAGGAGGCCACAGTCTTAATGACTTCAATATCAACGTTAACAATATAATGACAATGCAAAATTCTAGGTACGTGCATCGGCAGCAACAATATTTAAACAGTCATACTAATGGGTCTATTAAAATATTTTGTTCTTTTGGGGGTACATTTTTTAATTTATGATCATATTATATATATACATATACACGGTGGCCGGGGTAGCGTAGGCGGTATAGCGACTCGCTGCCGGCTGCATGAACCGGTGCTCGAATCCCGGTGGGGGTTAAATTTTCCACTTCCTTCAAGACCTTCTCTGGGCCATCCTCAGTCTCATATAAAATAAGTTTCGGATAATTCCTGGGGGTAAAGCGGCCAGAGCTGGGGGCTAACCACACACCCCCATATAGCGCCAAGTTTAAGGGAAGGGTGTAGCTATACCTCTACTCCCCTTTTGTGCCTTAATGGCAGGTAGTAGGGTAAAATTTACTTTTGTTTTAGATATACATATATATACACACGCACGCACACGCGCGCGCACACACAGGGTTGGGCGTGAAATTCTGTGAGAAAGGATGTTACAAACATGTCTAGAAAATGTTTAATGACTAATTTTTCTGTCCTCAGGAGTGCCAAATAAAATCGAACTCGGTTATGACGTCATGAAAGGGGCTGAATATTTTGTGTCGTTATAAACGAGTGTTGTTATAACCGAGGTGTATAACGTTACATTTAACAAACACTGAGGAATTAACCGGTAGCACAGAATCTCTGGCGCCATAGACGAGATGTCGCCTTAACCGATGCCGTTATAAGCGGGTTAAAATGTACTTATGAGATGTTTCCATAGTATAATGTTACCATAGTACGTAACATTTATTTTACTGAAAGGTGTTCGCGTGATCAGGATAAATGCATGAAACGATCGGCGCGTTGTGAAGTAACGACCTTCTAACAGCGCCAATTTTCCAACTTTGTTAGGAAACAAGACTGGACTTCCTTACTCAACAACGATCGGCTTGCTTCTTAAAGACCAAAAGAATGCAAAAAATATATTTTCTTTACGTATAAGAATTTCTTGAGGCAATGAAAACAGTAATCTTAGCCTCTAGTCTTCGTTTCCCTTTTACTTCCAGTTTGCTACAGACACATATGGCTAAGATAATTGTTATGCCTAGTTAAATCAAGCACTTTGAATAAACGCCACAGACTAGAAGCTTCACTTAAAGCCCTCAATCTCTGCATTAGAATAAGGTGTGAAATCAACCTTAAGCCTTCGCCGTCTGTGCCCTAGGGGGAAGGTGCCCGTCACCCAGAGTTCATTACTCATGTTTCTTAAAAGTGTACTCCACAGGAAGCAATGACCTATGCAGGCCTGCTGATGCAGAGAGGGATCAATGCTCAGCCAAAGTGACTGAAGGACATAAATCCCCAGTGTAATCGAAGGCTCGAAATAAACAAAGGACTTTCTCCTCTTGCTGTTTGCACTTCGCTGGTAACAAGGAAAGGAGCTGGAAGTATCAGGTATGATTTTACACATCTTACGAGTTCCTAATTTGAAGATAAATTCGGCATTCATAATTCAGAGAAATTTTTTGGTGAACAACAATAATTTTATTAGTAAGTTAATGATTATAACCATCAGCAACAAACACACACACACAGACAGTGTTCAGGATACTAAAGTAGCGTAAAGGGTTCCGGGTTCGAAACTGGTGTGTTACATAAGAAAAGTAAACAAGGATAGTGGCTTTGTTAGTTGAGTAATTCCGAGCCCTTAGTGGAAATGGAAATGGAATTACGGTGTATGCAGAATCCAATACATAGGAACAGGAAAGTACAATAATTGTATTAAAATGGTTTTAAAAAAGCAGCAGTAAGATCTTTGCACACGGCGGGGTACGAGCAACGTTTGTTGGATACATCATCGTAGATCTGTTCGTCCTAAGAACTTTAAGATATGTTGAGACCTATCCTCTCCTGAGACATTACGCAGCGTTAAGTGGCAGTTCAGTGCCGACGTTTCGGAATGTCCTATTTGTCCCACCTTCAGGGTCAAGAAGTCCTTCTTGGACTTCCTAAGTCTTGAAGATATGATCGACATGTTATCCCGAAACGTCGGTTTATAACTGCCACACAACGCTGCGTAGTGTCCTAGAAGGTCGCGGGTCTCATCTGCGTGGCGGCGGAAACCTGAAATCACGCGTGGAGATTATGCTGACCGTCTTCCCTTCTACTATTATTGCCTTAAGCTGCGGTGTCCTTTATATATGCCAGTAATGAATGCCTTTATTTTATTGCTTTTCTTCAGTAACACTGTGTAGATTCTCCTGTTTGTAATACATTATGCTCTTTCTACAAGCATTTCTTGATATATGTTCTGTGTTAACCCTTTAAAGACAAAGTGTATCTGTTTTATATAAGGACTCAGTGCGTACCGCGCTGTAAACATTCTCCACTTCGGTTATAAAAACCAATCTCTTAATGTTTTATAAGGCAAAAGTTGCTGTTTGTTCTGAGATCCGTACAAAACACATAAACGCAATGTGGGCACCACGTAGAATTTTTTAATGTTAAACCTGGTCGTATGTAAAGTTACCGCTAGGTTTTAAAAGGTTAATATTGGTCCGAAGCGAAGAAGTTGACGGCCTGTATCTACTGTTAGATTTCACTTTTATGTTAGCATGACTGAGATCGTACCACTGATTCTTAAAGGCTGAAGATGTAATAAAAGGTACGGATGGATGAGTGCCCCGTGGCAATTGCGAACAAAAAGCCCCGACTGCTAATAAAACCTGAGTAAAGCAGAAGACGAACAAAAAGTTTCAGCAGACAAAACAAAGACACGTCGATGTTTCCACTACGTTTATTTTTGTTGCTACTTAGCCTGTCCGTTGTCTAACATAATATCTCTGTGGGCTGTATAAGGCTCTGTAAGCGGAGCACGAAACCGAAAAATGTTAAATGAAATATATCCGACCCTGCAACAAGTACGTCTGCCACTTCTGTTATGTACATTTAAAAATTCTACTGGCCAAAGTACCACCGAAGCAGAAAAAATAAATGATGACTGTGTAGTGTAAATTTCCTGCAAAGACGTTTTGCAGAATTTGAAGTATTGGCATAAGACATTCATATATTTTTAAGGTGGCTATCACCAACCTATTTTTGGCACAAAATAATTGTGGTATCTGAGTAGACAACAAAACAGAGGATCTATTTATGCCACTGGCTGGTCAAGAAAGGTGGTAGATATCCTGCTTTTGTTTTCAGCATGTTGCAGGTAAATTCCCTCTCGTATACCAACCTAGCAATTTTATGTTGAAATCGGTTTCCCAAGGCTAACCGAGGGACACGCCAAGGTGAGTGTTCAGGTGGAATCCCGTTATATTTATGTGGGAGGGGAGTGAAAATATAAGGGTGCCATTATTTTCTACACAGCAGTTTCCTTCGTTTGCAAGTGGAGGGATTCAACACATTTGCTTAACCCTTTAAAGACGAAGCGTATCTGTTTTATGTAAGGACTCAGTGCGTACCGCGCTGTAAACACTCTCCACTTCGGTTATAAAAACCAATCTCTTAATGTTTTATAAGGCAAAAGTTGCTGTTTGTTCTGAGATCCGTACAAAACACATAAACGCAATGTGGGCACCACGTAGAATTTTTTAATGTTAAACCTGGTGGTACGTAAAGTTACCGCTAGGCTTTAAAATGTTGAAGTATTCTTTTAATTGTGATGTTCAAAACACTATGGACATATAAAGAGAAAAATAAAGAAGTGCAACACCCCCCACCCCCCACACAGCCAATCCATGCGCATGTCTTAGGACTGGAACAAAGCAGCGTTTGCGGATTTAAACTCACGATATGGCTGTATATTGTCATCATCCGAAATGATTGTGCTCAGCTTCATTATCTCCAGAATTTGATTAATTTTCGTGTGCCTGCCTTCAAGGCAAATTACGAACCTGTCTAAATGATCCGCGATAATTATTCCACCTTCAAACAAAATAAGGAAATCAGGACGGAGCCTGAGTAAAAACGTTACAACATGCGGGTGGCAGTGTTTTGCAGTACCAGAAATAGCTTTTTAGATAGTTATAAAAAGAGATATAAAAGCCTTCTCAATTTTTTAAGGCGTGCCTATCTTTTTTTTAATAAATCAATGCATTTATTAACATGTTGCTTTACTTCTGTGGATGGAAATACAGAACTTTACTAAAAAGCTGGAAGAATTTAATACTCCTCTTTAACAGACTACACATCCAGTCTGCTGCAAATCTAAGCACCTCTGGTATACATGCGTAACACGTACACAAATGTATTCTCAGTTGTGGGTGTTCTGTATTAAAGCGTCATGTGAAGATGTTATCATGGGAATAAATTCTACCCGTGCGCCTTTCAATGCATTTGTCTCTTTCGTGTTCCAAGGGCCAAAATTATTTAGAGTTTCTAGTCAGTTGTTGAATTCATTACAAGAGTTTACGGTTGCCTCCTGCTTCAAAAATCAATGGAACCGCAGTCTCATTATATTAAAAGAAATATTATGGATCACGCGGTGGCGCGGTTGGTTGAGGCATTGCGTTGCAAGGTGGAATGTCGCGGGTTCGATTCCCGAAAGGATCAGTGGAATTTTTCATTGACCTAATCCTTCCAGCCGCACTATGGCCCTGGGGTCGACGCAGCCTCTAACAGAAACGAGTATGAGGGGTATCTCCTGGGGGTAAAGACGGCTGGAGCGTAGGACTGAACCTTACCTCCTTCATATGTCGATTATCTATAAAATCTGGGAGCCTGAACCTCCAGGAGCGCTAAAGGCCTGTGGAGGCCTGTAGCGAGATAGCTTCTAAAAACATTCTACACAGAATGCGTCAGTAGCTGTGCGTGAGGTACGACACATTTCTGCACAGTGATTTCCAAAGACAGCATCAGAACCCTGCATTTCAATTCATAGGCCACCTAAGTTATATCAAAAGAAAGAACCATATGTAAATGCTGCTACTTTCTCACATTCTATTTCCTTCCACAGGGTGAACTGTTCCACAAACGAATCACATACGTATCTGGTTTCATCCGTTCCGCACCCACAATGACATCTCAGCTGATTGCCGGGCAACCTGTTTCCCGAAATCCCTCCAAGCTGCACGTTCCTAACCCACTGCTGGTAAAAGTTACGCAGGCTGCACAACGTAGCTGTGAGACGTGCTAATCTCTTTCAATAAGGCTATGATAAATGCTGTCCACTGCAGAGTAAAGCATCCTTCTTGCGAGATGTTAACGATATTTTCTTCACAATTATTAGTAGAAGCCTAGTGTAACTCTCCGTGCTTTACAGAAGCATGTCCACAGCATCATGGGCCCTGCGATATATTCTGTATAAGTGACGCTGATTCTCACACTTCGGGGAAAAGAGGAGTTACTTTAAGGCAGTGAAGGCAGTACGATTCAGAACAGCTGCAACGTCTCTAAAATTTAGCAAGCCGCCGCGTCCCCTGCCAAGCATATGAAGAATTCACATTTTAGATTAGAAGATGTTCTTATGTGAGTTTTAATGTAGTGAAATATCGTTTTGTTTCGCAGTCCGTCCCTCTTCTACCTACTCACAGTAGGTGTCGAGGTTGTTTATTTTCGCTTGATCACACTCAGACACACAGCACAGTCAGCAGGACTCCTCTGGACGAGGGATCGGCCCGTCGCAGAGACCTCTACTTGACAACACAAACACTGTACAAGAGACAAACATCCATGTCCCCGGTGGGATTCGAACCCATGATCCCAGCAAGCGCTTGGCCGCAGACGTACGCTTTAGACCGCGCGGCTACTGGGATCGGCCTAGTGAAACACACCTTGGTAATTAGGTACGGCTTGTCGGCGTTGTGAACAGATGTAATTGTTTTTGGCATGAAATAAGTTAATAAACTGTTCGTTCCTCAGTACGTTTTAAACACAAACTCTAAACCTGTGGATGCCCCCAAATAGGTCGAAACATGTCTGTATGATAAATGGAATTTAGTTGTGTTTGAAGGCATTTTGACTGTTTCCGTGCGAAATCAAATATTTCGAAAACTTTCTACGCAGTTTTACAGACAGAGGAGCTGCAAGTAAACTTACGTAAAGCAAGTAACATGTTCTGCTGAATGAATAATACCGACTGGTGATAGCAGTCGGTAGGAGAAGGTAACAGAGTTTCTGCGAGTCCTTGGGTGCCGCGTCCTTCCGTCTGTGTAGTAAAGCTAAACGACTAATTACGTGTGTTGAAGTATGATACCTGCCTATTGCAACAGCTTAGTTTCAGATATATGAATCATTATATTTGTGTTATGTTGATTACTTTTTTTTTTTCTGTTCTTGTGAAACTTCTTATTGCTGCAAGTCAGAAAGTTCTAAGGGAATAAGGCAAACAACAGCCTCCCCTTTCGCAAAGGCTTTCAACACACCGATTTTTTGTCAACACAAATGTCGCGTCTTTTTTGGTTTGAAATATGACATATAATGTTAATTTGGCTTTATAGTTAAAAGAAGACCTTAATGAACACGTGACAAATTTTATCTCTTAGCTGTAAAGAGACTTTAGAAATTACAGTATAATATGTATTATATCCTTGTTTAACTCAGTTACGTTACTTTTAACAGGAAGATAGTTTCCTGTGTTTTGTAGTATAGTGTGGATTTGTACTGAATTCGACTGATTTCTGACAAATTTCCAGCTCTTTTATTAGTACTAAAAGGCAAATCCAATTAACCCTTTAAATGCGAAGCGTATCTATTTTATATAAGGACTCAGTGCGTACCGCGCTGTAAACACTCTCCACTTCGGTTATAAAAACCAGTCTCTTAATATTTTATAAGGCAAAAGTTGCTGTTTGTGCTGAGATCCGTACAAAACACATACACGCAATGTGGGCACCACGTAGAATTTTTTAATGTTAAACCTGGTGGTATGTAAAGTTACCGCTAGGCTTTAAAAGGTTAATGCCTTCGCACTATATTATGATTGGCTTGGGATTATACGCATTTTGCGTACTACATATGTGCAATAAAATTATATTTAAAATTTCTCACCTGAGCCATTCCTATAAACAGTGAAAGTTCAAAGGTAGTTTTATTTTAAATACGCAATATATATAAGTGCGTATATTCCTAAGCGTAATTATGACACTAGGAACTTGCAAATTGAGTGAATAATACCAAATGAAGTTGAGAAGTATTTGTTACAAACATCGAAACTTACTTACAAAACTTGTGCACTTTCTATTAAAGGAAATTTGAAGAGGAAAACCTGAGTAAATTCTTGCTTAACTCGCCTTGTTGCTATTTCTTTCGTTTAAAAACATGTGAAACTCCACACACAAAATTGTTTGTATGTGATTAGCCCTGCCGAAAAACCTTTGTAAGAAAAGATCATGCTGGTCATAAAATTACATGGCCTTCAAATGTAGTTGCAAAATTGTTTGTTGCTGACCTTCCAAACTTAATAAACATAAAAAGTGGAACAGTAAAAGGGTAACGCAGTGGTACACTATATTAGGAAACGCCATTTCCTTTTCAGCTTCCAGTACGAAGAAAATGTCAAACCTAGATAAGACTCTACGTGTCTGTTTCCACTAATCGAATTGTGATAAGATTTTTTAAACCCAAAATTTTAACACATGCTACCAAAAATTTCTGTTTACGTTACGACGAACACACTTCTTGTAACTTCACTCCAACATGTTCCCAGCACTCACTACCAATAATAATTCACGCGTGCGAAAAGTAGACATCTTTCTCTGAAAAAAAAAATTATTTCAGGCCCAAATTTTGCATAATTTTTGTACGTGGTTATGGCCGAGTAAGCCTCTTTTGTGCTACTGGTCGTGACCGAGCAACCTAACGTAACTTGTTTCCCACTATCCCTACATATAAATTTCTAAAGTGACACTGAAGCAATGCAACCGTGCTGTTTCACGTATTTCAGCTTGAACACACGTATTTATCCTTTGCTTTTTCAGGATGCTTAATACGCAAACAGGAAAACCTTAGACATGAAATGACTTGTTAGCAGATTAAAGCAACTTCGTTAAGACGAGACTGTAAGTGACATGATTCCACAACCCTCTTCTTTTTTCTGCCTGATTTGTTATACACAAACAACAAGGGCGAAAAAAAATGACAAAGAAAGCGCGTGTCTGGATGTAGCTTATAATCCCATCATTTACTTTAATTCAGCGACCTTCTACTGCCAGAATTTATACGAAAATATAAAAGGAATACGATAACAGACTGGCTTAGAAAGACAAGTGAGAACTGCCATCTTTAAATTCCGAAGTTTCCAGTTTAATTCTACATAACTTGCTAGTGAATCAAGTTCAAGGTCAATAACGAATCTACCTTCAAAGTCCTGCATGATTCAGTACCTTTCAAATATAGGCTACAATCTACAGAAATACGTCGTACACAGTTTTGCTTGGAAATATTCTCGTTATTCAGGTGATAAAAATTCCTGCTGTAATGGAACCCAAGTATTTACAGTGAGCACCTATGCACGATACTCCGAATCAGTTCAATCTACTTTATACCTACAATGTACTTATCTATGACCACAATTTTCGTTAAACGCTCTAAAATAATTCAGGTATAACTTTCTCTTTGCGGGCAAGAGGGATATATTTCCAGTGGAGGTGTAGCTCCACTCATTATCCACCTTGGAACGAGGTGATGTGAGTGGTCGTTTAACTTCACGCACCTGTCATTTTACTCCTGGGAAAGGACCCATTGTATCCACTAGACAGGCGGCTGATTGGGCCCCACTGCCGACCTGAATATTTAGGGGATAAAAAATTTTGCCTATTCCGGAAATCGACAGATGATTCCTCGGTTTTCCAGCGTGTGGCATTTTTATTATACTGACTACGCTGTTGCGGCTCTTAAAACATTTCAATCCTAAGGCCAAGATATGGAAACAGCCTTTCTTACTTAACGAATCTTACAGAGATGACACACTGTGCAGCGAAAACACTTGTTTCAGCTACAGTGTGAAAGTGAGATCCATTGTTCACGTACTTAAATGCAGTAATAGCAATGAAGCGGCCTCTAACGACTTGTCCTATGAATTTGTGCACTTCGTAAATATAAATTTTAAGACAATCTTTGTAGCCGTAGCTAAAAAACTCCTTGGAGCGGGGTCCTTCTTGGAAAGCTTATTTCCCCAGCTAGTCAAGAAATTCGCCACGTTTTATGGACCCCAAGGTTTTAATACTGTCCGTGATTTCAGGCTTCCCCCGCGATATTGACCGACATTCGGGACAGCAAATAGGTCCTTCTTGACCCTTGAAGATGGAACCCATACGCTGTCTCGAAACGTCGCTAAACAATTACCATTCAACGCTACGTAATAGGGCCTACCCCAGAAGAGCGCATATATTTGACTACCGTGTTTACAAGGGGGCACCACTGCTATCTGTCCTGAACACGATCAATACATTCCACGTCCTCTCAAACGATTTAATATACACTTTAATATTATCCTGTTATCAACGCCTAGGTCTTCCAAGTGGTCTCATTCCCTGAGGTATTCAAGCCCTGTATGCACCTCTTCTCTCCTCCAGTCACGCGACGCGCGTGTCAGTCTTATCCTTCTTGATTTGACCACCAAATTTGGTAAGGAGTAAGAAGTGTAAAAAGCTACGTTAAGCAGTCTCTTCCAGTCCTCTGCCAGCTCGTCCCTCTTAGGCCCAAATATCTTCCTCAGCACCCTATTTCCAAACACCCTCAGCCTATGTTCTTTCCTCAATATGAGACACCAGGTTTCACACCCGTGTAGATCAGCAGGAAAAATTATATTTACATACTGTAGAAATCTTGAATATTTTTAGGCCCAGTATTCTATACCTAATTAGTCCTGTACAAGTTTGGATGATCAGGGAGGGCTCAGATGGTAGGACCGGGAACCTGGGACTCTGATGTCGGCAAGGTATAATTTTTGTCTTCGTCATCGCATCCACAGGGTGACAGGAGAGCGAATATAACCACTCTTCTCTATCTAACGTAGATATCTACACTACGTGGCGTTCTGTCTCATCTCCCCCACACGCCTTCATATTCTGATGCTTAGAAGAATGGCAACTCATAGTATAAGTCAAGATAACAAAATACGCATCAATGAACTATAGAAGTGGCTTGTGTTGTATTCGTAGACCTAGATATTGTGTTCTGCTGCTTTCAATAATTTTAAATCGTACAGATTTAACCCTTTCAAAACGAAGCGTATCTGTTTTATATAAGGACTCAATGCGTACCGCGCTGTAAACACTCTCCACTTCGGTTATAAAAACCAATCTCTTAATGTTTTATAAGGCAAAAGTTGCTTTTTGTTCTGAGATCCGTACAAAACACATAAAAGCAATGTGGGCACCACGCAGAATTTTTTAATGTTAAACCTGGTGGTACGCAAAGTTACCGCTAGGCTTTAAAAGATTAACAAAACTTTCCTTTTCTTCGCACCAAAATGATGAATTTAAACCACAGGAAATCATACATCGTAGAAAAATAACATCATTCTTATCTCAGATGCTTTCGTTGATTCTGAGCAATAAATGTAAAGTCAGTTCCAATCCCTTCGTGAAAAGACCACACACCCTTTATATAAGAGACGAAACAAAAGAGGTGGAAGGCAAAGCCAGTAGAGAATTTCGCTGGAAAAATTTCAAAGTGCTAGCCTAAATAAAATTCGAGTCTTCAGTGCATATCACAAACTCTTTAGATAACTGCACCACTTTCACTAAGAATTACAGCTAGTTAACACTTCCAAAACTTTGAAAAGTACGAAAAATGTTGTTGTAAATATTTACACTACTTTTTTCAAATATTCTATAACGCAATTTGTTAAACGGCTTCGAGAAAGATCCAGTCAGTAAGAGCTGGAAGCCTTAATGCAAGAAAACAAATCTAATTTGAATTCCTTCGTTTCAAGGCATGAACTTGCACAATGACGGACGGAATTCCTTTGTGCGTGGAATAATGAGCGTCGCACTTCAGAATTCTTCTAATGACAACTTGAAGCTGTTCAAATTGCTTATGCCCCTGAAACATTTGCTGATCCACTTACATCAATATTTGTCTACTTATCTCATTCTCTTCTTCTCCTTTCACCAACATAATTACTTAAATAAAGAACACGCACAGCAACCTGCTGGAAACATTGCCCTTTCTCGTTATTTAGAATAGGAACATTTAAAGTAGCCGAAATTACATATCCTTGGAAACTCAACTGGAATACTAAGTTCCTTCAATGAAGTTTCCCTTCATAGGCAGGTAAATGTTCATGGATCAGGGTAATGGAGAGGGGATTCCAGAAAACATCTTTTACGAGACAAATATAGTCGTGACCTGGGTTCTTATGATGAAACCGCGTGCGTTTTTATGCCACTCACACATCAGTGTGGTCAGGACCCACAGCGTAATAACACAGCCATTGAAACCCCACACCTCAATAAAACACCGAAACTGTGTGGTGACGGGTTCATGGACTTTATCCATCTTCCGAAGAGTAAAATATTAAAAATATTAAAAATTGAAATCACAACTTTCTGAAGCTGGCTCTGCTTCCGTCTTCAGGTGAATGGAGGGGGAGAAGAGAAGAACACACACTGTGTTGAGCCCCTTAGACAGGTCCAGTGATGGAGGCTAGCTCTGTCTAAGGGGCTCAGCAAAATGGGTTCTTCTTTTCTCCCCCTTCATTCATCTGAGGACGGAGGCAGAGCCAGCTTCCGAAACGTTGTGATTTTAATTTTTTAATATTTTTAATATTTTACTCTTCAGACCATGGATAAAGTCCACAAACCATCACCACACAGTATTATATACCATCGTTAAAACCTTTTAGAATTTAACAAAACACCGAAAGCTCAACACAGCAGGTGTTACTAAGAGCACAGACCCCCATTTGACGATTTAAAGATGGCGCACATAAAATTCAAACTTTTGATAGAAGTTGAGTGAAGACTGAAGACGCACACTCAAGTTCACAGTGAGGTATCCCTCTTTACTACAAAAGGGAATCTTCAAACTAAATTTTTAGGCGTGTTCGCAAAATTGAGGAAAGCCACTATTAGAATCGTCATACTTGTCTGGCCGTCTGTCCGTCTGTCTCTCTACTCTCATGCAACAATTTGGCACCCACTGAAGGGATTTTGTGGAAATTAATATTTGAGTACTTCTCGAAAATCTGTCGAGAAGATTCACGCTCCATTAAAATATGGCACTAATAAGAGGTGCATTACTCGAAGACATATGTACATTAATGATAACGTCTCCCTGATTTATTCTTGGAAGACGAAATATTTCAAAGTTGGACTGTAAAACAAGACAAGGGTTTTAACTGTGTAACTTTTTTCCGAAAATCGTGTTGTTTATGAGATAATGTGGAAAACTATGGTCAATCCAGACAGGCCACAGATGACAATATAATACCTCACAGAAAAGATATGATTTGCACGCCGGGTAACTAAAGCGAGAATAGAGAAACACTCTTAATATTTAATTTTTAATGCTTCGTAAATGCTTAATTCCATCTGCCTTCGTAAAATGTTTTACGGCAACACTTACAGAAGGAAAAGCAAACAGGAATTACGAAGCTTAGAGGAATATATTAATTGAATCATGCAAGTTAAGATTCACCGGATCAGGAAAATTTAATTAATGTAAACGTGAAATTAAGATTTATATACAAAAGAATATCTGTACAATTTTTTTAAATGTAAATAATTCCTTACAAAATATTCTTGACAGTAAAGCTCTCCCTACAACATGCCATGAAGGCACAGAAATGGGGTAGAATTGTCTCTCCAGTCTGTCCTAAGCTTTGTGCTAAATGAGGGTGGTTAATGTCACGTCCCAGCAGCTTTCTCAGTTGGAAGAGCGACAGTAAACATTGTAAGAGTGTGGGTGGGCCCCACGGCCGATACGGACGGACTTCGACGAAAAGAAAATCCCATGCTTGCCCCTGGGTTCTAGCTGCATACTGTCCAACACGTAGCGAGTCGCTATACCAACCCCTGTAAAATATTTTATTTATGGCCCGACAGCTCTAGTGGGCGAGGACCTCTTCATTGCCGAGGCTTCACGATCACACTCAGACACACCATAGTCAGTAGGACTCCTCTGGACGAGTGATCAGCTCGACGCAGAGACCTCTACCTGACAACACACAACACTCATAACAGACAGACTTCCAAACACAGGCGGGATTCGAACACACAATCCCAGCAAGCGAACGGCCGCAGCCCACGCCCTAGACCGCGTGGCCACCACCGGGGTTGGCCATAAAACATTCTGAATACATACAAGGTCTGTGAACTAATCAATATTAACACTGTTGTTGATTGTAACACCTCATGATTTGCAGTAAATTTTCGAATCATTCAGCGTTTTGTTGTTGCATTCGTTGTTTTCTTCCGCCCCTAGTAAAAATCCCGCCATGAATTATCGAATTTGGGAAAATGGTACTTTCCCCCTCCTTCCCAAGTCACATTCACTGAACGTCCTGTCATTTGTCTTCACACTTACAGCCTGAGACACTGGCAGCTTCATGAAATAAAATGTAATCAATCTATAACACCATAGTGAAATATGATGGGGATTTACCATGTGCTTGCAATACTGTATACCACAAGAGCTGCACACAATTTGGTGCCATTTTACATCTTACTGATGCTGTTAACAGTGAAAGTTTAAGGTACAGTCACCATATGTAATCATATTAATATTGCCATAATTGTATTAATTTTGTGTGAGAAATGCATTGACATCATATATATGAATGAAATACATGTTAAGTGTGTATTCCTGTGTAGTACATCTTTATTTGTGCTGCCGGTTAGCTTTGTTAAATTAAACCCCATAGTCTCAAGCAGTGTAAAATCTGCACGTCAGTTGCTGATTCTTGCTGTTTTCAGTAAAGTCGTATCTGCATGAATTTGACTCTAAAAAGACAAAAAAGGAAAGCAAATTCTCAAACACTGCAGAGGTGAAACATGGGTACACCAGGCTGGAGTACATCTTTTCGCCCCTCCTTCTGCTGAAGTGTAAGAGCAACTCCAAAATAAGGTAAGGTACATTCCCTAGTTAATTGCATTAACATGCTTTCGGTTTTCAGCACGTAGTACTATACAACTAGGGGTCTCTGCAGCAGGCCGATCCCTCATCCAAAGGACGTGTGTGTGTGTGTGTGTGTGTGTGTGAACAGGTGCAACAATAACCTTCTACACCTACAATAATTAGGCACAAGAGGTCAGACTAAGAAAGATAAACTTCAAACACATGGTAAATATTTGAAGCTTAAAACATTATGAAAGCAAATCAGCCACTCTCAGTTTGGTACAGATGGTTACC
Organism: Coptotermes formosanus; assembly: GCA_013340265.1. Classification (NCBI taxonomy): domain Eukaryota; kingdom Metazoa; phylum Arthropoda; class Insecta; order Blattodea; family Rhinotermitidae; genus Coptotermes; species Coptotermes formosanus. Next base: position 517,977 of record BLKM01012988.1, on the reverse strand, counting down.
CAGCATGAAGCAGTGGCTCATTTCCTTCCCCTTAAAAGAAACTCTCTTATATCTGCACACCAAACGGGATGTTTAGTATAAAAAAAAACTGCATTTTCTTTACAGTTTTCATGAATGTCTACCATTCGTCCCTAACCTGAACAAAATTTATCCCACTTCACAACTCCTCATGCTCCTTATTTAAATTCCAGTTTATTACTATCTCCCACCTACTCCTAAGACATACAAGAAGCCTCTATCTGTCTGGCTTTAAGACTCAAATTTACTCTGAAATCTCATTTCTCCCACGCATGCTCCATACCACAATCATCTTATCCTACCTCAAACGCCACATAAACAACCGCAAACCACTTGTAAACAAATTACCCCTGACAACAAGCCTCAGAATGACCACAAGCTGTAATAAACTACAAATAACGTTGTGCACTTCTGCTGACCCTGAATGTTAGCTTACATTTCTCGTATTTTCAGCAAAGTCATGGCAAAGACAAATACAAGTGAGTTTGTGAATATAACTGTGCAGTAGAATAAACACCATTGTTGTTGCCAGAAGGAATTTGAAAAAGACTGACATATTTAATACTTTTTTGACTATAAAGGGAACAGATACATCAAGAAAGCCAACTGAATGTCATTACATGCGAGCAGAAAGGAATTGCATGCCATAAAGCATCATAAATCTCTTTTCACTAATAGATCCACTACAAATATCTTCATGGTTGCATCCTTATGCAGACTTTCTCCTTATAAATTCAAGATAAGAGTTCTTGAACTCAATGACCTTAGCAATATGCAAATTTATAGTGCTTAGAAAGAAGAAAGATTTTTTAAGAAAAGACATTTTAATGGAAAATAATTAATGCAGAATTTTTCTTCTGGTTTTGATTTTATTTTGCAGCATCTTCAGAATAATGTTTGTTTGCTTTCCAAGAGTAGACTGCAATGTCTTTATATGCATGAACAGTTGTATTCAGTCAAAGACACACCGACTGACTGTTCCGTATGCTGTTTGACAAGTTGAACTTGTTACTGGACTATTTCATTGTAGACTGACATTTATGTAAGTATGAATGAAATCCAATGACGTTCTGTCATGATGACAGAGACAAAACTTTGGGTTTGTAACAGACAGGCAAAAAGTTTTAAACTTTTGCAGGCAGATTAGTATTATGCTGTTCATTCTGAATTGTAAATGGAGAAAGCCCCACATGCAGTTTAATATAGTATACCGGTTTTGGTTTGGCTCTATTTAAAAATATACAAATAAGAATAACAACCTGAGAAATTGTTTTCTGTAAAGCCCCTAATGCTAGATAGGAGCTCGGTTATAGGATTCATTTAGTTCATTTCATCAGTACAACAAAAAATTTCTAATTCAGGAACAGGACAACTTATCTCAAGCAACTGCATTATATTTTTAGGGAATAGGAAGTTGTAACGTATTTGCATATGACAGTAATTTCATCCATATCTCACCTAAAATAATTTTGGCTCTACTCTAGCACCGAATGAACCTGCTGTTTTCCAGCCATGAAGTGTCAACAACTCTGCTATTTTGCTTGGAAGATGTCTATGTTTCCTTCTGCCATCATTTAGCACAAAATTATAAGTACATAAATGTGTGTAAAGTGCCACAAGTGCCAAGAAGGGTTAAGTTGTCTTGTGACTAGAAACTGAATACAAAGTTTTATAGAGTTCTCCTGTTTTGAATCAAGAAAAAGACACATGACCCGCTTTTGTCAGGTATTTCAAGACTGAAAACAATTTCCTGTTCCACTTATTTGTGTATCCTTAGGCCTATATAATAAAGGTCACAGATATTGCAAGTATTCTGAAATTGGAGCTTGGAAAGACGGGATGAGAATAATGTTGAAGAAGGGTGCACAAATTTTTCAAAAATCTAGTTGCCACCTCAAAATTCTATGCATCAGAAGGGTGACATGAAGCAAGTTTCATACACAGGACCCACAAAATTGTTACCGTATATAAATTACTGGGCACTGAGAACTGGCACCTGTGATTTTCACACCTGATTTTAAGATATAAAAATCTCCAAGGTCATAAGCAGCAACATTCCCCTTCTCCTACACCCTCAACTTCCGATGTCCCAGACAAGCGTGTGCATATCTACTGGAAGCTGACAACAGCCTTACCTGATACCGATGACTGGAGACATATCCTCCACAAGTTCAGAGAGAACCAGGACTGTAGTCCCTGCTCCGTGCTGCTGTTGGTACGCCTGATTCAGAAGCTGGGGTTGCTGCACCACGACAGAAACAGTTGCGTTATTGGCAGATCCAGTTGTTGTGGCCACTACAGTTGCTCCAGTTCCAGGGTCTACAAGATGAACTTCAGGTAAAGTCTCTGTTGTAGGTGTCACCTCGCTTGTCGTTACAGTCATTTCATCCGCCTGATCATGTGGAGTCCCTACTCTGTCTTCATATCTGACGCCACTACTTTTGTGTTCATCACCTTCAGGTCCAAACTCATCCTTCAGCTGGTTACTTGCAATGATGTGTGTCTGATATATGGGGGTTGGCTTTGGGTTTTCATTGTCTTCATCACCAAAATCTTTTTGAAGTCCGATGACACTAACAGGTGTCATTGTGGCTAGCATGATTGGTGGACTCGTCGATTGATGTGGTGGAGGAGTTGATGTGGGCACTGGGGACGCCATAGGGGCTGGGGGTGATGGTGGACTGTCTTGGGGAACAGTCACAGGGTTTTCCAATCCCCGTTTTGTCATTGTACAATTATTTGTATTCCCTGAAAACAATTATTTTGTGTCAAATATTATCAGACAAAAAAGGACACTGGTTTCTTCTGGTAAATTAACTTAATACTATTGCAGGTTCAGATTCAATTTTCACTTGGTCAAAGCCTACATTTCTTATATCTATTCAAGTAGGGGAATTTTTTGTAAAGTGGCCGCCCTAAGGTAAATCATCATGTAACTATAACCTGGTTGCTTTTAATAACATATACTAAACCATAATAGTTGAAGAGATTACACTGTACAACAAATTTAAACTTGTTTTCTGCCCTTCCAATAAAACAATGTGATTTTACTTGTTCTTAAGAAGCTGAATCAGGATCTGCAAGTAAAAAGTCCTATCACATATCATTTCCGAGAAATACAGATTTGAATGTATTCATTTGTACATAAAATTTTCACAGACTCAATACAAATTACTTTTCGTGTGAACAATTTTAAAATGTCTTTCTTGGTCTTTTTCTTTTGTAGCCACTATAAGGGGTTTCTGTCACTATAGACAAACAGTATTCTGCAAGCATACCGCAGTTCCATCTTCCCACAAACTGTTTCTCCGTGATGGAAATGTCTTGGTGAAATCTTTCACTGTGTTCATTGCTAACTTCTCCCAAGATTTTAGGGAAAAAGTCCAGATGAGAATCCAGGAAATGTAGCTTCAGTGACATGTTGCACTTCATAACTTGGAAACACTTCAACATTGCCTCTCGTATCTGGGGACCAATAAAGATTCTCTTTTTCACTTTAGCCTCACTCAATCTGGGGAACTTGTTTCTCAGATATGTGAAAGCTTGTCCACCTATGTCCGGAGCTTTAACAAAGACCTTCATCAACCCTAGTTTAATGTGCAGAGGGGTGAGATACACATCTCGAGGATTCACTAATGGTTCACAAGAAATGTTCATTTTTCCTGGAGCAAAAATGTGTTGCTGAGGCCAGTCTTTATGTACATAGTGCTGTTTCTTGTCGTGACTGTCCCATTCACATAAGAAACAGCAGCATCTAGTGTAACCTCGCTGCATAGCAAGTAACTGTCCCAATACCTTCAAATCTCCACATATCTTCCACTTAAACATGTCACAGTGCATGCAGTTGAGCAAAGTATGCATATATTCATGAGACTCCTTCATGTGGGCAGAGTATGCTAGCGGAACAGAAGGATAAATGTTGCCATGGTGAAGAAGCACTGTCTTTAAACTGACTTTCGATAAGTCAATAAAATGCCTCCACTCTTCTGGATTATAAACATGACCCAATGCTCCAAACAAATCGTCTGCATCAATACAATACACAACATCTTCTGAAGACAAGAAAAACTTTCCAAAATCATGCTGTCATCTCCTAAATGGAGTGACTTTAACACTTTTCTCTAGCAGTTCCACTCTTGCGGTCATGAAGCCAGCAGCTCTGACTGTGTTTGTGAAAGGTTTAAGTCCGTAACAAGATCATGAAGCTCTTGGTGTGTGATGAGGTGAGGTAACGGATCGTTGCGTATTATGCTGTTTGTAGCTCCATGCTCGTTGCCTGAGAAACTCTCCTCACTGTCATCATCAACGGTCCGATCACTTGGGGGCTTTGGAATGGGGAAACCATCCTGAGGGTCTGGTGGTATTGCCAAGGGCAAATTCGGATACTGAATATCATGCTTGGATTTTGCAGAAGAGCCTTTTGCCCTGGTCAAACAGAAATGAGAGCCCGTGATGGGCTCTTTATGTTCACACCATACCAAAGGTCATTGATGATCGTGAAACCGTAGCCACATTCATAAGTTACTTACACATGTGCCACAACACATACAAGGGACCCCAAGGCCTGTCTTGGTCCCTGACTTTGTAGCCAAACTAAAATTTGTTGGTCTTTTTAAATAAAAGTGTAAACCTTTGTCTCTGAGCTTTCATTGTTAATTCTCCACATACATAACAAAACATATCAGGGTTTTTCGTACATTTGTGAGATACTGTGAAGAACAATTGCAACAAATATAAGCATTTAAACTCACACAAGCAATGAACAAAGAACACTGATCACATCTATTACATGTCATCAACTGATTCAGAACACATGGAGGAAAAGTGACAGTTGAAAGATGGCTACACAAGAGATGGTGTGAAGATGGTGTTAACAGGTGGGAAAGCTAGATGGCAGGGTCATATTAATGACAGTTGGGTGTTGTCAGGGGGTGTAAATTAAAGATAGGCTTCAAGGTGTCCAAACTTTAAATGGCCATGTGTAACACATTACACTGGAAAATTTAAGAAACAAGATGGTTCAGTTCCTAAGCGAATGGTACATGTTAGAGAAAAAACTAAAAGGATGTTTGGGAATGTTGTGAAAAAATAAAGCAAAATCACCTATTTTCATTGGGAGGGCAAAATCTGTGTTGCACAATGTTATTAAGGGAAGTGGCATAGTTTTTTATATGTTCTTTAAAAATTTTATTCGTCTGAAATTTGAGATTTTCTGAAACCTTACGAAATGACTGTTTTAGCCAGGCCCTTGGTTAAAACAGACCTGTATATTTTCTGTTAAAGAAACAGAACATAATTAAGAGAATCTAATGAATAAATGCAATGATTTAAATTTGACCACTATATGTGTTAGCTCACTGTCAGGTCATTACTCTGTAATTATGGCATATGTTACACTAATTACATTATAAATGAAAATCTGACAGAGACGATGCACATGTCTCACAGAAAGGAACCAAAAAGGTTTTAGTCACACAAAAATTTGTTCCTTTGTAGAAGCACATCCACTCTCAATGTATGATCTCACTACACTAATGCACATGTCGTAGCCTCCGAGCCCAGGCAATCGGACCATTAGTTAAAGAATAACAGCAAATGGCCGCCTTACCTGGGTGGGGGGCCGTTTTACACACAACACCCCTCCACTCATTTGTTAAGAACTAATACAGCATTTAATTACTTTTGTTTAAAACATTTTTTTCATATTTCCTTAGGATTTACTCCGTTTGTTCTTGTTGCGGCTGTTGGCATGGAAGAAATAACAAAGGCAATACAAACTGTAACCTGACAACCACGTTTCATTAATAAGAGAAGTTCGTAAAACCGGGACTGTCATATAACAAGTATGGCACGTGGTAATATTGTGAAGACGGGTAGAAGGAAATAGGCGACCGGTTCTGTCGACAAACCGAAGTATAAGTTCTCGCGTGAAGAAAACCGGAATGGTCTCTTCTGTTTAAAATACTTCAAACAACGAATGATGTAGTGGAAGCTGTAGTAAAGTGTATAGTAGGAACTGCTTATGATGAACCTGTTTTCTACTATTTTGGGCGGAATGGGAGGAGAAGGGTACTTTACTCGACAGGTTCATTGTAGGGGAGGTCCTCTTTTTCTTTGCACTGTCCTTGTTAACTCTTCTGGTTCTTCTCTTACGTTCGCTGCTTAGCTAGTATGATATTAGAGACCCTTATATAACTCTGCACATACAAACACAGACACAGTTATACCTGCATCTATAAGGGGAAATACAGGCAAGCTTGCAGCAGTGGGCAGTAACGGCATGATATAACCAGCTAGAGCAGGACCCCTGGTTTCTGCTATCCAACATGTAACACCGGTTTTGAACAACTTAGTGTTCGGTGTCCCCTTCAACTAGTTAGTTCCCCATGTAAGAGTGCCAACCTGTTCCTTTCATATCCGCCGTTTCCACCAGCAACTTCAGGTTCGTGTTGTTACAAGCGGAGTTCTGTTCTTTTAGTGCACCTCCGTACTTCGTTTGGTTTGGACGTGGAAGAGAAGAAATTACGTGCCGGAAAATGGATTCTTGTTAATCAAAACACTATAAAGGAAACTATTTACAGAGAAATAATCATTGATGAAAAGGTGGTTTTATCACAGTCACTTTTCAAAATTGGATTGTTTATTTATAACATAAAGTGTTTCACAAGGTGCAGAAGAACAGTCCACCACTCTTCCCTAAACACGTGTGATACAACGTACTGAATGTGGAAACAGTTTATTGTAGTGTAGCGAGTGTACTTGGTAGCTAAATTCTAAAAGAAGGGCACTGCATCAAACAACAAAACCTAGAGACTCACCAAGGAACGCTACATAATCATCTGCACGAAAACTTTGCGGTACTTACTTGTAATTAAACCTGGAAAGCAGGCGAAGGGTTTGACGACACTCAACACTTATTTATTGTTCTTCACACCATATTGTTTATAGTGTACAACTATTTTGCAGCAGCATTTGCGATACCAGTAAACGCATGCATGTCGTGGAAAATGGCAAGTTTAATGCTTCTAAAGAGCGAGAGACGCAGAAACACTAGGACACACAGCTTGATTACTATATTGAACAGTGGCACTGTGAATGATTTACTGTTCCACTAATATCGAGCACGAAGCATTTGACAGGAGAAACTGGTGAAGAAGAAAACGGAAACTGATAATTATCGCACAAACTCCAAAGTTGGGTTAGGTTCATTAATACATCGCCTTGAAGAGATTCTCTACTGCAATTTTAGACGAAATGTATGATTTGGTAGGTATTATGAATGTACTTCTTGCACATTTGTTAGACTGCCCGGTATAACCTTCTACTTCCACTGTTAACTACGGCTCTACTGGCATGCACGTTGCTGTCTGGCTGCTAGTTGCTGTTGCCTTGCTTACCTTGCACGAGAGGCTTCGGTTCGTTCGTTTCCTTCGTCCATTCGTATATAAGAACCAAAGCCAAAGACACGGCTTCTAAAAGTAATGGCGGCAGTGGTTGCTTTAGACGAAGAGGAGGCGAGGCCTTTAGAAGCAGCAGACAACTGAGAGAGCCCCTCAGGGCATTTCCGAACCAACAACATTCTCTGTACTGCGTGCCTCCTTCCTTGCGTCTAGCTCCCCGCAAAGACCGCCAAACTAAAGACTTAACAACTCCTCCGCTTACCTCAGCTCAGGCCTTCATCCTTGGATCGTGTTACCATCTGTAATGAAGAATATCACATTGCAGCATATAAACGTGGGTCATACTCTGAAGACAGCAGATGCGATTTCGTCCCACATTGGAATAATAATCAAAAATAAACCATAACCAGATTTCACACTGAAAAAAGGTAATGGTTGGTACTTACTTGTTGCGTCCCATCATATTCGCTTCTCCAATATCTAAGATTAACCTTCCGGCCCTCCTCATTTATGTTGAATATTTTCCTCCTTACAGAGTGTTCAGTAAGCAAAAAATGTGTTTATGATTCTCAGGTCGAATTTGCTCCAGTATCTTACAGTATATTACTACACGCGCCATCTCTTCATCGTCGAAGTTTCGCGCGACTGCCATATTGAAACAAATGACTGTCTAATGGCGGCAGTACGTAGGTAAACAAATGAACATCAAATAATAGGCATGAGACTGTTTAAGGGTACATATTAGGCTTTTCATTACGACTAAAGTTAAGACATTGTTTATCGAGGTCGTATTTAAAAAACGGCCTTTGCAGGTGGCATGTTAAAAGGCAATTCTCACGTCAGTTTAGCGGTAACATAAAATGGCGACAGCAGCTTTTGTGTAACGGATTCTCTCGGCAGTCCATCCTTGCAAATAATAAGGTAATTTCCGATACCATAACATTACGTTTTCCTCTCAAATGCTAGCAGATGCTTACTTAAATATTTGGAAATATAGGACATAAAGTAAAATAAAAATTAACTTAAAACGCTTTGCGTAATAACCAGAGGACTAGACATATATAGAAGTTAAATAAAGATGTGGCTACGGGTGCTAAATCAATTAATCTGCTGTTTAAATATTTAAAAGTAAGGGTAAAGGTGTCCCTGTGCAGGTCATGAAGGCGTAGATGTATAGAAAGGGCAGAAATATAGCTCCACTCGTTCCTAATCTCGACATTAGATGTAGGTGAAGGGTCAACCTTAAGCTTTGGCACCTTTACTGCAAGGAACGGATCACGACTTCTCAATGAATAGGAGGGTGAGCTGCAATATAAATTCAACGCTAGGGTTTATAATTTTAACGACCTTGCCAGATAACTTGATAAATTATTTTTCATATTTTAACTCCTAGATTTTCTAGGGACGATGGTAAAACTGAACGTTATGAAATGAATAAGGGGAACACCATCCTGAGTCGCAACTGCTATTGATTTCTTTGTGAACATAATTTGACGTTTTCATTCACAGTAACTTGTATAGATCCTACAGTTTCGAAGTATTTATTAGTTACTTGTAGATTGAGAATTTTTTGTTCATTCTTATTGTAGTATTTCAGGAACTATATTTGTTTATTTCATTTGGTATCAGTTATAGTTACTCAAAAACGTTAAGATGCTTCAGCATTTATACCTTGCAGCGGTTAGTAGTATTTCATAGTTTCCCAACTAAGGACACAAGTGCCATGCTAGAAAAGACGGTAAAAAGTACACGTTATAGCGATAAGAAGTAAACTGGTAAGAAATGATAAACGAATGAATATTACGTACTCGCTCTTTATTTTGATGTACTAATATAAGACGTAAACAGGCCAATCAGAATAGCTTGTCCCGTAGGGAACTGAAATCTTTGTGACAAACCTATGATGTAGATATTGTTTTTTATAATTTAAACTCTTTTCGGCCTCCTCATGACAACATCTACTGACCATTACAAGAATCCAACAAGTAGGTCATTTATGTTTGAGGTTCCTAGGGCACCGACTTCGAAAATTACCCTGTTTTTGCATGTGACACCATATAGTTTGGTAGCAACTTTACAACTTTTTTTTCTAATGTGTTGTGCGCGGTTTACTCGTCTACCCTGAAGCACAACAAAGTACGTTCCTCCGACGTCCGGTAAATTTTCGTCTTCAAATACACAAATACAAATCATTCTTTCGACCTTGACTTCCTTACCTTGAAATGTACTGTACAAATGACCTTATGTTTGAGAGCAGATAATCTTCTGTTTACTGAAAAATGTGGTACTTGACACTTTTGTTACGAGTCACGTGCTTACCCAGACAGGAACTGCATCTGGTCGAGCTGGTCGTCTAGTCCAGTTATTCAATACAGAAAACACCGCGGCTAGATAGCAGAATAGATGCAGTGTAACCGAGAAAGGGCCGCTGTCAAGCTATTATGTGCATTTGTGTCTGGCCAGAAACCTGTTTCTCTTGTAGCTATATATAATATATATATATACACACACACATATATACACACACACACACGTGTATATATACATATATATATATATATAGATACCAACATTGCCGCTCCATACGTATCAAGAACATATGTTTCCTTTATCGCTGAAATTTCTCTTACTATACAAACTTTCAGAGTTACGGTATAACTGAAAGGGAACTCGAGGGTTAAATATAACGTGGTCTAAGGAAAGAATGCCAGTATTCCAATTTGTAGTCAAAATAACGTAGACATGTTTGGTTCCAGACTAAACTAAACGCATGGTGGCTTCTTCACTCTTCTGTTCCACGGTCACACAGATTAAAAATGTCGTCTGATGTAGCGATTTTGAGGTAATAACAACGTTGCCTTCACAACAAAACTACAGTAACCGTTATTTGTTTCAGTACAGCAAATTTTATCCCTTGCTTGTTTCTTTCTCGCTCTGATGCTAAACCCTACTCAATGAAAGGAATCCTCTGAAATAAGAAATTCATAATGACGTAAAAATGTAGGAATAATGCAAGAAAAATATGCATTCAGTAATTGGATACCAGCTGATTCCAGTGTCCTTGTGGTCTAGAGCGTGGGTATGCGGTCACTCGTTTGCTGGGATTGTCGGTTCGAAACCCGCCGGAAGCATGAATTTCTGCCTGTTGTGAGTGTTGTGCGTTGTCAGAAAGAGGTCTGTGTGTCGGGCTGACCACCAGCCCAGAGGAGTCCTACCGAGTGTGATGTGTCTGGGTGTGATCGTGCAGCCTCGAAAACAAGGAGGCCTAGACCCACTGGGGGCTGTCGAACCACTGGGGAACAAAAAAAAATTGGATGTCAGTGGAAGGCACTGTACCGCAGACAACGAGTTAATTATTAAAATGATGTAAATGTAAAAAAGAACACACTATGATCCTTAAGAACCTGAATAAGAAAATATTTGTGACACTCGAGGAACTCGTAGCTCTGCTAAAGAAGCTTCAGTCCTTCTGGGAAATAACACAATGCTCGTTATTAAAGTACCAATGTACGAGTTTAATCCTCCGTCTTCAGGGTGTAAAAATAAGAATAATTCGATGGGTTGTATGGTGGCCTTGTGATAGATGCATATAATGGAAATCCTGAGGTCTCATAGCAATGATGATCTGCTCTTCTTGGGCTGAATACACACTGAATAAGATAACACAACCTTCACCGAAACGTCGGTAATTAATTACCAATCCGCATGACGTCACATCCCAAGAGAACTGAGTCTTTGAGGTCATGCATATTTGTGAACAAAGGCAGTGGATTAATTAAGAAGAAGCAACCATTACTAACACAATTAACAATGACTGATTTTCACATAGACTTATTACATAATTTTATTGAGCCCCTTGGCTAAAGATATCTTACATGGTGCACTTAAAATTTTTGATGAATTTTTTCCAAAGGAACAAGAGCCCCTAGGGGGGCAGGGCCTCTTCATTACTGAGGGTTCAAGATCTCACTCAGACACACTACACTCGGCAAGACTCCTCTGGATCAGTGATCAGCCCAAAGCAGAGACCTATACCTGACGACACAAAATTCTCACACGAGAATGACACCAACCCCCCGGCGGGATTCGAACCCACAACACCAGCAAGCGAACGGCTGCAGTCCCACATCTTATAGCGCGCGGCCACTGGTATCGGCTGATTGATAGCCTCTGAATTAATTTAAGGAAGTTTTTCCAATTGCAAATGTTGCAAAATGTCGAAATAGGATGATTACCATCCTAAAAGGGCAGCAGAATTTTGAGCTTATTTCATGCAATTATGCTGAAATTCTTCTGGAAACTCTAAACAGAAACGGAAGCTTTAACAAACACAGCAGATAAAATTACCAGACAAGAAATGCGTAACTCTAAAATAAAATTCTAGAATCTGATTGCAATATCAGCTTTCTGATTGAGAAGAAAAGTGAGAAGTAGGAGTCATGGACTACTTTAACCCTTTAAAGCCAAGCGGTAACATTACATACCACCAGGTTTAACATTAAAAAGTTCTACGTGGTGCCCACATTGCGTTTATGTGTTTTGTACGGATCTCAGAACAAACAGAAACTTTTGCCTTATAAAATATTAAGACATTGGTATTTATAACCGAAGTGGAGAGTGTTTACAGCGCGGTACACACTGAGTCCTTATATAAAACAAATACGCTTCGTCTTTAAAGAGTTAAATTATGATTTTGAAATTTGATCGATACAACGTAAAACCACAAAGAAAACCATTTGAAGGTCCAGACTAGTCGTTATTTTAGGAGTCGGTATGCAAATGCCAAGTAACTTCAGAGAGCACAGTCCCTCTTATACATCTGACAGTTGCTAAACTATGCAAAAATCCTCATTTTATTGAACTCGGATATTCATTACCGTATTCAACGGAGGCCATAATTAGTCCCTGGCGTGATCAGTCATACCTAGTCACTTTTTCCAGCTCATGGCATTGCGATTAAATTTTAAGCGCTTTGGCAAAATTGGGAAAAGCGACTATTTCCTGCCTGTCGGTATGTCTGTCCGTCTCCCTGTTCGCACGAAACAACTCGGTTCCCACTGGACGGATTTTTATTAAATTTGATATTTGGGTATTTTTTAAAAATCTGTTGGAAAAATTCGAGTTCGATTGAAATCTGACAAGAATAACGGGCACTTTATGTGAAGACTTATGCAAATTTATGACAATATCTCGCTGAATTTTTCTTAGAATTGGAACGTTTTCAGGCAAATTGTGTAGACAATTTCAAGACACTCATTTTATGTTCAATAAATTTCTTTTTTTAAAATCCTGCCTTTTACGAGTTCATGCGAAAAAGTATGGTACAGCCAGACAGGTCACAGATGAGAATATAACGCTGCGCAGAAAGGATACGATTTGAATGCCGAATAACAAAGGCAAGGATACAGACCCACGATCATAATATTTAATATTTATTGCTTCATAACTGATTAATTCCATCTGATCTCGTAAAATGTTTTACGGCAACGCTTAACAAAACTGAGAAACTGCGCAACGACTTACCTGTCATTGCAATATCTGCAGACAAACTGTACGTCTAATGAAGGCATGAGCAAAAGAACATTCTTTTTTTTTCAGTACTGTATCAGACACTTTGCATAAAGACCTACGTCCTTCTTACTGTTGCCGGCTACATAAATTTGCGATAAAAGCATTGTTGTAAAACAGAATATTTTTATTTATTTGACAGTTACAAGACACACAGTATACATTGTTGTGTTTCCACTGCAACATTGATTAACCTGATGCACCACAATGTTACGCTGTACGTACGTTACCTGCCGTGTTGTTCATAGGTTTAAATCTAGTTCCTAGTTATTCACAGTAATCTCTTTTGCCCATGACTTCTGGCCATAATTGTTTGTACATTTCTCTTCCAGCCCATGCATGCCACACGAACCATTCATCTCACGAAGTTCAGAGTTACTTTTAAGTGAGCCAGTATCATGAACGTCATTAACTCTCTTTTCCTGCTTTAGGATATCATCAAAGGATCCTACACAAGAAGGATCCAGTAATCTAAAAATCCTACGTCTGAAACTTTCGACCTTCTGGGATATGATGTCATGTACTTTGGTATAGGTATATATGCGATATTTTTGGAGAAGCTTGCTGCTTCCATCTTCAAGGATCACACAGCTTTATACTCCAGAAGACTTGCATTTTTGTCAGTAACACTGTTGAGGACTTAATCCTCGCACCTTATGCCAGCAAATCAGAGGTTTGCCAAGGAAAGAGGCGGCCCCTTGACACACATTGTTATCACCAAGACTAAGGACCGAAAAGCCAAGGACTAAATGACGATACACAGAATATCATTTGTAAGTCTGAAGAGATGACGGCATTATAATTTTAAACAGGCGTTAAATATTAACGTGACAGCGCAGGGTTCAGTCGGATGCCACTTTGCATTCTCCCTTAGCCAAGGTTCTTATCCTAAGTAGCTGGCGAAAGTTCAGGTTGCCAAGTATAAATCGATGGCTTGGAGAATATGTAACGCGTTCTTCCATCATTATTGTAAAGTACAAGACGCGGTGGTTCCTCTATGTAGCCTCTGCCTTCACACTAATAGCTGTGCATTTTGCCGACACAAATTACTTCTTGTAATTCCACAGTAAACTGCGTTTATTTCCCTAAAGATCATTAACCTAACGGGCTTTATATTGTGAGTGTTGGTTGTTAAGTTGGTAGTTACGCACTAAAGAAAATTTTCCGTTTTCAAAGAGTTAAGGCCCTAAAAATCTCGCAACTAGATGCCGCGCGGTCTAAAGAATGGGTCTGCGGCCGCTTGCTTCCTGGGATTGCGAGTTCGAATCCCGCCAGACGGCATGAAATCTGTCTCTTTTAAGTGTTGTGTTTTGTCATGTAGAGATCTCTACGTCGGGCTGATCACCAGTCCAGAGGAGTCCTACCGAGTGTGATGTGTCTGAGTGTGAATGAGCCCACTGGGGGCTGTTGCGCCTTAAAAAACAGCCCATAAAGAAGGATTAGAATCAGATTGCGTAGATGAATTTAACTCAAACTCTTGCCATTACAGCTGTCAAAAACTGTTCTTCTACTGTGTAGAGTTAACTCAGTGGTATTGACAATGTGGCTACCGGGCCCTGTGCTTCAATTCAGCAAAATTTTGTACCGTCTTTGGGCAAAGATATTTTCAGTTTATTTTACACTTCTTACGTAGGTGAGTCAGTGTTCTTCCTCCAATGAATGTCAGAAGAAAAAGACTTGTTGGTGTTTAGCCTACCAGACAAAAATACTGCAGCCAGCAGAACAAGGTGTTGCGTCTTATAAAGGTAAACGCAGAATTTCTATTTTTGCAAGCCATGAAAGCACAAATGTGACTGAAATTATACTTATAAATTTCTTTAATTTCTGCAATAGTTAGAGATAAGTCGTCAATTTCAGGCTCCGGCCGCCTTACTTTCTAGGAATTAGCTACAAGTTGGCTTTGAATAGGAGACTGGGTGATACGAAATTCGATATGGAAGTTTTGAGGGGCAGAAGAAACTCTTACCGTACCGGAAGTCAATCAACATATGCTCGGCTTTCCGACCACCCAGCTTGTCGCTGTACGAACTCTGCCATCCCGACTTACACACACGCCTGTGCACTTGTATAGGCCTAATGTTGTCGACTCAGTCTTTCAACGAATCCCTCAGTGGCTCATATTATACATCTTCTGTAGTAAATAGTGAAATATTTTAGTAGAATGGTCGTGACAGGGGAAGACCAAAGCTCTCGGAGAGAAACATTTCCAGTTGTCACTTTATCCATTAAAAACCCCACAAGCACTCGTCTAGGATCGAAAAAGGACCTCCACGGTAGGAGGCCGGCGACTAATTCTCTTGAGCCATGGCATGATTTTCTAACAGAAATAAAATTCTCTCGTTTATGCTTAGAGTAATTCAAACCCTTAGCCATAATTCAGTAAAAATATACAGCTATTTTAACCCTTTAAGGACGAAGCATATCTGTGTTATATAAGGACTCAGTGCGTACCGCGCTGTAAACACTCTCCACTTCGGTTATAAAAACCAGTCTCTTAATATTTTATAAGACAAAAGTTGCTGTTTGTTCTGAGATCCGTACAAAACGCATAAACGCAATGTGGACACCATGTAGCATTTTTTAATGTTAAACCTGGTTGTATGTAAAGTTACCGCTAGGCTTTAAAAGGTTAACAACAATTCTGTCACATGTCAGGCCTACTTAGTACAACACTTGGATACAGTGTGTAGGCCGGATTTATATAAACGTGGAATCTCCCGTGACCTATGAATCTTTTAGTGTATGCTGTGTTTCTAATAACTTTCTTCGACTTCTTGGACCCTGAAGATGGAGGCCAAAAATCTTTTTTAATGTCGACAGCCATTTGCCAGTGAAGACGACGAGGTGTTCCAGAAGACTTGAATTTCAGTCAGCAGAGCTGCAAGGATAACAAGCGTCAAATTTAAGCTACTCTTATTTTCCCTTAGGAAAGAATGCTGCACTGACAAGTTTACTTCACTCCAATAAATTCATTTTCGTCACTCGCAAATCATAACTATTTCGACATCAATAGGTACTTTATGGGCTCAGAATACAAACAGAAGCATTAAATATAAATATTGTGTGCAAATTAACCTCAGTTCATGCAAACAGTTGCATCTTACTAATTGATTTCATGTATATACGGGTATATCAGCATATAAAGAAAGAACATAAAAGTAACAACGACCGTAACATGTGCGGTATTATTTTACGGTATTCATTTTCACAAAAGGCTTTAAACAAGGCATGAACACTTGTCATTACCTACACAGCAACGGCAGTCTACTTGCTAGGATATTTTCGTTGTAATTTATTACACTCCTTTGCTAACTCCATGCAGCAGAGTTCTTCCTGGGAAACTCACAGTTCTTCTAAGAGTCAAGAAATTCCCTGAACTTTATGAAACAAAATTTTCATTACTTGTTTCACAGCGGTGTGCAAATTGCCCCTATTATGAGCCACATTAATTTAGTCCATCTAGTACATGTTCTTCAATCTTATCTCTTAGGATACATTTTAATATTATACTCCCATCTAGGCTTAGATCTTCGAATTTAGTTCTTTGTATATTTGTGCAGGTCTATACGCCCCCATGCCTCTTACATTCCCAGCCAATCTCATCACGCGAATAATATTTGGTGAGCGGTACAAATCATGATGCTTCTCCTTACGTAGCCTTCTCCACCCTTCTGTTACTTCTTCCCCCTTACGTCCATACATTCCATAAGGAAATTATTTTTCAAGGCATTTGCCCAGTTTTATTTCCTTATGCGAAATAATATCTTTCGCACGCATATATATAACTACAGGCAGTATTATACTCGTAGTTGTGTGTGTATATACATATCTTACTCGAGGGTTGTACAAGTTTTCCTGCTATCTAAGAGCCACTTTATAATTCTACTCGCCAGAAGAGTGTCATAAAGCAAGTTCCATGCTGAATACTCAAAAATTTAGGTCTCACCCTATATAATGTAGTCTCCTGGCATTTGTGCAGCCCTCAGTTAATCCTTACAGCTGTAGGTAACGAAAGACTTTATGAGCAAAAACTCCATGTAGATCGAAATGTAGCAAAAATTTTTCCAAAAATTTTCCGTTCGACATAAAACCCTAATTCATTCCGTAATTATGTGAATGATAGGAAATTAGCTCAGTTACTGCATTCATAAATGCCGGAGAACTGCGTCGGTATTCACAGAAAGGGCGACGCTATATGTCTAAGGAAACACATCTACTGCTGGGGTCGTATTTCATAGTAAGTTACGTGCCACTGGGAGTTTGGTTCTTATTCTTTGGCTCTGTAAAATAAACTTCTTAAAGTCCAGTGGTAACTATGTTTACCACTTGCTGTAATGTGTCTCGTATGATTTCGACAATAAACATCGATTACAAATGTTTCTCTATACACTACAGACAGCCGTGTTTTTATAATAGCCACAGTGTGACTTTTCTTTGATGTAGAATCTGCTTATATATAGTTTAGACTGCAGTCATTTTTAAACTTACTGTCCTGTCAATGATTATTGTACTACCTAGTCTGATTGCTTCATGACAAGCATTAAATGCACAGACATTTCCTCAAAAAAGGGTCAGCCGACGTCAAATGTCAACTTCGGTACTAAAGATGAGAACTTAAATTACATGACATGAAGGATTCGTGCATAGTCAGAACAGTTGCAGATCTCTTTGCATGTTGCAGGCCCAAGACTGGAGAGTTTAGTAAAAGCAACTGGTCTCTGAACGTGCTACAGCTTGGATATGAGTTCGAGATAGGCCACGACTACCGCATCCCAAAATTTTTTTATGATCTCATCCTCAACTCATGCAAGGCTTACAACTTGTGCAGTCGAAATGCTTTGTTAAATAACAGGGAACGCATCCTTTACTGGCATTTAATGTCCTGTAAAACACCAAATATAATATTTATACAAGGAGCGGTCGATGTGTAGAGGGAGGGAATTAAACTTATCTGAATATGGAAATATCGGCTTCAGGCTTGGTGAATTTTTCCTTCCAGAAAGCATCGCTTTGTTAGAAGGCCGGTAGGATTCACCCATTTTATTCTAATAAGAGTGGCATAAAAATGAAGGAGAATATCGGAAGCAACACTAATATTCTTGGCCCCTCTCACAATTTTAAATAATTTTAATGTTCAACGTCCCCGCTGGCGTATATTCGAATTTTCCCAAAAAAATCAGTCACAGCCAACTCTGTTATTTGGAGATATAACAGAGTTGGCTGTGACTGACTTTTTGTGAAAATTTTAAATAAATTTTTGCCCCATTATCCCTGAGTATCCGAAAGACACTTGCTGTGTTTGGCATTCGCAAGTTTCGGACGTTTGTGCCTTTGGTAAGCTTAGCAATAAAGTGCGCATAATAATTCAGTATTGGTGAAATAGCGCTAACAGGATAGAACCGAATTACTTAAAAAGAAACCCTCCCAGAACCTGAGATTCCTCCAAAGTTTCACGTGCACTGACACCGGGACATAACACTTCACTCCGCAGGGAAAGGCTGCCGGCAAAGTGCCTCAGCCATTGAACTAATTTAGACACTGTCTGTCACCTAAATTTTCCATTCCGCAGTCTGTCCCACGTCAGGTCCATAACCTCTTCGAAAGTGACCTTTTGTGCAGAAATAAAGCAGCTCCTGCCTCACATAAGAATAAGCCCCATGCCTGTTAGGAGGACAATCCAATCCGCGCTGTACTACGTATGGGGATATAAACGCTGTGTAATCTAAAATGCACAGTTTCTTAATGTTGTAGTACGTGGAACATAATTTCCTGTATCTCGTACGGACACAAAATATTATTTGTGAACCAAATATTCCAAAAACTGCGCCTGCGCGAAACTTTGAGTCTATATCCATAAATAAAACGTATGCAAAATTTAGAGGTTTGCTTAGTGATTAATTCTTCGTGAAGGTAAAGATAAAACGTAAAGATAATTTTTGCACGTCATGAAGGCTTACAGGAAATTAGAGGAAAAAATCCACTCATTCTTAATTTGTTATCTTCATACCCTTGTCATCTGAGCCTTATGGAACGCGTCCCAGTTATCCATTGACAAGGAGGCTGAATGAATCTTAGTGCCGGGTTAGGCGCTAAGGAGGAAGGAAAAATTTTCATCATGAAAGCAGAACAAATCAACGGTAAAAATACCACTAGGCTTGTGAAAATATAAAATTTTCAGTAGGGAAGAAGGCTTTGAGTTTTGCTTGGAAGTCCTTTTATAACGTAGTTCCTGTAGTTATTCGCGGAAGGCAGAAGAAACATGGAAATTCGTATAAGACCGACTGCGAGAAAAGAAATTTTAAGGGTTTCCTGCTACTTACTAACTAATCTGCGAACTGTTTATTTAATACATCACTTAAAATGAAAAAGGACTGTGATTTTTTAACATGTGGAGGATAACTCCATCGCTGTTTAATTTTCTGCACTACATCCACGTGAGTGCTTAGGGCCAAGCAGTAGTCGTTTCCACAGGGGACGGCCCAGGTTCTCAGTGTGCTGTGGTACGCTGTTGGACGCCGTGATGTTGACGAAAATCTCCGCCCCCATAGGAGAAGAAACACCGTTTGTATAGTTGCCCAGCACGTACCTTAACACAACGTACCTCGGTGATTACAATACCTGAGCAAACCGACTTTCCTGCTGTTACGTACTTCACTACATTTCTTCGTTCTTTATTGCAAGTAACATGCATATCCTGCTGTAGAGTATTCTGCAGTGGAACCGGGGGCTTCGGACACTTGCGGAGGCACGAGAAGAGCAGACAGGTAGATGAAGAAGAAGAAGAAACAAAAAGAGAAAGGGCGCTCAGGCAGTGGACAAGGGTAACATAGGAAGAAAAGGAAAGGTTCCCCTAACATCTTTCGCTAGAAACGAACAAGGAAAATCACTGACAAGGAGGAGCGCTGTACGTTATGAGGGCAAAATGGACTTACAGACATGATGTTTTCGAGAAGTTTCGGCCAAGTGGTTAACAGCGTTTTCATTTGAAAGACCAGTTTATATGCCTTCTTCCAGATAATGCTCACCGATAGATAGGATTGAATGTCTCTTCATATTACCTTATTCTTCGCAAAACATGTGACTGTGAACAATGCAAACTTACTGCAATGACCAACAGCGTCTCTATGCCTTATAACAACGCATCAGCCAGAGGTTCATAAAAGCTTAATTCGCATCATCCTCAGCGACTCTCTGTGTTACCTACTAGCATGTGTTTGACAGTATTCTACTTCCATTATTAATTTTACTTATTTTGACATTCTTAGTGACCATTGTTTGACAGAACTCTTTTTCAATTGAAATTCAAAATTAAGAATTATTTTGACCTACAGAACTCCCCTTAGCTCGTTAGAGTTTCTAACTCATATACAAATATGTTGAATTTTTATCTTGAACTTCATTTTTACAGTGTTGTGGTTTTTAGTTGTGAGGTAAATAATGCAATTTAAATTAAAAATAATTATCTATTGCATTTCTGTTATTTCACGACATTTATTAATACTCTATTTTGAAGACAGTGTAATATTGTTGTTTGAGCTACTACAATCTCTTTGACATCATTGCTACAAACTAAGTAGAATAGTCGCTTTGCATCCCCACAGTAATTAATTTGAACTTGACTTCTTAATGGTAGCTGACAATGAAAATCAAATAACGACATTTTAAGAGGTTGCAACCGATAATGCTAACATCATAGTGCTGAAAGCATACTGACGGGTGTAACGTGCAGAGCCGCTGGCAGTAAAGAAAATGGAAGTTCTGAAAGTCCATGCCTGTTGGAAGGTTATGAAGTTTTGCTATAGACAGACAGACTGTTGTGTCCCCTCCCCCTGTCCATAAAAAGAGAAATCCCTACATAAATTCGAGCATTGTGCTATTCCGATCGCAGCCCAAACGCTAGACAACATAAGCAACATTAACCAAGAATGTGACAAACCATAAATAATAATATCTTATTGGTCAACTCGGCTGTGTGTGTTTGCCTTCACTTTCCTCGAACGTTCCGCTAACCCAGTGTTAAAAGCTGTTCAGCGCATTCTGTATTAGTTGCTTAGCTGATATTCTTTCGACAATGTAGGTAAAAGCACATTAAATTTGAATGTAGTTTGAGATGAATGTCGGGTAACATATGCTCTTAGTTTTACGTTAACTGCTTCTTCTTTTTGTATTACGCGTGTTTTTATGCGTAGGCCTGTTAGTTAGGTTAAACTTGAAGGTAGTGGAATTTAAGATAACTAGAAGTGGTGCGGTCAACCGCTTTCAATTTTTCAAAACACAATTTTCAGCAACAAAATTTTTGTCTAGTCTTACAATATGTGTAGCCGGGATAGCTCAAAGGTTGTAGTGATTTGGCTTTTGGCTAATGAGGAATCCTAGTTTGATTCTAGAAACTGCAAACATGATTTTCCTACTCATCAAAGTTGCCAGACTGGCTGAGAGGCCAAAACAGCGGGGCAAAACAGCTGATGCTTTAGCCCAGCATTCCCTTCCATCTACTACCAAGAACAAGAACGCATGGAGCTTTACCACCTTCTTCAATAGGCATTTATGGCGTGCAGCTTAACCAAGCAGAAGGACATATCTTCCGTTCACAGCGGTCACGTCAGACACGAATGAGAATTTATTTATGTATAGTTTAAAGGTGTTAATGACAAAGCAAACTTTCCTTCTGTTGTTGTAAGTGAAGACAGATTACAGAGGACTGCAAGGGGCTCCGTGTGTTATGTCGATTAAATAGTTCCTTTTATTTATGCTACACCACTGAAGGGGACGTCTCCCATTTTCTTTCATGCAGCGCAGTACAGTTTGGAGCTTCTACAGCATTTGGACTGCATGACGTTTTTGAGACTCGTTTATTTCGACTTCTTGTGGAAGAAACACGTAGCTATATACATACACATGTATATATGTGTGTGTGTGTGTGTTTGTGTGTGTGTGCATGCTCAACATTTCAGATGTTGTTCCTCCTTCTTATTTACTTAGGCTGTGTGTACTGTACAATTGTTAAAACAAGACATTCTTACTATGAGTGAGGTACATTATGTGCACAGCGCCCAATTTTAAGGCCCAGATTTGTCCAGTGCGTTCCATAGACAAGCGACCTTCCCAGTCGGAATGCTGGAGACAGAGCCTTTAACAGAAACTGCACTTCGGTTTGTCCTCCAATACACAAAATCGAAATAAAATGGTTCCATAATTACACCAGTCCTTGCGACACGCCTTAATATCCAAAAGCGCAATGTGTTTCCAATACGCTTCCGTTGGTCTCCCTCAGTTAATTTTGTTTTGGAAATTCTTTGCACAGGGACTTCAAACTGGCTGTAGTTTTGATGTTGACACTGAACGATAAGCGATTTTGTGTTTAAAAATAACCAGAATTGTAATGATTTTTTCTTCAGGTTATGAAAAAAATGCTTTCTTTAACCTTTTAAAGCCTAGCGGTAACTTTATATACGACCAGGTTTAACGTTAAAAAATTCTACGTGGTGCCCACATTGCGTTTATGTGTTTTGTACGGATCTCAGAACAAACAACAACTTTGCCTTATAAAACATTAACAGATTGGTTTTTATAACCGAAGTGGGGAGTGTTTACAGCGCGGTACGCACTGAGTCCTTATATAAAACCGATACGTTTAGCCTTTAAAGGGTTAAAGCATTCGTAATTGTCGTTAAAATGTTGGAAGAGAGTGCGACCTGTACAACCATGCCCTTGGCACGACACATACCTTTAGATGGGACAAGCATCTGTAAGAACTAACAGCTTCAATCATGGAAGCATTCTGATTAATGATAACAGATGTGCTCTCAACGTAAGAGGACTTTTCGAAGTACCGACCTTTCATTGATACTAGCTGATGTTAGACGTGTTACGCAGTATTTCCTAAATTTAAATTCTAGAGAGGAATTACCATTGGCGTGGGTGTAACGCTGTTTTATCCCGTTATATGAAGGCAGGGCAGTGGACGTGCTGGATTATACCATCAGACTTCTCACACGACCAAGAAAGAGTAGGCTCTAGGAAATACAGTTCTTACAGTTAAAGTGCACAATCCAATTGGTACGCCGGGTAAAATTCGTTCTAGATAGTCGGTTTTATGTCATGGCGTTTTGGGGTTTGTTAAATTCTACGCGTCCGTGAGCATACGTTATTCTTTCACAGCAAGCATTAGAAATGAATTTTGGGACTGTAATCAGAATTTCCTTCGGAAAAAATGGAATTACCCTGCAGTGAAGAGACCGCGATATAGTAAATTCCCAAAAGGTAACAGGTACCTGGTTCTCTAATAATTGTAAAGCAATTACGAACAAAACACCTCGTCAGATCTGTAAAAATGTTCCGTTCAGCTCATCTCAACACACCTCTGTAAAACCTTTATTAGAACCTAATTTTATATTATTCACTCTACTTAGCCATCGTCTAAATATGGTTTTGTACTCGTATGTTAAAGGCGTAGGTCTGCGGCCGAACGCTTGCTTGGATCGTAGGTTCGAATCCCACTGGGGGCATCGATATTTTTCTTGTAGAGTGTTTGTTTTGTCAGGTAGAGGTTTCTGCGACTGGCTGATCCCCCGTCCAGGGGAGTCCTACCGAATGTGGTGTGTGTTTGAGTATGATAAAGTGAAAAATCAAAAAGTCCTCTACACATACTGTGAACAAGGGGGTAGAAGAGGGAAGGACTACGAAACGAAACACCTATGTTATCAGACCCTCAGCGAGGTGATCCTTCAGAGTGTTCTGACATCACTGATAGTATCCTGTCACCTTATAAGCGGATACACCAGCCCTTCAATGACAGATGCTAATTCTCTTTTTCAGTGCTGAACCTGAAGATAGATGCAGCATATTTTTCCGAAACCGACAACAATTTACCACGACTCAGAATTTTACAATTCGAATATAAATTGCTTTTCGTATGGCTAATGACTGGTACAGAAGCTAGGATAAGGTAGTACATGTAGTGACTAGTCTACAGTCTGGGCCGTCCGTGGTTCGAGACCACGCCTATGTAGATTTTTTTTCTCTTAAAAGTACAGACAGGCTCAAAATATCACTCAACGCCCTCTTCAACCTTTACCCCGATTTCTTTCTCGGGGTTACAGCTGTCGTGTGAAGTTGGCGGCTCACCTCCACATAGCAATAAGTTTAAGGATGCGAAGAACTACACTTCTGCTCTCCTTATACACCGTCATGGCGTGGACAGGGAGAGCTTTACCTTTAAATTTACTGATATCTAAGCCAAACCGAAGAACCCCTTAATTATTTCCAAGGACGTCGTGTACAGTAACAAAGTTTTTGCTTGTTTTTCTAACCAGTTCCTCGACAGCAGTATGGTAAAGACTTTCAAGATGACAAAATATAGCAAGCAATTTCTCCTGACGTACAAAGTACCAAAATCAAATAGAGTACCTTTAAAGGGCTACTTTATAGTAAAACAATAAATAATGTTCCAAAATGTAGGGCTAAGTTTCATGTAACAAGTAGGTTATGCAGGCCACACAACATGAGCCTAGGAGTTGCTATGCCTCTTGCGATATATGTCGTGGCCAATAGAAACCACTGTGTTATTACTACATTTGTAAATTAATAGGCTCGGTAGGTGATAAGTTTACCGAGAATGTGATGGCTTGTTGGCCTGTTACGTAGCCCAAATCGAAATGCTCGTAAAATTCTGGAAGGAAATTCTGATAAGAAAATAAAATTTAGGGGACCTCGGCCTACATGTAGAATGATATTGTGGATCTTAAATTTATTATGTGGAGATGCAGACTGGATTCATCTGGTTCAGGATAAGGCCCAGTTTTATTTTCTTCTGAAGTAGGCAATGAACTGCCTCATTCTATAAACTGAGGGAAATTTCTTGTTTAGCTGAACTGTTGACTTTACAAGAAAGACCGCATGTCTTGACGTTACGTTATAGAATATCTGACGGTAAGTTGACTGTGAATGATAAATGGGAAAGAAATTAGAAAGAAAATACCGTGACTTATTTTATGTCATAAGGTCATCTCGGAACTTTCAGGTTAGCCATTCCATAAAACTTTTAATAGCTGTATTAGGCCTTAGGGTGGAATTTGGATCCCAAGCTTGCGAAATATTATGTAAAACTGCTAACAACTCAAACACAACATGCAGAGTAAGCTAAGCTAATGCCAAACCGTGTAAGCGTCGCCTAAGTTCAGCACAGTGGGTAAATTTTTTAGGAATCACTAACTTCAGCAGAGCTGGGTGTGAACCGGCATTTTGCAGACTCCCCCTGGGGCAGTGATTGATGAATATTATGGGTCTGCTGCCTAGAGTGTAGCCACGCAAAGCGCTGCTGTTATGCGTCTGGTGTACACTGAAACATCTTCAAACAAAGAAACACACAAACCTTTAGAAATTATAAGGGTCTACAGCAGCGCTTCCCAAATTTTATGTGTGTGACCCTAAAGTGGCACATGGTATGTGACCCTCGATCTTATTATGGAAAGGTCAATATTCTGTGATATTTACTATAAATTAACTAATGCTAATGCCTTTTCTTGAACAGTGCATAACCGTACAATAACAAAGTGTGTTCATTAGTTATTTAAAATGTAATGGCACCTGTATGTTTAAAATTAATAAACACAGATTCAGTGATTACATTTTCTAGATCATTCTGTTTGAAATATATGATACAAATTTTGATTTTTCATGATTATCGAGTTTTCCATAAAACCCTGGCGCAACACTACGCCAGACCTCCCGCGACCCTGATTTGGGTCGCGACCTGAGGTTGGAAACAACTCGTCTACGCCTTACATAACCCGGTCATGGCGTTTACAGTACTCTTGTTATGTTGTGCCTCTATCATGGACTGCGTGAGACACATTTAAAGGTAAAGGTAAAGCAGTCCCATTACTGGCCTGGACAGGCCCCTGCATGTTCCAGAAGGCTGGGGCTCCCAGATTTCCAGACAGTCGGCGCTTGAAGGTGGTAAGGTTGTCAGCCCTAAGCACCGGCCACCTTTACTCCCCAGGAAATATTCCTGGTACTCATTTCTGTTAGATGCTGAGTCGACCCCAGGGCCATAGTGCGGCCGGAATGATTGAGTCACTGAATAGACACATTTAACCTTCATTGTATCGCAGCTCAATTGCTGAAGTGATTGGTAATATCTAACTGACTACTTTGTGAAGCAGAGTCGTTTTTGAGAAGCGGCTATTTCATTAGTTATTTAAAGAATTCCCAGCATTTTATGGGAACCGAAAAACATTAGTATGATCAGCACAGTCCAAGGGTGCAACACATGCCTTATCATGTGTAATGTTTCCAGATAGCTCTTCTTTGCCAATAGTTCGTTAAAAGATCACCAGTTATTATTTCTAGATACTTTTTGACCCTTTACTGACAATTCTGGTGGCGCCTAGATACTACATGTCTGATAACGCATTTCATATTTTCCATTCGTTGAATTTCTCTACTCAAATTTTGTGTTTGAATTTCTCTTTAGCGTCTTTTGTACTACGTTTCTATCCGACTGTATTGTTACATCTGTCAGTAAGCAAGTTCTGTATTAAAGTTTTTAACTAGTATGCCTGTCATATTTGCCAGAACTCCTCTGTCTATTTTATCCCTTGGATCCCTATCACCCCCATTCGAGGACTGATTTCTGTATGTGTGAGTACCTCTTTCAGTTCCAAGTTCCTGGCTAATTTAGTGACGCTAGGGGTGCACAAAATTTATCATGTCATATTATTGTTGTTGTTGTTATTGTTGTTGTTACAATTATTATTATTTTATTTGAGACAAATCCTCGGTTTGAACAGGATGTCATCACAAGTCAAATTGTAGGTTTTGTTTGTTGTTTTCAGTAAACCGGATGTGACGTAAATAAAAAGGACTGCGCCAGTCGAAAGTGGTCCTAGAACAGTTGACCCAAGCGCTTATGATGTTGGACTGACATTTCAGAACGACCAGTGGCAAGTGCGGACCTCACGTAGGGCCACGGAACAACAAAGCTGCATGTTCCGTAACTGTGTGCTTAGATCACTGCCAAAGTTGGTGTTCGCCAGCAATCCAAAGTGCGTGCCTGATGACTTGAAAGGTTTGCGTTCTGCAGGTGGATTCCTTACTGCCTGAAATTGCCCGATTAGTGGCTCTGCAGGCAATTCAACCGTTCTGCTCATGATCAGCTGGCACAATACCAAACACCAAGAAAAATAAATTTAGACTTTTATTCCGGTTCATAACACCCTTTATTCTTGTAGGTTGGTAGTATCACAATCACTCGAGAAGCCACAAGAAAATAATTTGTACTTAATAAAAGCATTAAAATGTATTAAAACCTAAGTAAGGTAATAGCATTTCCTCCATTCCGGACACGATTTTCTGTTTTCCATAACTTTGCCTTTGCGTAAAGATGTATGCCTAATATAGGTACAAGCATAGGTGGAAGAGCAAAAATTATAATGAAAAGTGAACAGCCATTAGAAATGAAGCATCAGTGACGTTTCACAGCACTGGCTGAGGGTTACGGGTCCAGTTCCATGTATTTGGACAGAGTAGGAATATAATTTACTGAAAGGCTTTTTTTATCTCAAGTATTTATTTTAGAAAAACGACAGGGCATTAGGCTAATTTAAAATAGCTTCAGTCTGCGTCCCTCTCTGCTTATGAATCATCATTCTTCGAAAAGCCCCTCATTCGTCCTTTCATGAAAATTCGTTTATCAGGCGTTCCAACGCAAAGTGGGATATAAGAACGAGAAACAGTAAAGGATATTTCTAATTTTTGCCCAGAGGATTGTTTCCCTGACAGTACGGTGTCCTTATCGTTCAAGGCACTGGAGCTTCAAAGTGAAAAATTTGACAGCTGCTGGCATATAGGACGGAATAAGCTCGCGTGTGAGGAAGTCTTTAGGAGTTGCAGTGCTTGGATTATTTAAAGATATTTAATGAAAATGAAAATATAAATAAAAAGGACATAGTAACAACACTCCACTACTGTGGCTACACATAAAAGAATACCAAGTTGTTGATTCAGCTGCGTATAATATGGCGCCAGTTTCTATTTAGACCTCTGTTTATGATATTAAAATGCACCAACTAACAAATTTCATAGAGCAGGATTGGTTTTGGGAAGCTAATATCTGCTAATTTAGTCAAGATATTTCTCTTACTGTATGGGACCAAAATGTGCATTAACGTATCCATAAGCCAGGTGTTTGTGTACTTTGAGCAAAATAAATATAATATATAGCTTCTGTTCCACAGTTTTAAATTCCATTTTAATATTATCCTCATCTCTATGTAAGTCTACAATGTCATCTATTTTGCTTACGGTTTTTCCACCAAGAACCTATAGGTTTCATCGTCCCTCTCGTTGTTGTTACACGCATGGCGATTTTCTTTTTCCTTGAATTTCAAAACAGTACATGTAGAGAATCGGCCATTGTCATAAGGCATCGCCTGAAGGCTGTAGAACTGAAAACCGATGAGTCCCGTTTAAGAAATGTACCCAAAAGTGGACGGTGTCCAATATAATATTGATGTAATTACTGCATCCTGAGCAGTCAATATATTTTCAAGCAGCAAATTTCAAAGTTTATCAGACTTTATTTTGATGGATAATTAGAAAATTTACAAACACCTAACTAATCTCCACAGAGACTTGTCACTAAACACGAACTGTCACTCCCGCCGTATTCATTTACTTTTTACTAATGAGCAATTGACGTAACCACATTGTAACGTTTATGAATAACTGGTCTGGCACTAAATTTTGTAGAATTTTAATCTACAGGATATCACAATTTTTCTTTAACGCAAGGACAATTTGCTTTGACTCCGTTCATGAAATGCTGAAGTTTTCTGAAGAGTTTGTCTTCAGAATGATTTAAACCTTACGGCAGGTCAGATACTTTTGAGACGACATTAAAAATCCAGCAAGACGTACAGTGTTGCCAAGATCTTGCAAATATTCTGGGAATTGTGTTTCACCTTTCCTGTTACTTCCATCTTAAAAATTGAATCGAAACGGAATCTGGTTCACACGTAGTTGTTCAACTTGGAAACGACCTTCCGGTGGTAATAGCATGTTGTGGTCTGGTCAGGCGGGTCAGAAGCTTGTTTCTCTGACTTCACTCATTCATTCATTCACTCATTCATTCATACTTCGTAATCGCTCTACTGCGTGTCCCGAGGTCGATACTGCACACTCCCTTGCTTCATTCCATATAGTTCAAGAGGCGTGTCAAAACATCTGTTGTCTCCCATAATGAAAGGCGCACTGGGAAAGACATCTGGTAAGGCGGCACTCGGGTCAGTTCTCAGTACAATTTATTCCACTATAAAGTACTGACCTTGAGAAAATAATGGTTGCTCAACTAGTCAACAAATTCGTTGCCTTACATTTCGTTACCTTTGTCACAAAAGCTTACGACTAGGGCTCGTCCTGACCCAGATATTTTCGACACGCATCCCTCTCAGTGAAATTAACCAGTACATCTAAACACACAATGAATTCGTTTTGAAACTTGGGAGGGGAGGGGGGGTTATCCTATTACTTTATTCAAATAGGTAACAAACAGAAAAGAAAATGTTTTACTATTTCTTCCTTTGTTTATTGTTACTTTATTTAGGTTTGACGAAGAAAACATTGCGGGCAGGCAGTCAATTACGAGGATGTGACTCACCTGAACCAATCACATGTGCTAACCGCAATATCGCGACTTTACCTACTCCTATAACTGACGCGAAATATACATCATCTTAGAGTACACAGAGCTTTCTGCAGAAAATTTATCTATCCAGTGCCTTTTGTTAGTTATACACCACACGTCATTCTAATTTAACTTGAGACTATGGAAGAATGATACGGATTTTCCGCACTAAATTACACATACATGGGGGCACGCAGTGGCGCAGTTGGTTCAGGCACTGCGCTACATCTTTGAAGGTTGCGGGTCCGATTCCCGACGGTGTCATTGGAATTTTTCATTGACATAATCCTTTCGGTCGCACTATGGCCCTGGGGTCGACTAAGCCTCCAACAGAAATGAGTACCATGAATATTTTCTGGGGGGTAAAAGCGGCCTGTGATTAGGGCTGACAACCTTACCACCTTCATGTGCCGACTTTATAGAAATTCTGGGAGCCTCAAACTCCTGGAAACCTGAGGTCCTGTACAGCGATTGCTTCTAAACTATACACACACACACACACACACTCACACACACACACATATATATATATAAACAGCTTTGTTTATTTTGTCTTCTTCCAGGCATGGTGATAATAATCTTGAACTGAAAATGAAATTTTTACTGGCATTTTTTTCCAGTTTTTATTGCATTAACTTTGTATTTCTCCAGAATTTTTTCGAAAATATTTAACATTATAAGTCTAACAGAAGAGCACACACTTTTTAACCTTTTAAAGCCTAGCGGTAACTTTACGCACCACCAGGTTTAACATTAAAAAATTCTACGTCGTGCCCACATTGCGTTTATGTGTTTTGTACGGATCTCAGAACAAACAGCAACTTTTGCCTTATAAAACGTTAAGAGATTGGTTTCTATAACCAAATTGGAGAGTGTTTACAGCGCGGTACGCACTGAGTCCTTATATAAAACAGATTATATTCCGTCTTTAAAGGGTTAATTATATTGTATTCACCAAACAACAGGAACATGTAAATGACATAAGATAACATTTATAACCGAAGTGGAGAGTGTTTACAGCGCGGTACGCACTGAGTCCTTATATAAAAGCGATACGGTTCGTCTTTAAATGGTTAATGTCTTGCTCTGCAATGCCCTGCTATTTCAATTTCAATTTGTTTAAAGAAAATTTGTCTTAATTGACGAACATAGTCCAATTCCAAATTTGTGCCTTCACATTAATATTTGGGAATGTTTTGGAAAAAAATTTTTAGTAAGTATGAAACAGCAGCTACAAACATTAAGTTTCTGTCTTTGTTCTTTCTTTTTTTCCCATTCTTTATTTTTTTTTTAATTTTTCAGGGTCCATAAATTACTTGCACATAATTACAGTGCTTCAACTCCGACTGTGCATATTACTGACGACGAAAGGTTCTTGCAGCTGAAGTTAGCGCACGCATTGAACAAAATGGATTGACGTGCCATTGAGGCGTTAACAAATACATGAAGAGGAAGGCGCATGAATTTTTTACTGCTATGACAGAAGGCATAACTCTACATAATGCGTGTTTACTTCCATCAATATGAGCTAATCACGATGTCTTTTCACACGTCAGTCACTGCACAGGAGCTGTCCAAAATTTCCGTTTAACAGAGGTAAAAATTAATGCTTGCAGAATGCAATTTGTGGTTCTACATTTTCGTAATTTTCGCTAGTACTGTGATGTGTACGGTACCTCTTGCGATTACAAAAGGTGACAACGGGGGACTTTTCTGTAGAATTGAGCATTTTTATTGGTCGGTAATAGGAGTTACAATTTTTGTATGGTACTGCCATTTTAAAATTCGTCCTTTATTGAACACGACACGACGTCTGAGAAGTTATGTCAGTGTAGTGATTAGGTTACTTGCGGAGTGTTGGGCTCGAAACTTTATACATTCATGTATTTTAAATAGATTTCCCATATTTATGTTTATGTTTTAATTACCTTAATATTTTTAACATTAGTTTGCATTAGACCAGGGATCCACTAAGAAATAGCCCACAGTTTAACCATCTTTTACACATTTTATATCTTCTTAACATATACACATATATTGCTAGTTCTCCTTGTGCCAACTGTGCTGTTACACGAATCCCTGATGAAGATCCCAGCAGGAATCGAAACATGTTGGATTAGTCTACAGATATTGTAATACAAAGCATCGAAAATAGTAAGGATATATTTTGTTGGGGTGAATACTGTGTATTCGATTAGTGGCAATGCATGCTGAGAAAAACATAAAAAATCAGAGATTATTCTCTCCTTCAAAGTCTCCAGACAGCTTTAGGATTTACGGAGTCTCTATCTAACCGACAGCAAGGGCGTCGTGCCTGCTGTTCAAAAGCCAAGGCATGAACCCAAACCCCCTCTTCGATCTAGCACTGGAACTAAGAATATATGGAGCTATACACCCACTCCTCCACATATCTCCAATGTTTTGAGCTTAATTAACACGGAGACAAATGTACTTCTACACTCAGTAAAATATGTACATCACACATGCTGTTGGGGCAAGGCGTACAGTGGAATATAAACGTTATCGAAGCCCAGAAGCATCTTACAAATGAGA
The DNA here is from genome assembly GCA_013340265.1 of Coptotermes formosanus. Classification (NCBI taxonomy): domain Eukaryota; kingdom Metazoa; phylum Arthropoda; class Insecta; order Blattodea; family Rhinotermitidae; genus Coptotermes; species Coptotermes formosanus. The sequence goes on along the minus strand of BLKM01012988.1, from coordinate 485,751 downwards.
AAGCTGAAGTTACAGCATGTGGCGTAAAGGGAGGTCCAAGTGGAGAAGAGGATAGCAGAGTACATTCCGCGACTGGAGCGATGTTGCACTTTGATCCTCGCTGGATGCACCTCTCGTGTACGTGCCGTTCTTACAGCTTTGGAAGCATGATGCAGGGGATTCCAATGCAAGAGATGAGGAGATAGCAGCTGACTTGGGAAGACAAAGACCTAGTGATAGAGCACCATCACGGACACACTGGAAGGAAGGAAAGAGGGCGCAGTCAGAATGTACAGTCCCTTCTTGTGGATCGAAACTTCCATCTTATTATTAATGAAACGTTCAGGGCCTTGTTGTAACTACATGCAGGCCTGCCACCAACCGTAATGCTTAGCAAATATACAGTTTGACCTCCCAGCCCATGTAGGTGATTTCTTCTTCTTCTTCTTCTTCTTCTTCTTCTTCTTCTTCTGCTGCTGCTGCTGAATTTCTTGTCTTTAAAAAATATGTCCAGTTCTTCAAATTTAATTCCTTTAAATCATTCAGCATTTCGTCTTTCCATCTATTTCTTGGACGTCTTTTAGGCCTCATTCCTATGGGATTCCATTGCCTAACTTCCTCACACTTTTTATTTTCTTCTTCGTGTTAAGCTGCCCTCACCATTTTATCCTGTCTGCTCTTACCACATTTTCTCCTCTCATTAATTTCTCCAGTTTATCATTATTTCCTATTCTCCATCGTTCTTCACTTTAAAGTGGAACATGCATCATTCTTAATATCTGTGTTTCAAACAAAATTCAAGTGTTTTGATGTTTTTCTTGTAAAAATAAAAACAAAGAGTGACTTTGTGTCTGAACAGCCTTAAGCGACTGACCTTCATAACGGAAAGATATTTGTTTCTGTGAGGCGAGAACTGAATGTTCCATATAAATGAGATTACTTGCAGTTGTCGAAGTTAATTTGGCTGGAATCTTATTCGTGCATATTGCGGTGTTACGTGCACTTCTCACTTGGCCCCACTTTTAAGCAATTTCAGCATAAACTCCAGATAAAGCTACAGGTCTTTAGCTATGAATTTATTTGGCGTTTATTATCGCCAGAGTACATGGCAAAGGACTTTCCAACTTTAAAAGTTATACGTTACAAGAGAGGTTTATTAGTACAGTAAGTATGGGCCCATAAGTTCGGCCAGAATTGTTAAAATTACAGTCGGCCAACCCTGCACTTTAGTGGAGTGTGAAATCTTCTGGGTGTTAAAAATACGACGTACGCGCTTTAAAACATTAAGCCATCTGTAGCCAGGGTCCTTACAGTAAGACAGGGCTGACTTCAGAGCAGAGTGTTCCGTCATGCGCCAGTCGTTCCTCAGCTTGTGAAGAAATTTCCTGTTTTCGACAGAACTTGAAAATTCATCATCATGTTCGTAGAAATACCGTCTAGTTATCCCAATCCTGAGCTCGGTTAATCCAGTCTATATCCTCCTGCTTTGTTTATTTGTTTATTTATTTAAATTCCATTCCGCTATAATCCAGTCATCTAAGCCTAGGACTTCCAAGTGGCCTCATTCGTCATCAAAATCTTGCAGTAACCCTCCTTATTCCTGAACGCGTTACATGCACCATTCATTTCGTTAGATTTGATCCACCTGAATAACACTGTAGAGGAGTGCGTCTCACGAAGTTCCCCTGTATGAAGCTTTCTCCATTACCTTCCCAATTTTTCCCCGTCGAACACAAATGCCTCTCTCAGCGCCGTATTCTCAATCACCCTTAGCCTATACACTTCCCTTAATGCACGGGTCTACAACCCGTGGGCGGCCAGGTTTTATTATGCGGCCCACGGACACAACTGTAAATTGTGAATATGCCATACAAATTGCACTATTATTTTGAGCGTTAGGTACACCACTCGCTGTCGTTCTTTCACGTGCAGCCCGCGAACTGGCCCACATTAACTGTTGTGGCCGTTTGCCATAAAATTTTATAAGCCTATGGCTCAGTGAGACAGAGCAAGTATCTACTCACACACACCAACAGGAGAAGTTAATGTTTCATAAATTTTATCTCTTGGCTTGTAGGTAATAGATGGTAAAAAGTTTAAATTTTTCTACATTCAGCATGAAGGCGTATAGGGCAGCTGACGTGTAGCTCCACTCATTCTTATCCTTGACACTAGTTAGAGATGAGTGGCCCCTTTCATGCCCCTCCGGGCCTACTGCCGGTGCAAGCGACCCCGGTATACTATACACAGCAAGCTGCGGCGGAGTCACAAAAGGCGTATAGGGCAGCTGACTTGTAGCTCCACTCATGCTTATCCTTGACACTAGTTAGAGATGAGTGGCCCCTTTGACGCCCCTCCGGGCCTACTGCCGGTGCAAGCGACCCCGGTATACTATACACAGCAAGCTGCGGCGGAGTCACAAAAGGCTGCAGGCTTTGGAGGAGGAAATATTTCTTGCACGTGCCGGGATTCGAACCTTCGTTAAGTACGTAGGTTGCCTCCGAGGTACTGTACCTCACGATCCACTGCAGCTATAAAAATGTACTGCAGAGAATTGCCTATATTTTAATTGTTCAACTGTTGCACTTTTTCTGTGTACAAAGATAGCTAGCTTGTTTTTGTGCGACGTTGCTTTGTTTTGATTCCCTGATGGTGATCCCTTGGGGGTAGAAACGTGTAGGAATGTGCAGTGTGGTATTGTACCTAGTATAAATACCTAAGGAAGAGTACTGTGCACGTTTTGGTCTGAGTGTTGACAACAATCCTTACAGCCACAGGATTACAAATCTAAAATCTTACACAATTTTACGTTGATTTCTCATGCAGATTTAAATAGGCATTTTCGTTCCTTCAATAAAAGTAAAGGAATAATTGTTTTCTTCATAATCTCTCTGCTGATCTGGGGTTGTCTTTCCAGCACAAAGAGCACGTAATTCTAAAGAGTGGGGACAATAAATTTCTTCTAATTCCATACAAAAATGTGTTTGTGCTTTTAGAAATTTGAATTAATACTTGGAATACTGAGGAAAGACAAAAATATGGTGTTTATAATGCCCAAATGTATAAAGTATGAAAATGCACGTCGTACGCAAAGTTCAGGATTTCAAAGCGCCAAAAATTTGTGCAAGTATTAATCGAGAGGTACTGAAGGGCTAAACATTAATGTACGCGATTTACTCCAGTTTCATGTATTAGCTTTATAGGTGGTGTTAGAAGACTTGTGTTTTAAAGCACTAGTGAAGAAATTTATTTAGTGCTTTGTGTATATAACAGGATAATAACAGAATGCATAAGTAGAGGCGTCTCTGAATATATTGCAGGCAGGCCCGTAATATGTCTAGTCAGTACGACTAAGAGAATATGAGAGAATGGAACGTTTTAGGAACGTTTTAGGAATTTTTTGCTCCAAAGTGTTTAATATTTTACTTAGAGAACAAGTGACCTTAACCAATCACGTGAATAGGTATATATTTTTTTGTAAAGAAAAGGGGATGCATGAGCGGATGAATAGTTTGTAGATAAATTGCAGTTTAAGTTAGTGGTGGTTGAAGAAATGCAATTTTAATAATGATTAGTCAGTTAATCATGTCTTTGAGTGAAAGAAATTTTTAATAGAAAATATGCAGACGGATGGTGTTTTTAAATTTGGATATTTCTCCAATACAAAGAGTGATAGCAAAATAGGTTGTCGTGTAACCAGTTAGGTGAGAACAACTGCTTTATTTGAGGGGCAATTAAGCACTTTTGTGAGTGAGTGAGACCATGCAAGTTTAGTACATTTGGCAGGGCGGGTCAGTGGACAAGTGGATTGATGGAATGTTAAGAAAGAAAAGGAGTAATTAGCCAATTTGAGAAATGATTTAATGACGAAATTCAGGAGTTAGAAATGCAGAGATTTGGCATGTTGATGAATGAATAGAAAATAAGCTTACAGACAGATTATAAACAGAAATCAACAAAGACAGAAGGCTACGAAATGTTAACAGAGAAAAGTCACTAAAGTGAAGATTGATATTAGAACAACTGAAAAGACGAAAAATGCAAAGTAAGACATCATGAAAAATAAGGCACATAACAGTGGCTGGATTTGTTCATATTCACGTATTTGCATTTGAGCAATAGCTTTCACGAGTGTAGGGGCAAAGTGACTGCTGCACGTGTCATCGGGCATGTGAGTTTCTCGGAGGAGTACTCGTACTTGAACCTAACAGCAATTAGAGTTTAATAAACAGAGAAGAACGACAGAGAGTATCAGCAAGTGACAAATGGCTAGGTTGCTTACTTCCGCTATTTCAGCTGAGGGAGTTTTATAACTTCGAATGGGAATGGAAATGTGCGTCGGTTCCAACTTGGAGGATGGGAGTCGCAGCCACTGTCAGGCTAAGAATCCAGCAGTACCTGTAGACAGGCTGACAAATGTACGAAAAAACGTTGCCAGAAAAGACAGTAATTTATTCCGTTTAAATGACGAGTCGGTAGGGTTTTGAGACAGACAGACGTGGCCAATTAACTTGTCCACTTGTGCTATTCAACAACACGTCATAAAGGGGTGAGAAAGAATAGGGTGCCTAAGACAGCGAGTAACCTGGCACGTACTTCTTCCCTGTTTGGACTGGCAAATTTAGAATGTTAACATGATACAGACTTTCTGGTTTGGAAGTTGTTAGGGAATATCTGCTTGATAGTAATTTATTTAACATCAGAATACAAAGCGTCTTCCCTAGTTCTAGATGATAATTCGAAATTTACATGGAAAAACTAGAAAACCTCGAAATATTACGTAAAAGCAGGGGGTTCCTTGGTCTAAACTCCAATCGGTCAGCTCGGAAGCAGAGACGTAGTTAGGTTTTCTAACATTTGGGCGCGTAATCACAATGGTCTTTCCTAACAGCAATAAAAGGTAAGGTAAGACCAAGTTTGTCCCTTTCCACTCCATGAAGGCATATAGAGGGAGTAGGGGTATACCTCCACTCATTCTTAACCTTAGCAGCGGATGAAAGAGATTGGTCAAATTCACGACCCAGCAGCTCTACCGCCGGGAAAATACCCGGTACCGTTGAATAGGAAGACAAAATGACATGGCTCTGCCGGGATTCGAACCTCGCACCACGCCGCACGTATCTAGGCACCATACTGACTGCGATATCCCGCCTGCCCCTAACAGCTATTATGATTTAAAAAGAGGGTTATTGGTGTTCCTTTTATTTGGGCCTATACGTTAAAATATGTTGTTTGCATGAAATCAATTTCTTTCAATTATAAATGATCCATAATTGTGCACCGAACACTCAGATATGGTGACTAAAACCAAGAAATGCACACACGTTTATCAAAATATATTACAAATGTAGTGATACCTCCTACATGTTTCGGCCACGCATGTGGCCATGCTCAGGGAGGTGCATTACGAAGAATATTACATTGGGGTGTTACAAGTGTTATGTAAATTTAATATTTAATATTTTATGTGCGCACTGGTTCACAAACCTTTGTAACATCTCAATGTATTTATTCTTCGTCAGGCACCGCCCTGAGGATGGCCACATGAGTGGCCGAAACATGTAGAAGACTACGTTTATATTTTCATAGACTTCTGTGCATTTGTTGACTTCAGTTACCGCATCCAAATTTTTTTTACTAAAAATAGTCATTTTTCCGCCCACTCTGCCACCCCCTGAACTCTGCCTCCCGATGCGACCCCAACACTTTCTCCACCACTTACCTACGCCACTGCGCCAAGATACAAGGCAGAAGCGGTGTGGTCTGCGGCAATTTGCTGTTGGGTTGAAAGGTTAAGAGTTACTGATAAAAGACTGACGAAAGCAGGAAAGAATTAGTGTGGGTGGAGCAGGACATAACGCCACTGACAGAATGAACGCGGTATAAGAGACGAGTCCCGTTTTCTGGGGTATAACGCCGTATAGATTAGTATATCAATGTCGAAGTTTGGAAAGAGCGCGGTCTTCTATTCTTGGACTTCCCTGAAGAAGGAAGACGCAAGCTTCTCCGAAGCGGTTTTGCCTGTGTACCCTTGTACAAGATACCATACCCCAGAAGACGGAATTATTCATCAAAAGCGTCGTGAGGCCGTCAAATCTCGCAGTGTGAGAGTTGTGTAAAAGTGTGAACTAACGAGTGAGACAGTTAGCAGGTGTGCTGAGTGCGGCTGCAGAGAGTGTACCAGCGAAGGCTGCGGAATCATGACACTGCCCGCCCACCACTGTACTGGCGCAGTGGCGGGCCGCACTGGGACGCGGGGTCGCCGGCACTACCCAAGGCCTTCCTTCTCATTACTTTTACACCTTGATTGCAGTCAGACGGCGATTGCGCGCGCAACTATCATGAAAAATAAAAAAAACCATCTCTAGTGTTTAGACACCAAAGTAGGTACACCAGGGTCTTCAATGTCGGTTTTGCTGAATTATCATGATTTTCCACTTGGTCCTGCACGTTGAGAAAAAAACAGACTGAAAGAGCTTGAGAAGAGGGTACTGAGAAAAATATTCGGACCTAAAAGTGAGGAACTCACAGGAGGTTGGAGAAAATTGCATAAAGGTTTTCGTAAATCGTAAACCTCGTGAAAATTTATTGGGGCAACCAAATGAAGAAAGATGAGATGCAGGGCGAATAAGCATTCGTGGGATAGAATGATGACCCACACAGGATATTTGTGAGAACATCTGAAGAAAAAATGCCACTTTGAAGACGTAACATTGTACAGAAATATCATATTCAAAATGGATCTTAAATTCGAGGAAATTTTGGTTATTTTATTCGTTTATTTAGTGAGTCGTGGTTTGTTCGTGCCTATGCAACACCAGAAAAGTTATAAAATTATTAGCTTCTGTATAAAGACTCAGTTACGTGGAGCTAATTAGTATAGGTATTTTTATCTCCCCTTCCAGTAATGACTAATGTCCACATCACTGTTTACTGCAGGCAATTAAATCCTGGAAGCACGTTCGTGACCGTGAAAAGACTGAACATATCTAACGACACTTTCAGAGTGTTACATAACACGAATTTTATTCCGTTATCTGTGGTTTCTTCTTTAGCAGACCTTACTTACAGCAATCCCATTACAGGCCTGGACAGGCCCTTAGGTTTCCGGGAGGTTGAGGCTCCCAGATTTCTAGACAATCGGCACTTGAAGGTGGTAAGGTTGTCAGCCCTACACACCTGAGTCGACCCCAGGGCCATAGTGCGACCGAATGGATTATGTCAATGAAAAATTTCATTAACACCATCGGGAATCGAACCCGCGACCTTCCGCTTTGTAGAGCAGTGTCTCAACCAACTGCGCCACCGCGGCCCCCTCTGTAATTTCTTGCTTTTCACTTACTATGGTGTCTTTAGGCTTCAATATAGGAGAAACCGTAAAATGAATTTGTTTATTCAAGACATATTTTTCAAGTTTGGTGGTAATGTAACGGACAGTTGCGCTGTTACCGTCATTTGGATAAGATAGTCTTAATTTCAGGAAGCAAAGTTTAGATTTATGGAAGCTTATTTCTTTGAATTGAAGGGCCCCGCAGCAGATACTACGGACGCACGGCAGCCTGAAGGCTTATTTTGCAACGCTATGAAGGAGATTAGGCTTTCTCTGTTTTTCCATTTTAATGGAACAAGGGTAGAATGAAACTGACAGGGGAAAACCGATGTACTCGGAGAAAAACCTGTTCCAGTGTCATTTTGTCTACCACAAAACCCACATGGACCAACTCCATGATCGAATCCGGGCCTTTGCGGTGAAAGGCCGGCTACTAACCGCCTGAGCCATGGCACAGCCCTATGGGAACATGGACTCTGATTAGAAATGTCCATTACCTACCTCCAGTGATTCTTTACTACGACACTAGAGGCAGGCGAGCGTTCAGCTACAGACAGCCTCTGCCCGGGGCGCTGGGTGTGCCCTACAGCCTGTCTGAGGGTTTTGGAGCAGAGTAAAAACTCTGGACCCTGTAGGGAAATGAGCAGTTTTAAATAATAATAATGTATACTTTTGAGGAAGATATTTAACACCTTAATGAGTATTTTAAGTATACCTACCGCCAGGTTTTGCATTGAAAATTCGTACTTACTTCTTCCGTAAAATTCTTACGGCAGCCGTTACTGTCCCCTATAGCATTCTTTCTAACAAAAGCACACGGTGTTGTCTCTGAGGTACGAACTAATCTTCATGTATAATGAAGAACAATTTTAGTCTTCGAAAGTCTAAATAACCGAGGAAGAGAAAAGCTATACCTGATATACAGTTGGTACCCGTGTTTAGCAACCATGGTAGGAAGATATATGGGGCACGGCGCTACACAGCGGAAGGTCGCGGGTTCTAATCCCGATTGAGTCATTGGAATTTTTCATTGACTTAATCCTTCTGGCCGCATTGTAGTCATAGGTCTGTCTCAGCTTCTAACTGAAATGAGTAACAGGACTACTTCCTAGGGAGTAAAGGCGGCCGGTGCGTAGGGCTGAAAAGCTGACCACCTTCATGGACCGAGTATCTGGAAATCTGGAAGCCTAAACCTCCTGGAACCCTACGGGCCTGTCCAGGCCTGTAATGAGATTGCTTTATCTTACCTTTGCTCATAGCATCAATCACTCTATTGAATCACTGTATCAAGTACCAAATAAATGCACGGCATTCAATTTATTATTATTTAATTTCACATTATCCCGACATGTTTCAGGATAATACTAATAAATTTAATAGAGTGCATTTAGTTGGTACTGAGTACAGTGACTGGTGACAGAACAATGCACGCAATTCGCAGTTTTAAACTGTTACACTGCATTGAAGCCGATCTAAGGCATACCCATAAACATTTTATGGGAGTAATAAGAATAAGGTCTCTGTCAGTAAAAATGAAAAACTGGTGTTAAAAGTTGATGGTATTAACAAAAAAAAATTTGTGCTAAAGGGTATGTATAGGTTTTATTAATTTCAGGTTTAATCGGCCACAAATGTGAGACGACTCAGCTTTTTGAAACCATCTGTCACTGCAAGAGGAACATCCAATCTGCGCTGCGGCGAGCTACTTCTTAGACCCTGCAGAAGGCGTACTAACATAAAAATAATTGTTTGTCTGCAGTTTATGGTGAATGGAATTGGCTCTGGTTAGTGTACATTGACAGGCCTTGTGCTGGCGGTGTTGACCGTGTATGATCTACTAAAAGGCACTTTGTTTGTTATCATAGGTTGTAGGTCTGCCTTACTTACATGGGTGGATTAAAAACTTGTACCACTTACATAAGAATAAGGAAATTTCCTTGCAATGTTCAGTTGTGTTCAGCGAGTAGTGTAGACATGGCGGTAACTGAAGTGCTTCTTCGTTTCGTAGTCCTTCCCTCTTCTACATATTCACTCACAGTAGTTCACTTGATCACACTCAAGCACACACCACAGTCGGTAGGACTCCTCTGGATGAGGGATCGGCCCGTCGCAGAGACCTCTAACTGACAACACAAACACTGTACAAGAGACAAACATCTATGCCCCCGGTGGGATTCGAACCCACGATCCAAGCAAGCGCTCGGCAGCGGACCTACGCCTTAGACCGCGCGGCCACTGGGATCGGCAATTTTTAACTTTGTTAAAGCTATATTTTCTTGGGTCGACAATCGATTAGCACACAGAGCAGTCACTGGACACACACCCTTCTGGGATATTTTACCTATTGTCGCGTTACAAGAATACTATCCGCGTCAGCAAAATGTATGTTGGTAATATGTATTTTATATTTGGCTGTAGTGTATTCCGATTTGCTGTATCTGGCAGACAGTGTTTGTTGAAATGCTGCTATTTTGATGTGGGCTGTACGTCTGGGGAAACGCCCATCACGATTTTTGGAGGCGATGTTCTGCTATGCAGCTACTTTTGTAAACGTCTGGAAAGAGATAAGTTTATATTGTTTTCCGTTGTGGCACGATTTCTCTTTGCGTATAAAAAAGCAATTAATATTTTATACACATACATGCAACTTACACATATATAGAGAGTCGAATTCTGTCATAACGTCATGAAAGGGACTGAATATTTTGTGTCGTCATAAACGAGTGTCGTTATAACCAGGGCTGTGCAGTCGGTACACAAAACTTTCGACTCCGACTCTTCAATTTTTAAAACTCCGACTCCGACTCCTTCATAAAAGCTCAATATGTATTAATAACGGTAAACCTATAAGACATTTCATCGCCACCACGTGAATCATCAGGCTACTGTTTAGACTTATAACCTATATTTAAGTATAAGTCTAATGGTTACTGTAGCTATCAGGGCTCTGCAGTTGGAGGCGGTACATTTTTTCCGACTCCGGTTCCGAATCCACCTAAAATTCCGTCCGACTCCGACTCCGACTCCGACTCCGACTCCGACTCCACAGCCCTGGTTACAACCGAGTAGCGTAATGTTATGGTTAACAGTAAGGAATTATTTGGTACCACAGAATATCTGACGCTATAAAAAGGTGTCGCATAAACCGTTCTCGTTGTAACACTCTTAATATATATTAGACCGTTTAAAAACTGTGTTTGAAGATCTTAAATTACGGCGTTAAGTGCGTAAGGTGTTCTTTCTCTTGGGTAAAGCCACTTGGCCGTGAATTTGCCACTCACCTCCATCTGGTGTCGAGGTTAAAAACGAGTGGAGATATACCTCTACTCCCCGCCCATGTCCTCATTGCGAGTATTGCAATTTTGCCTTTACTGTTTACTTTTTGTGTTTATGTGGGCTTTCAACACGGTCTACAGCTTTTAAAACTCTGCTTCACTATACACCAGAAAATAATACAAATCCACACAACAGTACTTTGTGTGTAAAGAGAGGACACCATTTGCTGAAGTAAGCATCATGTTTGCTTACATTTAACAGACAAATTATCACTTCCTTCCTTTCTACAGATACACGGGTATGGAGTTTGCCACAAACCTATTGAACAAGGAGTAGCAGAAGGGTCATGACTGTTAGTACCATACTTTCGGAATTACGCGAAGAATCGAAAAACACTTGCCGTTGAAGCATATGAGACTGGAATATTACACTGGGTTTCGGGTCTGAAGACAAAGGAGGATTAGAAGGCCGAAGAATGTAGAACCTGGTGAAGAAGAGAAGAAAAAGATGGATAAGGAATTTTAGACAAGAAATCTGAAAGGAGGAAGCCATACTGCGAAAAGTAGGGTCATATGGAAATTTGAAATGAAAATTAGATCTTAAATTAATAACGTGTAAGTGTTCTGACTCAATATCCTGCTTTTGTTTAGATACTGACCGGTGGAAGAGGTGTGAATGTAACAGTTCAGTTTGTAAATTAAACTTAACTGCGAAATGCTCTGGATACAAATATTATGAACGTAAATTCTCATATTTGACGTAGTTTTAAAACTTGGTGTAAGAACTCGCAGAGGATGACACAGTAGTGCCGAAATATGTTACAGTGATGTTGTATGTTGCATGTTCATTTAGTTGGTTTAGTAAAAGGAAATAAGGAAATAATTAAATCAAGTTTAGAAGGAGTCAAAAATTGTACTTATTTATAAGAAGAAGCGCGATAAAAGAGACTGTAATAATTAGCGAGATGTATCATTCTTATTAATTCCATGTGAAATTTTCCGCAACATGCTTCTGTCACAATTACCTCCACATGTAGAATAAATTATTTTGGATCATAATGTGGAGTCCGACTCAACAAAGTACTGCTCACACATGCAGCCTTCGCCAAATGCCTCAGAATACAAGGAAATACCAAGGAGCACGCCATCAGCATCTCATACAGAGTGATTCAGGAAAAAGGGTCAATATTTTGGGAGGTGATAATATGGGTTTTTGTGAAAAAAAAAGTATATATGAACTTGTATCTAATTCTGAATGTTTACCGAGATAGAGCTGTTTGAATTTACAATTATAAAAATACTGTGGGCGGCAATAAAGAAAGAGAAATTACTTTCATTGCAACTCGTGTGCGAAAACCGCGTTTGTCTGTCTGATTTGATCTTTAATTTTCTGCACGCAGCAGCATCCTAAATGCGAGGCAGCAATTTGCTTCGTGTAACCACTTGCTTTTGTAAACTTCGCTCTCCAGCCAACGCCACAAACAAAAATCTATCTCCATTAGATTTTGAGGATTCAAACAGCTCTATCTCGAGAACTATTCAGAATTGCACACGTTTAGAGGAAATTTTTCTTTCAGTGACCGATAATATTATCCCTCAAAATACTAAACTTTCCTCTTGAATCACCCTGTATACTTCCAGAAAGCTTTTGTTTCGGTTGGAAGGGAGGTTGTGTTTAACATGCTCAAATCGATTTATGTATCCATAAGAGTGGTTACATTAATTAACAAGTTTTAGAATGAAAGCTACAACCCGGTATAGACAGCCATATTCTGCATCTGTCTGACACATTTACTGATCAGAATTGCCAGAAACAAGGAGATGTTTTCTGCCATTGCTTTTCAACATTCTATTAGAATATGCCATTTACAAAGTCCAAGTAAGCCAGGAGGGATTGAAATGAAAAGGGACATATCAGCTTCTGGAAGGCCTATATGCTGTTGATGGTGTATACTGAGTAAGAACATGTAAAATAAAGAAAATTACCCATATTTTCTTAGTAGCTTTTAAACAAACTGATCTAGAAGTAAACAACAAGGAAAAAAGTACATGCACACGTCACAGGATAGAATGCATGAAAATATTATGACATACATATGGGTAATAATTTCTTCGAAATTGTAACAAATTTCAAATACTGGGGAACGACACTACTACTACTACTACTACTATGGTATTACAGCCCAACTTTGGGTCCTAACCTCCTCAATTTTTCTTCCGCAAATTTTCGGTTCTGGTGTCAGTGTTTCCTGCCAGTGGTTTGAAGCAATTTCCTGGCATATCGGGTAACCGTAAATATCCACCCGTCCTTCGGCCTTCCTACCGGTCGACTGCCATCTATTTTTCGTATTGAGTTTTTCTTTATACTTCTTGACCCATCCACTCTGCAGACGTGTCCAGCCCATTCCAGTCTTCGGAGTTAAATAGGCCTATTTGTTACCAAATCAGTGTCCCTATATGTACATTTCATTATTACATCCCACTGTTCACTTCTCATTCTTCTGTACAATGGCCCATGAGTTCTTCTAACTGTTTCCATCCAAAGGCCCCAACGGCCACTTCCACTTTCTCGAACATCGTCCAGGTTTCGCTTAGGAGTACACAAAACAGGATGCTTATGATAATGACTTATTATGTTCTTACTTTAGCGTTCCTATGAACGCAGTTCAAATTGATGACATTTAATAGCAAGAAATAGACTTTACTGGCTGCTACAATTCGCCTTTGCTCTTCTATTCATTTATTACTGTTGGTGGAAAATGCACACCAAAACATTTAAATTATTCCACTTGTTCAGTTTTCACACTCAGTATATTAATGTGGTAGTTTGTGAGGATCGCAGGAATCATATAAATATGCTGTGTGGGAAACACAGATTTCGTTACTGTTACGACAGGTGTTACGTAGAGTTATCACCGGGCTTTAAAAGGCTAGTGGGTGAATTGGAAATATTACGGAAAATTTTGTGAATTTGTTCAAAAGTGTATTCAAGAAAGAAGATTGTAAGAAGTAAATTTAAATTTCACCCTTCGGCTAACAATAATTCTTCGTATTATCCAGACATCAACCACTAACACAAGTACACACAGTAATAGAGATAGAAACAACATAAAGTTTACCCTGTGCGCAACATGAAGGCATATGAGGGAGTGGATGTACAGCTCCTCACATTCTTAACCTTGGCATGAGATACAGTTGAGCGGTCAGTCTCATGCTCCAGCCAATTCACTTTCGGGCTAAGGGCTCGCTGTACTGATTGATACGAATTCGGATGTGTCCCAGAGCCAGTCTGGACCCGGGATAAGAGACAACTCTCTTGCCACTCCAGGGAATCGAACCACAATTCCTCGGCTATCCGACCCGCAACCTCGTCACTGTACTAAGTACGCTATTCTAACGCAGCTGTGAGTTTTTATCTCAGTGTTTCAGTTTGAATATTCCGCTCACGTTGCAAGAAACTGGATAGGCAGAGATTGCAATGTGCATGTTATCGCAGCCAGAAGTAGAGTACAGTGCAAACTGCACACTACGCATTTTTCAGTGGTTGGCGTGCTGTGTCACGGCCGGTACGATTCGTTGCTTGATCGCAGATAGGGCGCCTGTTCGTCTACCAGAAATAGTCAGAGGTGGGAGAAGGGATTGCACAATATGGCTTCTGTGCTTAATGTTTGTGCGCGGTAAAATGTGTGTATCTCATGTTTGTGTTTATTCGAAATTTGATTGGAATGTTCTTGTTCTCGGGTGTGAGCGGGTTATATGTTTTATAGTATTCAGTGTTGTGGCAGATTGTTGTGATGAATCAAAGTTACGTAAGCCGTGTTGATTTATGTCAGACAATATAATAAATGCCGGTTAGGGCTAACCACTGTAGACATTCTGTAGTTACAGGAACCGTCCACGAATTGTATCAGAAAACCGAGTGTTGTAGTTTGTGTTGTTGCAAGTGTTTGGAGAATTACATAGTTGAATGACGTGCCCGTGTGTTACAAAACGCGATACTTCCTTTTCTGCGTAGTGAGTGTGCAGAAACTTAAAAAAATGTGTGTGCAACAGAATTTGGTACATGGGTCATCATGTCTTCAGGAGGTATGTTGTGTCATATGTTTCAAACATTATTATCATCATCATCATCATCATCATCGTTATGTCGTGTGTTTGAATGACTAGTGAGAACCTCGCGTCTGGCCTAGTAACAAGTGTCTGAAAGTGTACCATTCCGGAAACTTCCGATTCCTATGGCTGTACACCTTTCAAGGTCAGGGCCATAGTAGGCTGCTTGTTGCCACTGCATGTCTTGTGTGTAATAGGAACAGTTGCTTAATTGCAATGAGTATTTGTTGTGTATAACTGATGATTATATGCTGGGAAATTTTAAATCACTCTACCCAATACTTGTATACCCTTATATGGATAAGTGGAGACTTCTGGAGGACAGCAAAAGTCACATGTAACTTATTGCTATCTGTAGCCAGCTTATTTGTTGACTTGGAGTAAAACAATTTAATTAGATCTATAATATTATAAATTCACAAATTGCCTTACAGTGTAAAGAGGACTGGAGATTTTTGCATGAAAACAGGGTATCAAATTTCCAAGAGAAGAGCCCAACACAGGCTCTGAATAATTCAACTATTCCCTTAAAGCTGTTATACAGTCACACTGACAGCTGTCAGTGTACTTTCTGAACATTCAAAGACAATATTCAGGTGGCTCAAAAGTGGTCCACGGTTTGAACTGGTACAGTTAGAGTCCAGTGACAAAATGTTATCAGAGCAACGTTTTTATGCATTTTGGGTTCTTTAACGGTGCTGTCATTGGCTCAGGTTAGATAACGTCAATCTACAACAGTATGTTTTTGTAATAAGGTAAAACCTATTATTATCATTTATGGCATTTCAAAGAGCACGATTATTCTTTGCACCCCATATTTGTTTGCATTTGAATCAAAATGTTTTAAAATGGGTTAAATAAACCCACCATATGAAATGTGTATTTATGCTGAAAATCACAAACTACTGTACACTGTACTGGTAGTAACAATGTGTACTGCACATATTCAGCTGTCTTTCTCTGGATTGATTTATTTTCTTCTTTTCTTAAAATGTGTGTATCATGAACATCAGGGTGTTACTGTCAGTAAATTATTTTAGTGTATGTTTTTTATACTGAACAACAATTTGGCGGGTAAATACAGAATTATTTATCAAGGTTTTTCTTCTATTAATGTGTAATTACAAATAAAGGGGCATTACTGTAACTTTGTGGCTGGAAACTTTGAAGTAATTTCTGTATTACTGTTTTCACTGGGAATGCTTAATTTTACCTTATCTGTAGGTCTGTAGTCTGTATGTCTTATCATTATTAAATCAATATTCCTGGCCAATTCTTTGATAATTTAATGACTCAGTATTAATGAAAGAGGTTGACGAGTGCCAAAAACATGAAGCCATAAGAAGCCTAAAGAGAACAGCAAACCAAACAGTAGAATGGGAATGTGGTAGAGGAAGTAGGAGGGGCCAGATGGTCTGTAGTAAGGTAAAATACTAGTACAAGATTTTGTTAATGGAAAAGGGTGAATTGTTAAAACGCTGTTACGAGTAGCAGGTTGGAAACCTGAAATGTCAAAGTTGGGCAATAAGCCTAAGAGGTGAAGTGTACAAAATTGGGTTGTGGTACAATTGGTTGGACAGACAGGGGGGAGGGGTTTGAAAAATATGTGTCAAATAATAAGAGCTAGGTACAGAAATATTCAAAGATAATCAAGCAGAAAAGGAATGAAAGAAAATAAATGTCTAGTCTCATGAAGGAATATGAACCAAGAGTGGGGGAGACTAATAGTTACAGATCATGGTAATGTGAATGAGAGAATTGGGTTAGCGTGGTTTCGGTCGGGAATTTGGGAAGTGGGAGATGTAAGGAGAGGCATAGGAAGGGAAGATGCCTCCTATGCAAGAAGAATATATATATATATATATGTGTGTGTGTGTGTGTGTGTGTACATATATTACAAAAATGCAAAGGAACACGAAGATGCAGAGAGCAATTTTTGAACGATAAATGGCTATTCATAATCGAAGAAATGGTACACAAGAAAACAGCCAGTTGTAACAGAATCACAGACTAAAAAAAAAGTAAGTAAATTGTTATGCAAAGTAAGCCGATCCCAGTGGCCGCGCGGTCTGAGGCGTAGGTCTGCGGCCGAGCGATTGCTGGGATCGTGGGTTCGAATCCCACTGGGGGCATGGATGTTTGTCTCTTGTACAGTGTTTTTGTTGTAAGATAGAGGTCTCTGCGACGGGCCGATCCCTCGTCCAGAGGAGTCCTACCGACTGTGGTATGTGTCTGAGTGTGATCAAGTGAAAATAAAAACCCTCTACACCTGCTGTGAACAGGTAGGTAGAAGAGGAAAGGCCTACGGAACGATTATGGAGATTAAAATGCAAACGGGGAAAACAAAGTGGATAACGGGTTCAAGGTTTAGAGGAAGTGAGAGAAGAGGAATTATAAATCGAAATACATTTGAAATAGAAATGCTTTCTTATGTAAAAAACTTAAATGAGGTTAAAATTTGTCAGATTATAGTAAACAATACAGACAAAATTTAACAGTTAGCAATGAAAATAATGGATTTGTACTTGCAAAAATCCAGTGTTGCCAGTTACTTTCGTAGATGTACACGAAAATCAGCTGATAAATAAGATTCGATTTGAAATAACATGACGGAATGGTTACGCACTGTGAGTTGGAAATAATGACTAATGGGGAATGATAAATGAAGCCATAATTTCAATCAAGTAGCCGATCAGGTTTGCTCAAGGCTGACGCGTCGTGTTTGATCTTTGGAGTTCCACGGGTCGATCCTCTGACTTCTTAAATTTTCGTAGTTTTATTCGTTTCCAGATCAAACTGAAGATTACCGCTTCCTAAATGGTCCTGTCAAATCCGTTACACATAATCGACTCTTCATGTCAGTCGATGATAAGTAACCTCCGCATCTGATAGAGTTTCGTTAAAGAACTACACGTGTGTCAAATACAATCATGACCTTGAAATACAATCGTTATCATCATTCCGGTAAATTTGTGTTGTCAATATGGTAGGCCTATATATCGATGTTTTGCCGATCCCAGTGGCCGCGCGGTCTAAGGCGTAGGTCTGCGGCCGAGCGCTTGCTGTGATCGTGGCTTCGAATCACACGGTGGGCATGGATGTTTGTCTGTTGTGAGTGCTGTGTATTGTCAAGTAGAGGTCTCGACGTCGGGCTGATCACTGGTCCAGAGGAGTCCTACCGAGTGTGGTTCGTCTGAGTGTGATTGTGGAGCCTGGATAATGAGGAGGCCCTGGCCCAAGGGGGGCTGTTGCGCCATGGGAGAAAAAAATCGGTATTTTAGTGATTAGTGTGTGCACCCACTCATTGTCAATGATACAGTGCCTTATGTAAGCAGTACGACATGCGGTTCCATAACTGTGTCTTTAGGACTAAAACCGTAATAGACTGGAATAATGCAGCGAAGAATGAATAAATTAGTGGTACAACGCGAAATTTCAGTACGATTCATTTTAAAACCTTGTGCAAATTTAATCCACATTGCGGAGTGAGCTCCACAAAATCCACGTCTCAGTTTTATCCTGGAGCCTCCAAACAACCGCTCCTCTAGAGTTTCTTCGAAAAAATTCTTTATGCATTTTTCGCCTGTCCCATCTGAGCTGCATGTCTGGATCACTAAACACTTCTTTTATTTAGGTATGTTAACAATACAATACAACACAGACTGCATACACTAATTTGTTTCTAGTGGAGAAGGGCCCCGCAGCAGACGCTACGGACGCACCGCAGCCTTAAGGCTTCTTGGGCAAATTTACGGTGATGATGATGATGATGATGATGATTTTTTGTCCTTTTCCAAGTTATGAAGCACCGGTGGGATGAAACTGAAAGGCGAAAACCAAAGTGCTAGGCGAAAAAACTGTCCCAGTGCTACTTTGTCCACCACAAATCCTATCTGGACTGACCCGGGCCTTCGCTGTGGGAGGCCGGCGGCTAACCGCCTCAGCCATGGCACGGCCTTCACTGTGTTATTTTCGGTGTGTTAAAAATAGGTAACCTAATTCAGAAATCTAGTCGTAGATGAAATGTTGCTGGTAATGATGTCCGAATAGTTGACATGTGCGAGTCAGACACGTTCTAAATTCTTTCTGGCTCTACTGACTTCGCTAGTGAAGCTTGTGTGCGTAAACGCAGTTGCTGTTGTGCCCAGGTCACATGTTGGAAAATGAGAATTTGACTTTTTACGTTATTAAAGTTCTTATTATCTCGCCGATCCCAGTGGCCGCGCGGTCTAAGGCGTAGGTCTGCGGCTGAGGGCTTGCTGGGATCGTGGGTTCGAATCCTACCGGGGGCATGGATATTTGTCTCTCGTACAGTGTTTGTGTTGTCAGGCAGAGGTCTCTGCGACGGGCCGATCCTTCGTCCAGAGGAATCCTACCGACTGTGATGTGTGTCTGAGTGTGATTAAATGAAATCACTAAAACCCTCGACACCTGCTGTGAACAAGTAGGTAGAAGAGGGAAGGACTACGAAACGATACGATTATCTCGCCGTCATGTTACCGCTAATGAACACGTTGTGCCTAATTAAGCATGTATGGGAAGGTGGAGGTAAGCTGAACTTACTATGAATCGAAGAGCACAAATCTGTATCCAACCGTCGAACGAAGCGTCAGGTGCAATGACGTATCAATTCATGGCCATTTAAGGGCCGCACTTTGTTTTTATAATGCTGTCTTTTCTCTGGCGTCATTTCCAGTCTTATATAGAAATGAGAACGCAGTGAATAACGTTTTTGTCTTCCGTATATTTTTTTACAGAACTGTGACGGATTGGAACTTCTTGCAGCAGTAAGAAAGAGTGGGCTTATTTTGGGGCAAGACATCTCGTTATGATCCGCAAATAATTACATGAATGAAAAGGGGACCGCGAATTACAACTAAGATTTTTAGAATATTATATTGTCGTTTGGTGCTGCATGTTTCGGCTTAAATAAAAACCATCACCAGGCACCAGTGAAACTACACATAAGAAAAAAATTCTCACTTGTGTTTTTATTGGTTCGTTTATATGAGCCGAAACGTTCAGCACGAAAGACAATAGAATGTACTTAACGTTTCTCATGCGTAGTTCGCACAGTATATTGTGACGACGTGTGTGTAAAGCAAGAAATGTTGCTTTAATCGTAGGTAACGCATTTTTAAGCTTAACGGAATTTACGTTATAGAAGGATGCTAAAAATATAAGAAATGAGATTTATTTTTATGTTCTAGACATTTACTATTTATTTTAATGGCCGGCGTCATATTACACGATACATAGGCCAGTGCAGACTCACTGTGTTTCAAGTTTCTTTAAAGTCATAAGGTTTCAGGTGAGGGAATTTATTACCATTAGCTTCAAATAATTTTGTCCTACACGCCAAATTGCAGAAACCACGTCATCTTATGTGACGCCATTTACGGTACGAATAACCCCAACGAGCCTTACGAAAGGTGAAGCTCCGAAAATTCGTGTCCGGAGAGTTTACTCTGCGGTTCTAAACAGTTTGACTGCGCCATCTTTGTCAGTGGTTGCCAGAGACGACGATTCTGATCTTTTGGCCCTATGCTTTCCATGTAATAGATCAGGTGCGAGTGTATGTAAGGCCACAATTTTATTATCCAACACATTCCTTCACTCAGGATCATAAAAATAAGCTCTCGAAGACTTGCTGTTGTGGCTTTAATGAGGGTCAGTAGCTTCAAGGAGTTTCCACGAAAACTTGTTTCTTTTGAGGCAAAAATAGTTACGAAATATATTTTCGATGAACGCCTCCTTTTTCAGAAGATTAATTCGCTAAATGTGCTTTGAAGACGTGACGATAAGGAACGCTAAGAGAAATAAAGTAAACGAAAGGAAGAACGTGAAGTTTTGGAGCCCAGTGCGGTGCTGTGTGTCGTACTGCCGGCATATGAAGGAAATTCAGAGAACACGCAATTTATATTTAGGCTTTAAATTGAAATTACTGCGTGATAATGTGTTTAGTTGTGTCAGGTACTAGTAACTTCCTGGGTTTCGTGGAGTTACAATTGGTCGTAACTAGTTCCATCTTGAACTACGTGAATAAGGCCGAAGTTTGTTGAAAAATGTGCCACGATTGTGGGGATTTTGTGTCTGTTGGTAAAGAACCTGCGGCAAGCATGGCGAACCTTTGTAGGCGCATTCGCAAAATTGCGAAAATGACTTGTGTCTTCGTGATGCATGACTGTCTGTCGTTCTGACTGTCCATGTGGCACGCCTTCTCTCCCTCTTGACGGATTTTCATGAAATTCGAGGATTTGACTAAAATCTATGGAAAAAATTTAAGTATGAAATACCTCATACATTACATGAAGACCGACGTAAATTTATAATAATATCTTGCTGAATTTTTCTTAGAATGAGAGCGTTTTCAGACAAAACTTGTAGAGAAAATGAAAACACACATTTTATATTTCATAATTTTTTTCCCCCCAGAAAATCGTGCCATTTATAAGCTAATGTGGGAAAATATGGTAGGTCCAGACAGATCACGTATGCCAATGTCATACGGCGCAGAAAAGATGCAATTTGGTTGACGGATGTCTAATTCTAGGGCCCCCGGCTGGATTCTACCCCGCCATCCCATCAACCGAGCGACCGCAGACCCACGCCTCAGACGGCGCGGCCACTGGGATAACCCGGACTTTGCTACTAGCGATGTTGAATTTTGGGTTCTGCTGTGTCATTGTTTGTTAGGCAGTTAGTGTTTTGTCAGTGAGCATATAGGTGTAGGCCTATTGGAAAGCGACATAAATATAGTCCCCAATGTAGCGTGTTGGCCCCAGCATCGTCAGGGTTACAATGCACAGACGTCTTAAAATCCGTCGTCCTGTATACTTGCAAAATTGTACGCCGTGAAACTAGAAGGACACGGGGCCGATTGTTATCAGCCCTAATTTTTTGTGTCCTTTAGGACAATTTATTTTCTGTAAGTATGATAGGTTGTGTAACATGGCGCTGTAAAAGAAGTAATTAAAACTCACTGCGCCTGTATAATATTACAATTTATTTTTTTTGGCTCTGACGAACTTGGCACGGGTCTGTTCGCTGTACAGGAAAGTACTCTGAATACGTTTGTCTTCAGTAGCGTATCTGTTTTTGATCTGGTCAGTGGAATGGCCAAGAGGTTTTAAGCTTTTCTCTGTTGCCATGTGTTAACGTTACAAGTGACTTTTGTGTTCAGAGTGTATCCTGAAGTTAAAGAGCAAACGTTCTTGTTTAATTTTTATATTAGTCCTACCGTGCATATTCTTATAATTAATACATTAACCAACTCTAACCACACCTATAGCACACCGCCTGACACGATACACATCTTACACTCTAGCAGGACAAGCTCTCTTCAGATCATGATAGACAGAGACAGGCATTTTTATGCATGCTACATAGAGCGTGTAAATAACTGGATATTCTGCGTGGAACATTTTGCTGTAAAATATTTCAAATTTACAGTACTGTGATTTTACTATTATTAATTTTGCGAATTTTGGAATTTTAATATTTTAATCATTTTAGTGAAAGCGACACAATACTTACATACGAGTGCTGGCCTTGTATTCCTTTGTTCAGATAATTCCCTGGTGATGGCGCTCTGGTGCCGAAACGTGTAGGAGTTTTGTACTTCCGAATGTATTTCGTCAAGTGCGTAAGTTGGTTAATGTATTAATTTGTTCCTATTTAATCTGTCTGTATGAACTGTAGCTGGCATAACCGTGCAGTTTAGCATTTCCGCAATTTTGATTTTTTTTTTGGTGTGGCGCTAGGGCCCCAGTCGGGCCGAGGGCGGTTCTTTTGATGTTTCTAAATCACACACAGACACACACACACACACACACACACACACACACACACACACCCGGTAGGACTCCTGGACGAGTGACCGACCGGTCCCAGAGGCCGCGTCCTGCACAATGCGCAACGAACACACGGGACGAACATCTGTGCTATGAGCAGGATTCAAACCCGCCATCCCAGCAATACAGCCGCTGCAGACTTAGGCCTTAGACGGCGCGGCCGCTGCGATCGGCGATATTTTGATATGCTCGTGTTAAATTAAACGTATTGTTTACCTTTGTACTTCTTCGAACGTCCAGAGAATAGACCTTTTAAATAGAAAGATTGTTAAAATTTAATCCTGATTAAAATTTAATTTACCGACATATAGAAATGGAGGGTCTGCAAACTATACACAGTCGTCAGTCTAGTCTGGGTTTTCGATACTGAGGGTTAAGTCTGCTACGATCCTGTAAGCTATATGTACATGGAAATCGCTATAAAACGGGAAAACTCACTTGTCAGATTACTGATATTTTTATGTATCAGGTGAGTTATGTATTCTGTACATTAGCCTGAATATATCAATAAATATAGGATACATTTGTGTGGGTCAGAGGACTGGGACTCGATTTCCGCCAAAGGCAAGATTGTTCCAACAGGTCCGTTCTGTATGTCAGGCACATTCAGTGTTCTGTCCAGCAAGTACGGGAAGCTTGTTGTCTCATTTTAACGTAACGGGAGAATGATGCTGACAACGCAGCTTTATGCAGTCTGAGTTTAAGAATGCAGACAGCTGCAGCTTCTTGTAACGAGGCGTTTAAGCACAAGGCTAATTTAACAGACAGCCTGTCCTATAAAGGTAAAGCTATCCCTGTACAGTCCTGGTCAAGTCCTGAGGGTTCTAGGAGGTTGAGGCTCCCAGATTTCCAGACAACCTGCACATGAAGGTGGTAAGGTTGTCAGCCCTACGCACCGGCCGCCTTTACACCCCGACAAATATTCCTGGTGCTCATTTCTGTTAGAGGCTGAGTCGACCCCAGGGCCACAGTGCTGTCGGAAGGAATATGTCAATGAAAAACTCCAATGACACTATAGGGAATCGAACC
This sequence comes from Coptotermes formosanus, assembly GCA_013340265.1. Lineage (NCBI taxonomy): Eukaryota > Metazoa > Arthropoda > Insecta > Blattodea > Rhinotermitidae > Coptotermes > Coptotermes formosanus. The sequence continues at coordinate 462,175 of BLKM01012988.1, read as the reverse complement.
CGCGACCTTCCAGGAACTTGTCTTCTGCCCCACCGCAAACCCCATCCTACTTTATTAATCAAATAAAATATGTGAAAAATATGGACCGCAGTTAGATCCAGGTCTTTAGATCTATTCAAAAAGATTTGTATCAATAACTACTAAAAATGAGCAAACAGGACATGTGTCGTCAGTTACGTTGATGGTTGTTGGTCCTGCTGCATATATTCCGTTCTTGACCTTCGATACATGAGACCTTGCACACCAAAGAATGTAGCTGCCTGAGTGTCTATACGGGATTATCGGAGTTCAGTCCTGATGGAGGTGTTTGAATTTTAACATTTTTTTCCAATGGCGCAACAGCCCCCAGTGAGGCCAGGTCCTCCTCATTGTCGAGGCTTTACGATTACACGCAGACACACCACACTTGGTAGGACTCCTCTGGATGAGTGATCAGCCCGACGCAGAGACCTCTGCCTAACAACACACAACACTCACAAGAGACAGACATGCATGCCCCAGGCGGGATTCGAACCCACAATCGCAGAAGGCGAGCGGCCGCAGACCTACGCCTTGGAGTGGGCGGCCACTGGGGTCGGCGATTTTAACATTTATCAGGATATAATTTTGAGCGGTTTGTACCTAACGTACAGAAGCAGAACTGCATTCAAACCAGGGATCTCACCTCACTCCCTATCAGTTAGTCCCAATTCTCGCACCGCATATATCCGTATCGTCGTACGTGACCTCATCAGCTGGTATACAGTAATAAATGCTGGATGCTCAACCAGCCATTCCGGTCACTTTTAAATCATAATACTGACAAACGCACACTAACAGCCTTCCGCCTTCAGGCTAGCCCTGAACTTAGGGACGTTGGCTTGTAGAAACACAAACGGGATCGAAGTGGGCATTCCCCGTTAATTCTTCATATCATATAAAAATGTATAACGGGGCCGGGATAGCTCGGTCGGTATAGCGACTCGCTACAGGTTGGACGGTCCGGGGATTGAAACCCTATGTGGGCTAGATTTTTCTGCACTCGTCTTGACCGGCCGTGGGGCTCACCCAGTACCGGGTTTCTGTGCGGATGGCAAAGTGACCGGGGTTTGCCGTTGACCACCCATCCTCATCTAGCACTGAGATTCAAGAAAGAGTACAGCTATTCCTCTACTCTCCGGCTGGGCCTTCGTGCCGCACTCTAGGTGGAACTTTACCTCATTATGTAACAAGCGTAAACGGAGGGTGACATTCTCGCGCATGCTGAAGGTATAGGCAGCAAGCTGCTCCGTAACTATGCGAAATATCGATCGGTCGATACGGCTTCGTAACCCTAATGATTTAAAGTGTTGTCAGCATCAGTCAGGGAACCTCAAATTTCGTAAAAGGAAATTTGTCATAAACAGTTGTAAAATTAGGAAGCTCTTAATCGTCTGACCTTTACAGTTTGTTAAGAGGCAACGAGTTGATAGGGTTTCATATGTGTAAGGTCTAAAGGTTTATGCGAGAAACAAAATTAAATAACCTGTCGTAGTTTTAGTGAAAGTCTTTCAGTGTCGTCAGAGTATACTGAATGCATGGATATAGTACGTGACAGTAACCTTTGATCTTTAAATACTTTGATTGAATTATTTTTTAATTGGTACCTGTTTTATGAAAATTTTATGTAACGAGTGTAAGTATTTATGTGTTTAACTTGTTCGTATTTGGACACTGACAAAGTAAAACGTACATTTCAACCTTTAAAGATGTATAATTATCTTAAACACCGTAGATCAACTTAGGAATTTGACTTTTATTGCCCCAGTATGGAGGACAAACTTCGTAAAATATGCAGAGTTTTGCAGAGAAGTGCTGAACAGTTAATTTCAGTTTCTTCGGTAGGAAATCGAAACAGCTCGTTCATTGCTTGTAAGTGGTCTGCCTAATGTGGTAGTCACAAATTAGAAGGTTGAACATAAAATAAATTTTAGGTATTGAGGTAATTTTTATAGTCTGTTGCCTGCAAAGTATAGGTGATCTTTTAAATACGGCGGAAGAATTCTGAGAACATCGAATTGTTAGAATTTTGAAATTGTCCGTTATAAAAGCGTGTTAATAATTTTATTAACGTTAGGTCTGCCTTTGTGTTCATGGCTAAAATTGAGGAAATAGATTACACGCCACTAAGTAATGCTGATTTTAAACAAAAATAATATTCACCAACTAATGCACTAAAATACATGCAGTCTTTATTCGTAAAAAAATTCCTACATGTTTCGACCCTGCTGGGTCATCTTCAGGGAGAATAATCTGTTACACTGTTGGATGCACTTGTACAGTTAAGTGAGAATGTGCCTTTGCTTTCATCCTCCGTTGAGAGGTACCCTGACCGCGGACAGTACAAGATACCCCTGACCGCGGACAGTACAAGATACCCCTTACCGCGGACAATACAAGATACCCCTGACAGCGGACAGTACAAGATACCTCTCAACGGAGGATGAAAGCAAAGGCACATTCTCACGTAACTGTACAAGTGCATCCAACAGTGTAACAGACTATTCTCCCGGAAGATGACCCAGCAGGGTCGAAACATGTAGGAGTTTTGTACGAATAAAGATTGTATGTATTTTGGTGCATTAGTTGGTGAATATGATTTTATATGATATATTGCACGGACATGGAACACATTAAAATTTGCCGATTTTAAAGTTTTACGTGTTGTTGACGCTCAAACCAGTTTAAATGCAAATACTTTAACTTCAGTCCTCGTTAATTCCAAATACTCGACAGAATATTATGAGTTTTACTGCGACGTCATTCGAGCCGTTCGTTTTTTTATTAACGAAGTACAATATCGGTAAAAGAGGTTCTAATTGAATTGCAGGAATGCATGATCGCATTTCTTTAAACTCATTACCTGCCCATGACAAACAGTGTGATGGGATTTCATTTAGCCAGTTTAATGGTGTAATAAAAAGTAATAAGTTTCGTTTCTCATTACCTTTGTCTGCGATAATGAAGGCGATCCCCCCACACAGCCTGTGTCCGATGCTTTCAGAAGTAAATAAGAATGTTACCGATCGGATGTAAGAACTTGTTTCAAATTGCTGCCCCTCAACACGAATTCCAGTGATGTTAATGAAACAAAACGGGGAGATTTTCTCAACTAATTAGGCACTTGTAAGTTAAAGACATAGCATCACTGAACTTGTTGGGCCCACTGCTGTGTCAGGTATTTTAAAAATAAAAAAATTTTATAAGTTAGTAATTCTGAAGTCTCTCCTCAAGTTATAAGGAATACAGTGACAGTTTATATTCCTTTTCCCCTATACGCGTTAGAAGGTTTCGTACACGTTTGTTCGAAACGAAAAACGTAACTACACTTTAGATTCCAGTTCGGATTGAATTACACGAAACTATGATTTTACTTTATGCTTCGTTGGGGCATGAAAACTCCTCTCTTAGGCTGAAGGAGGAGCATTGTGAACACCCAACAAAGAGACGGTAAGAATATTATTTCCACAGTGACGCCTGAAAAAACATCATGAAAAAATTTTTGAAGTTGTGCTTTACGGCTATTGTTGTTCGTACAATTTTGACACCTGCTGTCCTTAGAAGACTCTACAGAACCTATATGCAAGGGGGGATAAGATTGCTGTGTATCTGAAGGTGGAGTGAGATATCATTAAAAATTAGCTGATCCCGTTGCTATCAATTGCACACCTATGGACGAACACCTGGTGGACAGTACAGTTGTCCCTCGGTAAGGCGGACGCCGGTAAATCGGAGCTTTTCTTGGTCCGGACAGTTTGAGGCTAATTAGAACCCGGTATTTCCCATTTAAATTATTGTTAAAGCACATTATTATTATTATTATTATTATTATTATTNGTGCTACTTGACTTCTGGCTGCAGGGGCCCGGCTAGCCCAATATCGACAGGAGCTGTACTACTGCCTGGACCTCCGACGAATCGGGGTTTGATTCCTGGCTGTGGGCCTATCTTTTTGTCCGCGAATAAACAGAGTGGGGCATGAAGGTTGATCGCTCACGGCAGTCAGATTCCGAGGTTGAGAATACCTGAACCCATACCTCCAGTAAATTAATACTCTGCTTTGTTTATTTGCGTGATGACTCATCATCCAAGTGGCAGGTACAAAGACACAAATACAAGCAGACAACGACAAAAACAACAACAAATCAAGAAAAAACACTGGGGAAAAGCGTTACAATTACTGTACTCCGAAGTCAACGTTAAATCGAAATCGATGGCACGTGATTAAAGTGAGTGCATCGTAGCACATGATGAGGCTGTTTAATGCATAATATTGTATCGCAGCAACATTAAATGTGGCTAATAGGCGAACGGATTGCTGTCTGAGTACATCGGTAACGAATAATAATAATGATAATAATAATTATAATTATTATAATTTTTATTATTGACGTCTCGATTTGACCACGCACGTGAAAAATATGCTACGCATTTGGAGTAAAAAGGTTTAATAAAAATAATAATAAACAGAAACAATAATTTCATTTACGGAATGGAAAATAGCCTAACAATAGTAACAGCAGCAACAGCTAAATTCTGTTTGTCATGTAGAGAGTTAGTTGATAGAAAATTGAGTTTGTTTTGAATATGCCAATATCTCTAAGAGTGGATTGACTGTTCGCACACTGGCGACGATTAGAGCCAACATAATAATAACAGTAATAAGAATAATAATATAAGAGGTGGTGGCTGAGTAGTAGTACCAGAGGCTGCGGCGGCGGCGGCGGCGGCGGCGGTGGTGGTGGTGGTGGTGGTGGTGGGAGGAGGAGGAACAAGAAGAAATTCTAAGTAGAGTTTCAATTATTTTCATTAATTTTCGCTACCCAGCAACACTACTTTCAAGTACCCCAGGATCCTAGTTTCTTTTTAGCACACTGGGACTGCACTTATGTGTGTGTGTGTGTGTGTGTGTGTGTGTGTGTGTGTGTGTGTTTTCCAGCAATACGGGAAGCCTTCACAAGTTGTTGTTATTACGGTTACAGAATGATCAGTTCGCAACATTCAACCAACAAAATGCGCAATATTATTCCTTGGGTATTTGTATTATAGTTTCGTTTCGTGGTCCTTCCCTCTTCTACCTATTCACAGTAGGTGTCTAGGTTGTTTATTTTCACTTGATCATACTCAGACACACATCACAGTCGGTAGGACTCCTCTGGACGAGGGATCGGCCCGTCGCAGAGACCTCTACCTGACAACACACAAATGCTCACAACAGAAAAAAATCCATGCCCCCCGGTGGGATTCGAACCCACGTTCCCAGCAAGCGCTCGGCCGCAGACCTACGCCTTAGAACGCGCGGGCACTGGGTTCGGCTTTATATTATAGTAACACACTGAAAAATTCCTACATGTTTCGATCCCGAAGGGATCATCATCAGGGACCCAAACTAAAGCAATGCTACATAAAACCAAATTGGCCACATTTATACAGTTGCGATGGTGTAAAGGAGTCAAATAATTAAAACGCAGACAGCTGTGTGTGGAACAGCTGTATAAGTGTACTGAATCTAGATATGCAGTGCCTCGGGGGCAGCCTGGGCACTTAACACAGCTATGTGTTAATTTTGTTAAGTACGTAGGTGACAAATAAGAATTCTGAGAATTAACATTAATGCCTGTTAATGTTTAGCTGCAGTATAACTCAGTAATTACTTAGTGAATTCTTCATGCCGATCCCAGTGGCCGCGCAGTCTAAGGCGTGGGTCTGCGGCCGAGCGCTTGCTGGGATCGTGGGTTCGAATCCCACCGGGGGTATGGTTTGTCTCTTGTACAGTGTTTGTGTTGTCAGGTAGAGGTCTCTGCGACGGGCCGATCCCTCGTCCAGAGGAGTCCTACCGACTGTGGTGTGTGTCTGAGTGTGATCAAGTGGAAATAAACAACCTCGACACCCACTGTGAGTAGGTAGAAGGGGTGAGGACTACAACGAATGCTTCATGTGTTTGATTATGACAGCGAGTGACAGGTCCGTTGCTCTGATTTTATAATTGACCTCCAGGCTGTTGATACAGCACTATAAAGCGATGGATTGGGTCTACAGCACTTAGTCATTCATTTCGTCGTTATCATTAATTTCATCATCTTCCCATCTACGCCAAGATCTCCCAAGAAGCCTCTTTCCTTCAGCAATTTTGTCTGAAATATTGTACGCGGTTACAATCTTCCCCAGGCGTGCTTAGTATCTCCCTCATCTTATTCTTCTTGATACGACCACAATAGTGGTATTTGTTTTTGGAAGTTTAAATTAAACGAAAATGTTTTTTGTAAACAACTGTCATCTCCATTCCAGCTGTCAAGGTCTGTGATATCCTTACTGCTCATGTTAAAAACAAAAGTTCATTTTGTATGAATCAGTAGTATTGTACATCTCTTGGCAGGTTGGACATGAAGTTACCCGAGTGCGGACGGAATCCAACAGTAATAACGCTGAAGGCTGCACTGCACCATGAATGTTTGCATGTCTGTTCAGATCTCTTGCTGAGACCAGCGTGTGGTAAGTTACGATAAGTATTTCATATAAATACCTTTAGCTTGGCTTATCTTCAGCTAAGCAAGCAGTCAGATGTTCACACAGACCCAAAGCTGGCCCCAGCACTGACATTTTCATCTCTGCGCGCATGAATGACACAAGCCACAGCGATTATCATATATATAAAATAGTAATTTGCATATTACGATGGAATAGTTTCTAACCACGCATGCTTTTTTTCAATGAGCATTTTTTTTCTCTATGTATGGGCAGTTTCGTGGCATTATTTGTGATATCTTAACATTACTCTTCTGCATTTCCTTCTCCTTCGCTTTTCACCGTCCGGAGACGGTTCTTCCTCTTATTGGAGTCACCTGTTTCGGGTTTTTTATTTCGCCTTCAAAATGTGCCTTTACATGTGATTGCAATGCTACCGAATTTTACAATCACGCTCATTCAGTAGTGTAAAAAGTAAATTAATTCTTGTAACTGTCTTCATGCCTAAGAATTTTAAGTGTTGGAGGAAAAATTCTTCCCCTCAAATTGCTAACAGTTATTTCAGCGGAGTAGGTCGGTTTGGTTTTCCATCTATTTTTGTTTCAGCCATTTTACGTAGATTATGCTACTAACAAACTTAATCGACATTAAATTAAGGTAAAGGTAATAGTTTTTCTGCGCTTATTAACTCTTTAAAGACGAAGCGTATCTGTTTTATATAAGGACTCAGTGCGTACCGCGCAGTAAACACTCTCCACTTCGGTTATAAAAACCAGTCTCTTAATGTTTTATAAGGCAAAAGTTGCTGTTTGTTCTGAGATCCGTACAAAACACATAAACGCAATATGGGCACCACGTAGAATTTTTTAATTTTAAATCTGGTGGTACGTAAAGTTACCGCTAGGCTTTAAAAGGTTAAGTAACCTCCCACATTATGAAGACTTATGTTGGGAGGTGAGGTATGGGTCCACGCATTCTTGACCTCGGCACTCAGTAAGGACGAGTGACCAGCTTTACCGTTACCCGCAGTAAGAGCCTCCGGTGGCCATTAAGCAGGAAGCTGTGTAAGACCCGAAGCAGGTGTGAACACCTTGCCGAAGAGAGAATCTCTTGCTGCCGCCAGAATCTTCTGTCCCGTGGCGTGGACGTTGTGACGACTGTGCTGTGGCGGCTTCTTTATTTCACGTTGAGTCAGCAAAATTAATTTCAGGTCGAGCGAAAGTTACTTTCGGCGCGTATACGTGCGTGGCACCTGAAACGTGTCCTCTTTACACACTCGTAAAGTACCGTCATCAGTATTAGATTTACTTAATTTGTCAGTGTTAGTGGCAATATACAAACGTCTCGCAGTTGCACCTGCAATGCTGAAATAATTCGGTTTGCATTAAGTTCCTATGGCAACAGTTCAACCATTAGTTCTTTTTCATTGTAACGTGTTAGACTTTCCTTCTGTTCGTAGTTCATTTGGCCAGAGTTTTGTGGTTAGAAGTTAGGAATATGACGACAGGGGATGACTAGGAAATTTTATGTCGTGGCGAATTACAGATTTTGCCTGGAGTTACTGAAGAAGACCACAAGGGGTACCTGTCACGGTAACCTGATTTCCAGAAGTCGTTCGAAAGCTACTCAAACCTCTGTCTTGTTACACAAGCATCCAGATATTTATTTAGCCACTCACAGTCAGTCATCCCTGATAGTCCAGCCACTCATAGTCATCCCTGACAGTCCAGCCACTCATAGTCAGTCATCCCTGACAGTCCAGCGACTCATAGTAATCCCTGACAGTCCAGCCCCTCATAGTCCGTCATCCCTGATAGTCCAGCCACTCATAGTAATCCCTGACAGTCCAGCCACTCATAGTCAGTCATCCCTGATAGTCCAGCGACTCATAGTAATCCCTGACAGTCCAGCCACTCATAGTCAGTCATCCCTGACAGTCCAGCGACTCATAGAAATCCATGACAGTCCAGCCACTCATAGTCAGTCATCCCTGACACTCCAGCCACTCATAGAAATCCATGACAGTCCAGCCACTCATAGTCAGTCATCCCTGACACTCCAGCGACTCATAGTCATCCCTGACAGTCCAGCCACTCGTAGTCATCCCTGACAGTCCAGCCACTCATAGTCAGTCAGCCCTGGTAGTCCAGCCACTTGCAGTCAGCCCTAAGGGTCCAGTCATAGTCAGTCAGCCCTGAGTGTAGAGCCACTCGTAGGCAGTCAGCCGTAAAGGTCCATTCACTCGTTATATTCATTGACGCCTGGCAGTCCAGCCACCCGTTATTGTCAACCTTGACACCCCAGCCACTCATGGTCATTCAGTCCTGGCAGTTTAGTCACTGATTACGGTCAGTCAGTTGGTCCTAACAGTCCGATCACTCATACTGAGTCCAAGAAACATTCCCACGCTAAGTGGCTCCCTGTCAACGCGACGTGGCACGTCCACATGTTGCGTGTGAAGGAACGGAGGGTAGCTGTAAATAGGCCTATATTGAATAAGCAGTCGCGGACAGCCGACAAGGGGTGGTCCTCCAGATTGGTGTTTGGTGAAGGTGCTAACAATTCCACACTCTAAGAATAACCTGTACGAAATATTATACACGTTGTATTCGAGTATAATATTGGGGTGATAAAATCAAGGAGGAAGAAATGGCGGGGTACGTCACACCTGTAGGCGAGAAGAGAAACACGTAGATGATGTTGGTGGAATCTGAAAGAAAGAAACCACCTGGAAGTTCTCGAAGTAGATGGGAATATAACTATTGGAAATATAAAAAGAATGGGGGGAGTGGGGACTGCATTCATATAGCATAGGGTAGTTACAAGCAGCGGGCTGTTGTGAACATAACAACTAACCCGTGAAGGTGGGAGCGGTAAGCTTTGAAGCGTGAGCCACTATCAGTGCTGCAGAACACGCCACAAGAAATCGGGATTTGGATCTTCCTGCCAAATATTCTACACGTCTGTCGTTTCGTCATGCTTTACCCTTCCCGTCCATATAATAAATCTGGACATGATTACCGAATTATATTATGTGTGGAATACATTGGTCGGTGTGATGATTCCTAAGATGTGGTTTAAAGCTTAACAAGACACGCACTGTACGTATGACGTAACAATGAGGCGTATTCGTGTAACCATTGTTGCCGTTGAAAAGCAATAAGTATTAAATATTATGACTGTGTGTCTGTATTCTTGCCGTAGTTATCCGAAATGCTAGCGCATGCGCTGTATTATGTTGTCGTCTGTGGCCTGTCTGGCTGTGACATATTTTTGCACATTATCTCATAAAGGGCACGATTTTCGGAAAAGTGTTATTGGACATAAAATGTGTATTTTGATTTTTCCACAAATTTTTTTTAGAAACATTTCTCATTCTAAGAAGAATTAAGCGAAATATCATAAACGTACATGGGTCTTCATGTAAAGTACCCTTTATTCATGTCAGATTTAAATGAAACCTGAATCTTGTCGACAGATTTTCGAAAAATCCTCGAATATCAAATTTCATGAAAATCAGTCCAGTGGAAGCCGAGTTGTTTCATGCGGACGGACAGACTGACAGACGTGAGGAAGCTAATAGTCGCTTTTCGCAATTTTGCGAAAGCCCCTAAAAAGTCATCGTTTTAATTCGCTTGCTTGGGGGGCAAGCTATGCAAACAGTCAACTGAGAGCTGATTTTATTGTGACGCGCTCCATACGGTTAAGTCGAAGCAATCATTACCCAACACCCATCAATTTAAGAGCCTTGAAAACTTGTTATTCGTTGCTTTGTTTGTTTTATTTCTTGTGGCTATAGAAAGTTAAATTCCTGTACCGGTAAATAGATTCAGTCCGGGAATAAAAATCTATCCTTGTTACGTGTGTATTTTATTGCCTGTTTATGGCACTGTTCTTCTTCCTGTTGACATAACGAATTTTAATGACAGCCACAGTTCTGTTCTTGTGTACAGTGTGCATGCGAAACTGGCGCCGAAGCTTTTGTCGTAAGATCTAGAACAGTGGTTCTTAACCTGTCGTCCACGGGCCGCTTAAGGGGTCCCTGAACTTAGATGGGGGGAAAAAAATTACACCTTTATTTTCACTAATCTCTAACCGAAATTTAACTTTTCATTCAATAATGAATGTACGCAACAAAGTAATTTATGGCCTTTAGACTCCAGAAATATTTGTTAACTTCGACAGATCTCACTACCAAGTTGTTATACCTTAAGAAAAGCAAACTACAATACATGTAATTTTAATATTATCCATTCCGTGCTGGTATCTGATAACAAGGATATGTGAACCAACTGCAAAACTATATACTGTCTGTTAATTATAATATGTTACTTACATAGGTCCGTATGTAAGTAAAGTGTAATAAATCGACGGTGTATAGTGTTGGAGTTGGTTTACATATCCTTAGAATACATGTATTATTCCTTTGTAATACAATCTCTAATATAGACTGTAGATTCTATATATATGTACGAGTATTTTATTTTATGCATTTAAATACATTTTTCTGAGAAGGGATCCGTGGGTTTCATCAGGCTCTCCTCTCAAAGGGGTCCATGGCACAAAAAAGGTTAAGCACCACTAATCTGGAGCAACAGAATTTAAGATCAGAACATAATGTGATTAGAAATTCTGTTTAAAAGTTAAAAGCAAACCTGCATTTGCATTAGCCTGCCATGTACAGTATCTTAGATGAATGCGTTAATTTTTTGCGTTATTTAGACCGTGCATCTGACCATAAACTTAAAAACAGCCAAAAATTGCACATAGTGAATACAAACGCAACATTTAATAATAACCCCGACATATGTTTCGACAAATCTTTGTCATCTTCAAGGGGTACACAGCAAAGGTGTGCAAGAACCTCCTATCTATTTACACGTTAAAAATATCTAAATTTCTGATACGTGATATTTTCAGCATGTAAATGGATAGGAAGTTCTTGCACACCTTTGCTGTGTACCCCCTAAAGGTGACAAAGATTTGTCGAAACATATGTAGGGGTTGTAACACACGTTGTGTATGTAGCTACTGTGTGCAGTTTTTGGTTGTTATTAAATTTAGGAATGCATTAGTTTACATTTGCATTGCCCGTTTTTCTGTCTTTCTTCTCTGTCATGGTGCAGACATTTGTCTAACGACTATCTGACGTTAAGATGATCTCTACAAAATTTCAGTTTTTTTTGTGCCCCTGTGGCTGTGATGCAGTATGTTTCGCCGGCCACATATCTTCCACAAGTGTCCATGCGGCACTGTCTGTCTTGAGAGGCTAAAAGTTCTCCAGCTACTCAAAAAATTTTTCTCATTTTATGGAAACAAAGTTTTTCTTTCCATATTCACAGGAGCGCATCTTGAGTCAGATTAATCCCATTTACGTCATTCTCTGTTTCTTTGCTTATGTTTTTTCCAAGAATAAGTCACCTCTGAGGCCCAATGCTACATTTTCGTAATAAGTTGATTTTTACGGTAAAGAGTTGTTAGCCCTTCGCCCAACGCTCAGTGCGGTGGATCACCCCTTGTTGGATGTCCGTTACGTATTTCATATATTTGCAGCTACCGTGTGTATCTCATGCGGTGACACAGTTTATTGAGGCACTGCGCTACAATCCGGAAGGTCGGGAATTCGATTCCCGGTGGTGCCATTGGAGTTTTTCCGTTCACATAATCCTGGCCACACTGTGGTCTTGGGCTCCACTCAGCCTCTAACAGAAATGAGTATCTCCTGGACAGTAAAGGCGGCCGGTGGGTAGGGCTGACAACTTTGTACCTTCATGTGCCGATTGTTTTGAAATGTGGGAACCTCAAACTGCTGGGACCCTCAGGTCCTGTCCAGGGATTTGTTTGCCTTTTGCTTCCACCCTGCATATCTGGAAGCCTTGCCGTCGTGCCGCACTCTGACGATGCGCCATGCTGTGGTGACACGTTCCCACTTAAACAATTCCCTATGTTCATTCTTTATTATACATGTTATTAGTTGCATGTTGCCAGTCCTGTGCTTGGATTTGATGCTTTTGCTTCTAAGATGCCGTTACAGTCTTCAGACTTAAAAGAAACGTGAAATTTTCGTATAATCATATGTAATTTTGTTCCCGAGACTGGTTAATGATTCCAGTTTATATTCATGACCTTCATGAAATAATACTGAAATTATCTCGCCTTACCAAGCTTTATTTTTTACCTGCTGTTTTTGCAAATATGGGCCTACTGTTAGAACTGGAGGCAAGGACTCCGCGACGTACGAGACTAAATACTGAGGAATTTGTTTATTGTAATGACTGAACTGTTTTACAGCATAATCGATGGCTTAAAAACTGTCATATCCAGGACATTCGTGTTTGAGGACGACCAAAAAGTATGGCTAGTTAAAGGCGGAGGGCGGGAGGAGGGGGGGGGGGACAATAAATTATGTCCTGAGGTCCTGTAATTTATGGCAATAAAAGTGTCACGAAAAGTAAGATGAATTGCATAGCTACAGCAGACTTAGGAACAGTTTATTTAAAAGAGTAGGGAAGTAACTCTTTAATTCAGGTGTACAATGCAAAATATCTGCAATATCTGCTTTTCTCACTTCCCTACTCTTAACTTCGCTCCCAAAGTTATGTCTGATTACCGCTCGAAAGTTTTAAGTTTCGAAATCCTTCAGACGTACCTCAAAAAGTTCCTTCCGCACGCTTTCGTCTTCAGTGTTAAGTAATAGGTAAAATATCTCTGTGCAGGCCTGTACAGAACCTTAGGGCTACAGAAGGTTGAGGCTGCCAGAATTTCTAGACAATTGGCCTATGAAGGTACTCATTTTTGTTAGATGCGAAATCGACTCCAAAGCCATAGGGCGGCTGAAGGATTAGGTCAATGAAAAACCCCAAGGACCTCATTGGGAATCGAACCCGTAACCTTCCGGCTTGTAGCGCAGTTCCTCAACCAACTGCGCCACCGCGTATCCCACCATATCATCAGCACTTAATGCAGCGTCTTAAAATAGCGAAAACCAAGCTTCACACGTACGTACAAACGCACGCGCACCAAACACGATTTCTATATGGACCTGCTAAGGCATTTGGATTAAAGTCACAATTACGAGTAGTTATGTCATAAAACAAAAATTTTTATTCGCCGTTTTATTTAGGCTTATCTAGACTTCGCGTTTCGATTACTTATCTTTATCCAGTGTTTCTTTTTCCCTTCCTCACAGTTCTGTCGCCAAATAGCATCAAAGTATCACTTCACGTATGTAAGTGGACGGGGACTTAGCGCAATATAGGCTAATTTACGTTTGAGAAATTTTAGATGTGTAACGCACATAAGTAATACGAGAATTGCGTACAGAATTTCGGTCAGAAACCTGAGTGGATAAAACCGCTTAGGCGTAGGAAATGCTGCAATACTCACACGTATATTAAATAAACTGGATATGTGGGTGTGGATTGGTTTCATCTGATGCAGGATTGGCACACTGGCGGGCTGTTTTAGAACGCCAGTGAACTTCGGGTCCACAAAAGATGGGATGTTTATTGACTTGCTGGGTGACTGTTAGCTTCTCATGGTGGGCTGTGCTTCACGCATTCAAGTTACAAGAACATTCGTGGGTGCTGGAACATCCAAAACTTGTCGAAACTTTGTTTTCATGCATTTTTAATTTTTCCATCGTACCATATCTTGCTTCACGGCTGTCCTTTTCTTCGTTACTCGGCGATCTAATTTCTTTCGTGACGGCTTTGACTCGAAGCGCTTGTAGTGGGCACTATATTGTCAGAGTATGAGACCACATTTGACATCAGTTCACAGCAGCAGTTCCCATAATGATCACTTCGCTCAAATATTTGATTGACACTTTATTTTATCCTCCAAAATGCCGAATAAATAAATACTTCAAGACAAATTTTATAGAATGTAATATGGTATCTGGTATGCAGCTTAACCTTTTAAAGCCTAGCGGTAACTTTACATACCACCACGTTTAAGATTAGAAAATTCTACGTGGTGCCCACATTGCATTTATGTGTTTTGTATGGATCTCAGAACAAACAGCAACTTTTGCCTTATAAAACATTAAGAGATTGGTTTTTATAACCGAAGTGGAGAATGTTTACTGCGCGGTACGCACTCAGTCCTTGTATAAAACAGACAAGCTTCGTCTTTAAAGGGTTAATTGTTCAATTTGAGTACCATTTTGTTTATGAAATTTAATACAGGTATGCTTATTGAATTTCAGCATTATGTGTTAAATAGACTACATATTCTTAGAAGCTAAGGCGCTTACCCCCGTCCCCCCAGCTCCTACTGCACTTGTGTTCTAGAAAAAGTTCTGTTCTTTTCTTGCACTCCATTTCTATTCAGTCAAGTGATAACGAGAACTAGAGACAAACGAAGAAGTATGCGAACTGTATTGAGTTCAATTGTTCGCTCGTTATGGGCCCTGATCATGCAGATTCAGCGTTACAAAACGATGCCTGCTTTTGGTTATAAGTCTTAATTCTTCTAAATGAAACAAAAAGCCAGTTGTTCCGTACGAGAGACAGGAAAGAAGAAATGACGTCTGTTATATATTGTTGCCCAATTAAAATGCGCGTACTTTAGCTTAATTACAAAAACAAGCTTTGAAACAGGAAATGGTGTTGAAATAACTCTGAAGCAGCTCTGGGCGCCATTTTATGGCATTCTGTATTGTTGGCAGTGTAAAAGTTGTAGGGGGCGGGGGGGGGGGGGGGGGGAAGAAAGTTCATACGGGAGTGTTGTGCTGTTTGTTCGGGGTACTGTTAGTGACATTTTTACGTTATATTGCTGTTAGCGCCAGATTCTTTAATAACACGTCTAGTGTCGGCAGTTAACTGCAGCTAGGATAATGATAAAAGCACAACACAATACGATTGTTGTCTAAAAAATGTTTGAAAATGAAATAGGCGACGCTGTCAGCAGTAATTTATTTGCACCGTTTCTTCATGCAAACCATAGAAATTACACGCTGTGCTGAATATTCTAAGCGTCTGATATTACTTGAGATACTTTAAAGTAGATTTCAGTTCATTATTATTTTTATTACCATTCCGTCATGAAAAAAATTTTAATGAAACGTGCCAGTAACAACAGTGTTAAGTAAGTTGTTTTTAATGCTAGATTTCTTTATCAGTACACGACTGAACAGGTAGGCCTAACTGGTAAGGCCTACAGTATATAACACTGTAATCTACACGCGATTACCTCAGACGTACAACTTAATGGGTAATCTTACAGAAAGGGCTGTCATTTGAATGTTGGCTTTTGACGTTACCTTGTATTGTTCGAATATTTCAAGAAAATGTGTTACTATTTTCTATGGAGCACATATATGTTATTTGCTTGAAACGTGAACTTACAAATAAATAGTAGTAAAATATGCTGAATATTGCGGTCACTCTGAATGTTAAACGACTGTGACGTTTGGCGCATATATAATAAGTCACTTGAGATGATTTGGTAGAGAATTTCATCTACGCTGTAGTAGGTTGAATGAGACAAATTCATTCAAAAAGTCACACTATGCATAGGTTTCTTGTGACAAAAAGCCAATCGAAAGCCCGAATTAAAGGATACCTGCAGCTGGTTGTTCTGTCGTCGTGCGATTGCAGCTGTCTTAACCAAGAGAGAAGAGAAGAGAAGAGAGGGAGGTGGCGCAGTGAGAGACACTACATTCCTTACAGGGGGAGGAAGCAGCGAGCATTCTGCTCGGAAGTATCAAAAGAAGAGAGAGTCGTAATAAATATTAGAATAATGAACGAAAAATATTATTTTCTGGTTAATGCTAAGTTCGTGATTTTGAAAAATAACTCGGCGTTCTTCAAAGTAAGTTTTTATGAATTTAAATTGAGAGAGATGCATGAGAAGAATGCAGTTGTAACTCGAAACTTGCTTTTTAAGACAGAGGGAAACCAAGCAAACGTGTGTCGATTTGGCAGTTGCAGGGCCCTCCAGGTACTGACTTCTAGTCAGCAGCCCGATAAGCAAAAGAATGGAAAATCCCTAAAGTTTCATTATCTGTTTATTTATGAATAATTCAAGTTACGTGTCATATACTGTGCGCCGATGATTTCAATTACACGGCAAAACAAACAAAAGTGCATTTGTTGTGTATTTGTTTTTATTGTGTCCCAGTCTCGCTTCGCTGGCTTGGCAGTCGTCATCGCACTCGACATGGCCCAGCGCTGGGATTTGCTACGGACTGGCTCAAGCACCGTACTTCCATCTGATGGTCACCCGTCCGAAATGAGAACCTACCACCCCGTTCAACATTAACTAAGTCTCCATGGCGCTCAAATCGCGTTTATGTGTTTTGTACATATCTCGGAACAAACTGCAACTTTTACCGTAAACATCAGCAACTCATTCGTTTTTTATAACCGAGGTTGAAAGTGTTTACTGCGCGGTAGGCACAGAGTCTTTATATAAAGCACATTACGTTTCGTCTTTAAAGGGTTAAGTTTGTTTGTTTAGCTGATTATTAGTGTTGTGTAGAGGCCATTTTGTTCCAAGCTACAGATCTTTGATGTAGGCGGTAGCTTCTCCAACAGGGCGCACTGAATTTTGTATGTTTTATAAATGGAATTAAATTGGCCTAAATATCTGATTTGTTTAATCAACACAGTCAATTTACTACACCAACCAAAGGCACTCTGATATTCACATACAAGTGTTAAACATGTCGGAGCTATATATATGACACTTATACGTGCATATTAGCGTGACTTTGGCTGGTGTAACAGTTTGACTCTGTTGATCAAGACAGTGCACCGAGTGACCAGTTTGAAAGTGGTCTGACTTATTTGTTGTCACTGAATTTGATAATTTACAAGCTAGCCCTCTGGCGTGAATTTGACAATTTCCTTATTAGTATTTGTGTATGATGTCAATTGGAGGTGGTAGTGATTACTGGTATTGCGTTGTTCTGGAGGATTTTGTGTTTATTGAAATTTGTTCTGGCTGTATAATCAGAAACAGGGGTTGAATACCTTAGCGTTACTCAGACTAGTGTGAGTTATAGGTTTTTAGGACCGTGTTATTTTTGGTGACAGATGACTTGCACGTACGTGTATTAAGGATTGATAAACATGATTCGGGTGGTCAAATCAAGAAGAATGAGATCGGCGGGGAACGTAGTACTTGTGGGGAGAGGAGAGGTGCATACACGGTTTTGCTGGGGAGACCTCAAGGAACGAGTCCACCTGGAATACCCAGGCGTAGACGGGGGGATAATATTAAAACGGATGTTCAAGAAGTTGGATGGGGGACATAGACTGGATTGATATGGCTCAGGATAGGTACAGGTGGTGGGCTCTTGTGAATGCGGTAGTGAACCTCCGGGTTCCATAAAATGCGGGGAATTTCTTGACTAGCTAAGAAACTGTTAGCTTCTCAAGAAGGACTCTGCTCCATGGAGTTATTTAGTTAAAGCTGCCTGAATCCGTGTTTATAAAAGGGGCCAATAAATTTTTCAAAAATCTAGGCGCCATCTCAAATTTCTAGGCGCCAAATAGGTGACTAAAGCAAGTTTCATACTGAGGATCCACAGATATTAGGAGACACCGCACAAAATTTAGTCGCCCGGGCGACCTGGCGTCTGGGATTTGTGCACCCCTGTGCTAATAACCTGTCGTGTACAGTTCGAGATGAGTGGCGTGGACGAGACCCTTGATATCAGGTCAGGTCTGTCTACGTGCAGAGGTAGATGTGGCCAGCTCTCCCACTGCCGCGCAGCCCCATAGTCAGGTAACATATGTTTCGAGCATTGTCTGTCACATATCCTGGGCGTTGAGTAGCCCCAGCAACGTCGGTAAACGTAAAGTTTAGGTGGAAGGGGCCTTGAGGCCGGACTGGTATCCAATTAGGAGGATATTATGTGGAGCTGATCGTTGCTACTGCAGCATGGTGACATGTCGTCCTTCCATTTGAAATCCACCAACTCGACACTCTCCCACTCCACCGACATGTATTTTTTGTCACATGACAGGCCTGTAACACTGGTTGGTTCGCAGTCGTGTTATTGTGTACTTTTTGTCATTATTTTGCAAAGGCAATATATTCTGATTTCTAATTAGCTATCGACAGACCACCTAAACTAATTTCCAAAAACATTGTCCCTTTTTCTGTACTTTATGTACTGTATATTGACAACAGTACCTGGCATCATGATATAGCGGCTAGGCTACGGGATGGACGACCAAAGAATCGGTGTTCGTTTACTGACAGAGGTATGACATTAATTGTTGCGTTCTGCTAAGCGTTTACCCTTGCTGTGGGGCCCACTCAGCCTCTTTTCCCATGGATACTGGGTGCTCTTTGCCAGGGACGAAAACAGCCGAGGCGTGGAGTGAGCACCAATCTCCATTGTGACGAATGTCAAAAATACGTATCTCCATACCCCCTTACGTCTTCATGGAGTCTTGCTGAGTTACGCGCAGGGACGAGTTTACTTTTGTCGTCACCTTCGTGGAGTCGTGCTGACTTAGGCGCAGAGACGAGTTTACTTTTGTCGTCACCTTCATGGGGTCGTGCTGAGGCGCAGGGACGAGTTTACTTTTGTCGTCACCTTCATGGAGTCGTGCTGACTTAGGCGCAGGGACGAGTTTACTTTTGTCGTCACCTTCATGGAGTATTTGTTGATAGAGATAGCATTTCCTATATAACAAGGTTACGGACGGCAATAGACTGGAGACGTAGGCCTGTACACGGAAAGCAGTGGACGAAAAATGTAAGGCATATGAATGTGGTCAGCATGCTTATTAAATGTCCAGTTTGATTCTAAAGTAAGTTATATTGATACATTTTTAAAGTATCAGATTGAATGAAAATACATCTACACCGGGCGGAGTCATCTCATGTGCCCTGACAGACGGACGGATGGACGGACGGACGGACATTCTGAAGATTGTGGGCGCTCGTTCATGCATACGAGAAGAGGTTAAGTCGTTCGCCCTGTTGGCTGCATATTCTGTCACTGCACACGCCGATCCGAGATAATCCGTGTGTTCAGTGCATACTGGAATTGTTTGTAACCGAAACGGAATGGCTTCTTCCTAGATGTCATGTTCCGAAAAAACGTATAAGTAAATAGGGCATTATGTTTCGGTTCGTTTTAAGGAATTACGAATTCTCACAAGTGTCGTTGTAAGAAAGTGTTTGTTGTAAGACAGTAACCAATTTTCACGCCCAGTTATAAACGGATTGCTTCATTTCACAGTGAAACACGCGCTTGATAGATATATTGCGTAAGTCGCAGGTTTCAACACTCGCAGTGACGACTTGACTGAGTTATCTCAAAGTTTCTTGCATCCTTTCTGCCGCCTGAGGCTGAGTAAGTTATACATCGTATATCTGCGCTAGCTGCGTTCGGAGCATTACAGCTTAAGTAATACATTTGATGGTGAAAATGAGATCGACCGGAAGTTTCGACACAAAGTTTGGAGCGGCAAAAATTTTAACTTGAAAGTTTCGCGTTAGTATCAATTAAAAGTGAATTTGGTTGCGTTTTGCTAACTCTGGGTTCTTCATTATGGGTATACTCGGAGGAAAAAGTGAATTGAATTTGAAGTTTTGGAGCAAGTGTTCGCTTGTTATTGTAACTGGTTATTCCAGATTTTGCGTTCGAGACACATTCCTGTCTTGAAAGGTGGGACTGGGATAAGAGAAATCGAATTCTGGACTACTTCATTATAGAGACAGTTTTACTCGACATTGATTTATGTGTATTTTAATATTAACTTTAAAGCCATTGCAATAAAAAATCTTCTTATACAAAATATTATATAGACTCCATCGTTAGGCACTATTTCATACCTGTCTAAAATGATGCATGTACTCAGAAACGGTTGGACGCCTAGTGTATAATGCTGAGACGGATTATTTTCTGGAATAATTGTGTATTTAATTGCTTAGAAAATTGTGCAAAATGTAAATTCAAGTCGCCAAATTCGCTTAGTATAAAATAATGGCTGGATGTGTAGAAAACAAGAATTATTTATGAGTAGCAGCGTGATGTTGAAGCAGTCTGTAGCCAGCCTGACGTTAGAAGGCAACTTCTGGACTATACTTACGTATTAAAATAATACTTATTAATAAGTGTAGTTCTAAAATGACAGTGAAGCCTAAGTATATTTTTTTTTCAGCAGGGGTTCTTAATGCGTCAGGAGCTTTACGCATGTCTGTAGAAGGCTTTGAACAAAGCGTGTGATCATAACTTCGTAACTACACGCCTGTTTTGTCGTGGTGATGTTTGCTATGTGAAGGAACTGACTTGTTAGTCTGAAGTTTGTCACATAGGAACATCTGTTTAATGGCCAATTTAGTTTCAGAAATAAGCCTTCTTTGTCCTGTGAAGTACCTTCTGTAGAATATTTACGTCACTGCAGCAAACGTGGTAATCTCAGTGTTCCCGGTTGGTGGAATATTCGTAAGATGAAATTCTCCCCTCGGTCGCATTTTTCGCTTCACGTATTTCTGCTTTCGGTATAAAGATTATTTTTGAAATGTTTAGGCGTGTAATTTGATGTGATTGGAGTCTGTTTTAAAACAGGCTCTTGTAACATGGCATTCTTACTCATACTGTTAACCCGTCTTATTTTTAAAATGTACAGTGAAGATAGGCGAAATGAATGTCTCAACATTGGGTATGACATTTTGACAACGGGTGAGGAAAACTGCCAAAGTTGGCATCTTTATGTTGATGTCATACCTTTTTATGAAAGTCCAGTGTACATAACAAAACGGGTCAGCACGAAACTTTGTTCATGTAAATTTAATATCATGTCACCTTGGGCTGTCGTACAAACACCAGCTTTGCACCTGTAAGTATTAATCTTCTTCATTACACAATCATATTGTGTTGAGAAGCTTGTAGTGGGGCCTCTGTAATTTGAAATTCTGCTTTTCGTATTATTGTAGTATATGGGAAGTAATATGGGAGAGTTTTTCTTGTACTTTGGAGAATACCCCTCAAACACACACAATCGTAGGTAGGAAATTATCATAACATGCCACAAAAATGACAAATTGCGCCACATGTTCTACTCAGTTTCTTTATGCGCACATGTGATTGTACAGTAAAGGCAAGAATAGGGAGATTAGGCAGTGAAAGTGATTATGTTGTTAACGTAAAATTGCGGTATGTTAAGGATTGTAACGTGTGGATTGGAGACCGAGGCAATGAAGCAGGCAGCTGTCGAATAAATATTGTCTTAGTGAACGAATATATTAATGGCTTGCAGGTCTGGTTTGTGACACAGTGGAGTTTGGTAGGGGTCAAAACCAAATGTACCGCAATCCGAATGCTGCAGTTGATTCTGATCTGACACAACGTACGCACGTAACAGTTGATAGTTAGAGACTTATGTTGTAAAGCAATGCTAAAGGCGTGGTGGCAGAATTAAATGTCTCCAGAAACTGTACACGTATTTTGCATGTGTGCGCATTCTGAACCATTGTATAATAGAGTGAAATTAATTCCATGGTCTGATCCGGGATAACTCACTCAGTATAGTGACTGGGCTATGGACTGGGAGAACGGGGTACAAGGGTGCGGTTACCACAGGGACCAATGGACACCGGCGTCTCTTCCCAGTGAACTGGTGCGTAAGGCTGATCATTCCCGGCCGTGTGCGCTGAAGTTGGAAGTGAGTGGAGCTGAGCTTCCTCTCGTGTCAGTTTCTCACGGCGTGGCACTTCATTAAAGACAGGGTTAAACTTTACTATATCCCTTTTTTATATCGTTCGTTCCGTGCGTGGTCGTTGTTCAGTTATAACACTTATCCAACTAACTCTCTGTTTTAATGTCACAGTATTACAAATTTTACAACATTGTTATAGTTTTGCCCGACATGTTTGGATCGTTATTGGATCGCCTTCAGGGGCTTACAATTTTCAAGGTTATAACTTAATATTAAGAGCTACACACACGGCTGGTTTCAGCATATATTAAAAACGATACAAGTGGATGGTGTGTGTGGATCGTTTTATATGCTGGGTGTTGTGAATTAGACACATCTGGTAGGAGACGGAAGCAGTACTACTATACCCTTTTCCTTTGCGGCAGCTGGCTTCCTGGGATTGCGGGTTCGAATCGCGCCGGCGTCATGGATGTC
The DNA here is from genome assembly GCA_013340265.1 of Coptotermes formosanus. NCBI lineage: Eukaryota > Metazoa > Arthropoda > Insecta > Blattodea > Rhinotermitidae > Coptotermes > Coptotermes formosanus. The sequence continues at coordinate 439,589 of BLKM01012988.1, read as the reverse complement.
TCTCTCTTGTGAGCATTGTGTATTGTCAGGTAGAGGTCTCTGTGTAGGGCTGATCACTCGTACAGAGGAGTCGTGCCGATTGTTGTGTGTATGAGTGAGATCATGAAGCCTCGATAGTGAGGTCCTGGCACACTCGAGGCTGTTGTGCCATTGGAAAATATTTGCCTCAAGTTATAACACGGCCGGTTCCTTCCAATCCTGTCACATTAATTATTTATTACCGTCATAACGTTGGACCCTATAGTTTTTTTCTACAAACAGCATTGTTAAACAAGAAAGAAACAAAATATTTTCCCATCTGAACTTCTCAGTTTTTTTCCGTTTGCCAGTCGTAATCATACGATCTTTCTTCCCAGCTCTTATAACGAAAGTGCAAGCTGTAAAGTCAGACCCAGACTCGTGACTCACACGCTGTACGATGTTCATCTGCTTATGGAACAAGGCAGCAACAGTCAGCAGTCATCACTGTCCGTCTGCGAAGTTATCGAGAATCACGTCACAGTCCTGGGAGACTAACCTTTCTGTAAGGTTTGTATTAAGGGCATGACCCTAAAATATGTTGGGCAATTGCGCTTTTCAATTTGATATTCACGTTAGATAGTTGAGTTGTCCTGTCAGACGGTGCTCATTGTATTGTCTTCGGACGATGGGAGTGCCACTTGTTGCCTAAAAAGGATTAAAAGTTCGTGTGTTAACTTTGACATCTGCTGGGATGTTTACTTAGAACAGCGGTAAATTGTATCACATTGAAACAAATCGCTCAGTTAATTAAATAACTCTTTTAGTGTGTTCCATGGTCCGTGCACTATATTATACAAAACACTAATCACCAACAAATGCACAAAGAGAGTTTTATCATCAATTGTAACACACTCCTACATGTTTTGACCCTGCTGGGTCATCTTCAGGGAGAACTTTTCGTTATCGTTACACTAGGGTTGCACTTTATAGTTGAGTGAGAATGTGCTGTTGACTGTGTACTGTGTACTGGAGGCGTGAACTGTCTGCGGTCCCGGCCTGCAGGCCCAGACCGCAGAGAGTTCACGGCTCCAAAAACAACGCAGTACAAGTCAACAGCACATTCTCACTCAACTATAAAGTGCAACCCTAGTGTAAGGATAACAAAAAAGTTCCCCCTGAAGATGACCCAGCAGGGTCGAAATATGTAGGAGTGTGTTATGATTGATGGTAAAACTCTTTGTGCATTTGTTGGTGCTTAGTGTTTTTGTAAATAATTCTTATTTGCGTACGCTTATTTCTCTTTCTTTTTTTTTTTTGTAAGTAAAACTCGTTTTCACATCTTATCTTTTTAAAAAGTACTTCATACGTATGCCAGAAGTTAAGCATACAGTACAATCTTAATTTTCGAGAGGTAATGGTAAACAATTCATGATTTGGGAGACAAAACAGAACAAACGTTATAACCAAAGGAACTTTCACCGAGGCTTTGACAAATATTATTTATATTAATGGTTATTGGCGACTGTTTATATTGTCTGTTTTAATGATGGGGGTTCTGAACAAAATAAATAGTTGAAAATCCAACTTATTAACGTGCATTTACTTTTTTGGAATCTTGTGACGAAAATTGTTCCATTTATTAGCCTCTTAGTTTGTGCACCATCATCAGGAAGTAGAGGCAAGGCATGTCTCTGCAGTATAATAAGTCACATGGAAATGTTAATAAGGAATTTGTTACAAGCGTTATTGTAATTTGGAAACTATGAATAATGAATGTCAGTAGTGCAGAATATCAAAGAAGGGTTAAAGGACGTGCATTTGAAATGAATCGCCAAATTAAAGTTCGTCTGTTAATGAGGAGACAAGAGGAAACAAAGCTGACACGGGCACCGGAATATGGAGTAGGGATTGCTGGGATTGCGGGTTCGAATCCCGCCGGGGGAGTGGATGCCTGTCTGTTGTGAGTGTTGTCAGGTAGAGATATCTGGGTCGGGCTGATCATTCGTCCAGAGGAGTCCTACCGCGTGTGGTATGTCAGAGTGTGATCGTGAAGCCTCGATAATGAGGGGGCCCTGGCCCACTAGGGGCTGTTGCGGCGTTGAGAAAAAATGTAGCATGTCGTTGACCTGCCGTACAATTTTTGTTGATCATAAACTGAACTACAGTGTAAGCGCACTTAAATGGAAAGTGCATGAAAACGAAGAACATTTTAGTACAGGAAGGCGGCGCTGAGTGAGAAGTGAAAGTTCAGATCCATGAGATAACGCACATACATACCGATACTCCGAATTGGAGGTCTTGCTCCGCAAGAATTCTGTCGTAGTGTTTTCATGGGCACAGACAAGCTGTCAGGCATTTCATAAAAATAACTCACCTCACTTACTTCTCCGTGTGTGCGCATCTTTGCTGCATACAGATACGTTATAAAATGTTTGCTAAATGTATGTCAGTATATAAATGCCCAATTTAATGTTAGTATTCCGTGTTACCCCTTATACTTAGCCCTTTAAAGACGAAGCGTGTCTGTTTCATATAAGAACTCAGTGCGTACCGCGCTGTAAACACTCTCCACCTAGGTTATACAAAACCAACCTGTTAATGCTGTATAAGGCAAAAGTCGCTGTTTGTTCAGAAATCCATAAAAACGCATTACTGCAGCGTGAGCACTACCTAGAATTTTTGAATGTTACTCCTGATGGTACGTAAAGTTACTGCTAGGCTTGAAAAGGTTAAGGAGGTCATGTGGCATAACTCTGAACTGTACTTGTTGAAGGTGCTGTGCGTAATGAGCAAAACTTCGTGTTTAAGGTGGGGGATGTGTGCAGGATGGCAACCACACCTAGTTATTTAGACAGTGCGGGTAACTCTCACATGATCTTCCATCACGTAGGCTGAGGTGGCCATGTTCTCATACAGTAGCCAGCTAACTGTCTAATCCCACTATGCTTCAAAGGCCAAAACATTTAATTAGCGTGCTACATATTTGTTTCTTGAAACACAGCTGAAAACTTCATTTCTTTAACGAAACATGTCGATGGGAAGCCGCCGCCGCCGCCGCCGCCGCCGCCGTCGTCGTCGTCGTATTCCTTCCCTCTTCTGCCTACTCACAGTAGGCGTCGATGTTGTTTATTTTCGCGTGATCACACTCAGACACACACCACAGACGGTAGGACTCCTCTGGACAAGGGATCGGCCTGTCGCAGAGACCTCTACCTGACAACACAAACACTGTATAAGACAAACATCCATACCCCCGGTGGGATTCGAACCCACGATCCCAGCAAGCGCTTGGCCGCAGACCTACGCCTTAGACCGCGCGGCCACTGGGATCGGCTAGATACAGAAAAGAACGAGTTATAAATGAGCAATTCGGAAAAGCCGTCGATGTTTTAAGCATGATTAACTAGTATTTGTGTTCGTTATTCCAGTATTTCCAAACGAAGTATGATTTCTGGTCTGAAACGAATATTTTTTAATGACGGTGCCGTACTTTTGTCGATGGTTTGTCAGACTTCGTTACTTTAGTTTAATTGTTTTATTTTTATTCGTGATTTTCTCGTATTACACAACACTGTATGCCTGTTAAACGCACCCCTCCGTTGTCTTCAGTACTTGTGGCTGCGTTACGTGTTTCGTACTACAGGAGCAAGAAATTCAATTCTATGTGAGTTCACGCACAAAGTCCTCTAATTGGACTGATTTTGTCATTTCTTTAATCATATTTCCTACATCTGTTGTGGTCACAGTGCTGGTTTTACTGTCAGTTTACAAAACAGATTTGTAACTGGTGTGCTCGTATATTTAGTGCTACATATAGAGTCCAGGAGGAGATGAACATCCTACATAAAATAAAAAGAAATGCTAACCGGGTTGGTCACATCTTGCATGGAAACTGCCTTCTAAAGCACGTGATTGAAGGAAGGTTAGAGGGAAGCACAGAAGTGACGGAAAGACGAGGAAAAATACGTAAGCAGCTACTGGATGTCCTCCGGGAAAAGTGAAGATACTCGAAATTGAAAGAGGAAGCACTAGATCGCTCGCTGTGGAGAACTCGTGGACTACAGAATGAAATGAAACTCATATGCGTGAAATGCCAGGAGCGTAAATTTCTTAAAACTTCCCGTTGGTGTTGGCACACGTGTATCCTGTCCCAGATGTCCGTTAATCTGGCGACTACTTACCGTCCTACTAACAAGACGTGATCTGGTGTCGAACCCGGATGTGTTTGATCGAGTGTCGTGTCCCAGCTACAAGTTCAACTGCGAAGTCTGAAGTTCAGTGACGTCCGGATGGGTGGGCACTGGCCACGTCTGATCCGCTTAGTGCATGTAGGCGCGAAGATGAGGCAGTCTGAATGCTCTGCCATCGAAATTTAAACAAAGCTGATTAGCCAGCCGTTCCCGAGGCCCACGACTCGTTGCCCGACACTAAATTCTTCTTCTAGACAACGGCTGTCAATTAAGATAAGCTAGTGATGTTGAACTCCCTTCCACGCACAAAACAGAGAGTCACAATCACAACGTGTAAAAAGAAAACAGTGTACGAATGTGTGTATAATCTCGCACAAAGTGTAGTACACACTTGACGTGTGGAGTGGATTGGGCGCACACTTCTTACAAAGCCCTGAACTTCTTGGACATACGAAGGTTATAAATGGGGCCAGTAACCCCAGAATTGCTGTAGTATTTGTTATCGGCTTTTCTTTTATCTCAGTTACATATATTTCTTTCTTTCATTACTGACCCACACTTCTTTTTCTCTCACCATTTAGTGTTTTCTATCTTTTTGTACATACATACTTGCTTTCTTTTGTGTTTATTATGTCACATGACCATTCGTTTGCTGGAACGACTCCGAAGTTGAATTTTAATAGACTGATTGGTTGGAAGCGAAGGAGCTGAGTATTCACGTTTATAAGTCCACCAATATCGAACCATTTTCACAGCTCTGTGGGCAGAAGAGGGGGGATATTTCAACGCAGCAAGAAAAGAAAGGAATCGGCAAGGTGCTACTTAATGCTGATAGTAGTATTTCTGACAGAGTTCAGGATCTTCACCGGCATGCGAAAATTTTTCCTGCTTATGTCGAGAGGAATGGCGGAGGCAGTAATGCTGCGATTGTGTCCAACAGAATAAAATATATTAACTCTTTAAAGACGAAGGGTGAACTGTTTCATTTAAAGGCCCAGTTCGTACCGCGCAGTAAACATTTTTCATCTCGGTTATACACACCGGTCAGTCAGTTTATGTCATATAGGGTAGAAGTCGCTGTTTGTTCTGAGATCCATACAAAGCACATAAATTCAGTGTGGGCAGAATGTACAATTTTTGAAAGTTAAACCTGTTACATCAAGTAGCCAGTAGGCTTTAAAAGGTTAATGGAACCTTACTCAGGCGCTTGTTGCGTGGTCGCAAAAAGCGCCTATGATATTTGCCATGTTCGTCCGTCTGTCCGCACGTATCAACGCCGATTCCATTGGACGGATTCCCGTGAAATTTAATATATCGACCTTCTACGAATATGTGTCGAAGAAATCCAAATTTGGTTAAAATCGATCAAAAATATCGGTCACTTTACATGAAGATTTTCATGTCGTATTGTTCCCAGCGACATTAAATCGTCATAAAAACCCCATCTTCGAGTGAGATGGTACCAGGCTGTTAGGGTAGCCGATGCGGTATAAACATTATGCGAACGCGCCGGAGTGTGACGTTATACGTATAGCGCCCGCCTTAGAGCATGCCAAAGGCTTATAGTGTTGTAGTTATTTGCTTGTTTGAAGCCCTAGCGTAGAGACGCTCAGGCAGCGTGGATACGTTGCCTTCGGATTTTGTAGATAATTTGCATAGAATTGACGCTCAGTCTTGATTCTGTCATAGAAGGATTATAGAGACGTGTGGTGTAGACAGGAAGCATATGAAAACGGCGTGAGGTGGTAGTTACTGGGCGATCGCGCACTGTGTGACTGACCGTCGACCGACGAACTGTTTTCCATTTACTGTCAATAGCTTTCTACGTACATCTGTTATTGAGTGGCAGCAATAAATTTATCGATATTGAATGTTAGAAGATTCTTGTGATATACCGAAAATCTGTATTCTGCAAAAACTGTTTAGCACAGAATAAAATAAAGGGTTGATTATGTATGATAAAAGAGATTGGGCCGAGGGTAAGCTTTCGTGGTTTTTTCAGGTAGAATTTCCACCCTGGTGTTAGCCTAAAGAGCCTTTAGGATCTTTGGAGACATTACTTATTACAATACTTGACCAAACAAAGTGGGCGTGGCCTTGTACTATAATTAAGGAAAGTACAGATTGCTTTGGGTGTGAACCAAGGCACGATGGCTTACTGCGTCGAGTGGATTAACCGATTGTGAAACAAAATCCACGGTTATAAGATAAGCAGCTTAATTACGGAGATTTTATTACACAACTTTCATTTCTCTTCGCGTATTAAATTTCAGTCTTTATTCACTTGTACACACAACGTATATACAAGTCATAAATGATTTGTTATAAAGGACGAAGCCCGTAGGCTTGCATTCGTGTAATATTCTCTGGTTGTAAATGTTCCCTATGCCCAGTATGGCGTCTGGTCTTTGCCATCTTTATTACACACACATATTTATTTTTGTCTCATGCTGATTTTGCATTACACCTATATAAAAGTTCACTGTGTAACACCTCAGGAATGCTCAGAGGGGGGATAGAAGTAGAGCTGACTCTGTCTTTAACCTCAGCGTTAGATAGGGGTGGGTGGTTAAGGCCACGCGCCGGCGACTTTACCTCCCGGGAAAGAGACCTGGTACCCGTTTAACAGGAGGCTGGGCGGTTCTCGAGGCCGGACTGGATGTGTTCGCAAAATCTCACACCCACTGCATTTCGAACCACGGAGCGCCTAGCCCGTAGCGAGTCACTATACCTCCTGCGTCATCCATGCCACCGCTATCTCTATCTGCATAACTGATTTCATTTCGAAACTTAATTAACTCCTCTTTTTAATGGTTTTCAATAGTTTGTTTCATGACTGTTTGTCAAATGCCTATGCTGTCTATACCTATCTTCGAATGACATGCATATGAATACTGAGTGCAGGATGTTGTGGAAGAAATTGACCTTGTTGTTGCTGGGTAGGCCTCCTGGTGCATTCTGCAGGAGTTGAGAACAGCTCGTGATGTCTGTGTCGGCATTGCCAGTCTCCAGGTCGGCGTACCAAGTCGTTGAACTGAGACACTCCGAAATCTAAATTTTTAATATTACATTTGTTGCTATCTCATTACTGTTTTATGCTTAAGTGTTCTTGCGTTTGTTTGTTTGTTTGACGAATCTTGCATGGTGCTTTCTTTCTTTGTTATGTTTTTCATTCTTTGTTACGTTTTAATTGCTTGTTTTCTGTTTTATTATTCGTCCAGTGTGTGAATTTTTTGCATGTTTTGCTCGCTATTTTGTGTGTTCTGTGTTTTTGTATTGTTTTGTGTATTTTCTCCTTATGTATATAGTTGTTTCTTTTCTATTTGTGTACACGTGTACGGACCACTGCCATCGCGTGGAAGCCCAATTGCAGTTAAATAAATATAATATCATATAAACATTTCACACTCGTAGTTGTGTGTGTACAATTAAATTCACCTTTAGCATTTTATACGCTTACCGCACGTGAAGTATTTTTGTGCTTCGAAGTGGGGGGTAATTCTATAAAGTTTAATGACTCGCATCATGCTTTATTTACGTTGCATGCAACCAGACGTAGGATGAAGGAATAAAACGAACAAAACATGCAAGGCAGGTTTCGAGTCTGTCTTATCTCTGCCATATTCGATACCAGTGTTTCGGCGGAGATTACGACGGGTCTGTGACAAATTAACCAAATGTGACGCATACCTACTCGTACTTTTTGAGCGGTGGGCTTACTTCGTTCATTCGATTTTCAGCACCGATTGTGAAGATATATCGATATATTTCGCATGGTCGCGAGACGTGAATCAGCAAAGCTGTGTCCCACATTTAACTTGATAGTGTACATATGCTAATTGCCTTTAAATAATCCCCAAAGCCGACCATCTTCACCATTAGAGGAACAAATGTTTGTGAGGTTCCGCATTAGGAGATACGTATTAAGCAGGCAAACCGCAAGAGCATGACTGCTCTTCGCTGTCGTTTTAGATACTACTGACTTTCTTAAATGTAAGCCGGAGTTGGTTGTGCTACATTCATTTACCACCTCAATTTAATTTTGATTTGATTAACACTAATCGAAACTTACCTTCAAGTCATTTTCGTGCTGGTGGTTATCAGAAACCTTGATTCCACTCTGGAATTCTCACATTTCGTGTGAGGGAAATGAACGTAATTCTGTTTGACCCTATATTAATTATAAGTAATATAACGTAGGGGGCCGCGGTGGCGCAGTTGGTTGAGGCATTGCGCTACAAACCGGAAGGTCGCGGGTTCGATTCCCGATGGTGTCATTGGATTATTGCACTATGGCCCTGGGGTCGAGTCAGCCTCTAACAGAAATGAGTACCAGAAATATTTCCTGGGGTTGAACGCGGCCGGTGCGTATGGCTGATAACCTACCACCTTCATGTGCCGATTGTCTGGAAATCTGGGAGCGTCAACCTCCTGGAACCCTGTGGGCCTGTAATGGGACTGCTTTACCTTAATGCAACGCAGAGAGGAACATGATAACCAGAATCTTTATAAATGTGTGTGCGTGCGTGCGTGCGTGCGCACCCGACTTCGTATGTTTATGTGTGGGTTCACTTACGTTATCCATTTTTTCTTCCCCTTCACAAAGTTTTTTTTATTATTAAGAACGTAATGTGTAAGTTGCAGTGTTTAAGAGCCGATTGTGTGATTGTCTAATTAATCTGTAATTTTTCGTACAAAATAGGCCACGGTCGTTTCAGTATGTTCGTCTGTAAACAACTACCCGGCTTTCGATAACTGTGTCCTCAGAGCCCAAAATGAAACTATGGAATCAAACGTACTAAACATGAATCTAAATCATTTTTGTTTTCCTGTTTACTGTGCATCTCCTTGCAAGTTGGTCTGGATTTAAAATTACTAGGATGATAACAGTGTCATCCACCACTCTCATGACCATCTCTTTCGGTTTTTATTTAAGGGCTAATTCAGTGAATTGCGTGAGTTGATATATATATACGACAGCAGCCATGTTAGCAAGGCGGTGGATATTACCGAAATTAATAGCAAGCAAAACACAAATACATTTCGGCTTCTGGAGATTGCTACGAATTTCTCCATCAGTCGTCTGGTCTATTTGTAGAGTTCTTCTAAATTCTGTTTGTTCCTGACCTGTTAGTTAAGTAAACTTTCAAATTCAATCAATTGTATGTGATTCAGGTTTCTGTTCCTTAGGTGAGAAGCCGTGAAAGGTGCTAGAAAATGTGTCCGTGTCAGAGGGTGTGCCTAATTCGCAGTAGACGTGTACCTAACAGAGTTCTTTGTGTAATTAATTGTACGAGTTACGTAGTCAGACCCACCGTAGTGGTAAAAATTTGTACCTAAACATTTTGATTTATACGTTCAGCCTTCAGAATACATGCTTCAGTACTCTCTTTCCCTATTTGTGTTTAATGCTGTGTCAAAGAAAATTAACAAGCTTCCAAATGCCGTTATCTGTGACTCCCTTTTCAAGCACAGTGGTAGTTCCAACACCCACGTACTTAACATTCGAAATCTGTGATTTTTCTCACGCAATGTATAGACGTGTTTCGTAAAATTCTCAAAATAACCATAAATTGCATCCCTAATCGGCATTAATTTGTGGGTATTTGTGATAGAAGTGCAGTATGTTTTCTGCGAGGTAGAAAATTAATCTGTATGTATTATTTACACGAACTTCACGCCTTTGGACAAATGCATTTTCAGCGTCCATAGTTCTGAACAAGAAATTTACACGAAGGAGTGCGTCATCTTTAAGAAAAGGTATGTGAAATTATTCTTTAGGCTTACGTTTCTTTACGACGTCTGATTGACTGCGGAGATTAGCTACTGTCGGATGTAACTTAGTAGGATGCTTATGAAACTAGGGGGCCTTAATTGGCCGAATAATAATAATAATAATAATAATAATAAAGAGACTTAACCTGCACCCAAACACATATATACAAATGCAAAAAGTGGTAATCCTTGGCACATGTTCAATTGTAAGAAATTTCCTAAATTACACATAAGACCACCGAGCCTAATCCTGTTGATGATACATCCCAGGATAGGTGAATGTTTCCCAGCTAAAGCTGAGAAGTGAGGAATTCGGACAGCTGCAGCAGCAGCAGCAACAGCAGCAGCAGCAGCAGCAGCAGCAACAACAACAACAACAACAACAACAACAACAACAACAACAACAACAACAACAACAACTTGTAGTTACTGAGAAGAGCTGTTGTGGTCATTGACAGCTTAGAAGTGTTCGAACGTGCGGACTTCGAGTCGCATGCCTTACCACTGAACTAAGGGCTACATATTCATGCGTTCATTCGTTCAGTTTCACGCTAACTGCTAACTACTAAGGTTAAATTTTCGAGCGAAGTGAATTTAAAATTTCAGATCTGCATCTGTTTGTCATTTGAGGCACTGCGCTACAAAAGGGAAGGTTGCGGGTTCGATTCGCGATGGTGTCATTGGAATCTTTCGTTTACATAATCCTTCTGGCTGCACAATAGCCCTGGGGTCGACTCAGCCTCTAACTGAAATGAGTACCAGGAATACTTCCTGGGGGATAAAGGCGGCCGGTATGTAGGGCTGACAACCTTACCACCTTCAAGTGCCGACTGTCTGGAAATGTGGGAGCCTCAGCCTCCTGGAACCCTCAGGGCCTGTCCAGGGCTGTACAGAGATTGATTTGTCTTCGTCATAGGTCATCATTCGTTGCAGTACAAGTGATTCGTGAAATTATTGTTTTTATTGTTATTTAGTGTTGTTTTTGGAATATGATCGTATTTTTGAAAATACATTAAAGGCTCAGAGTATGATATTGCAGTGCATAACAAGAAAAGTTGGTCAACCGTGATAAACGCCTTTGCAGTGTTATTTGTCCACGTAAGATCCATGCCGAACCCAGTGGCCGCGCGGTCTAAGGCGTAGGTCTGCTGCCGAGCGCTTGCTGTGGTCATGGGTTCGAATCCCACCGGGGGCATGGATGTTTGTCTCTTGTGAGTGTTGTGTATTGTCAGGTAGAGGTCTCTGCGACGGGCCGATCCCTCATCCAGGGGAGTCCTACCAACTGTGATGTGTGTCTGAATGTGATCAAATGAAAATAAACAACCTCGACACCTGCTGTGAGTAAGTAGAAGGGGTCAGGACTAGGACGGCGACGTAAGATCCATACGCACTGAAAGCTCGAAACAGGGTACACTTCATTAGAGGCCTAAGCAGTAGGCCACTGTAGTAGGCCTGTGTGCCCGCCCTGAAGTACCGGCCACGACACGTTTGTTGAGGAAAAAATTGACTGAGTTTGGTGAAGAATTGATTCCACATAATTTCTATCTGATGTAACGTTAATTAATGATGTTGTGCAGGTACTGATGTTTCATGAATTGACGTGATGACTTGAGGGCGGCAACTTAACTTTTTGCTGGTAGTGTCCGGGCTGGCCCTCTATAGGGAATCAGTGGGCCGTGAGGACAGTTAGGCCCGCTCAGACGCCTACACGAACAGACTCTGATGGTCTCTGCATCTGGTACAATCGGATATTTATCCATGCAACAGTGTTACAACTACCATTATTCGTACTATCTATTTACAATTACATGAGCCGTGGTTTTATTGAAATTCTTTAGACTTCAGTGGAAGAATAAAATATCTCCTATGAACTTTCCGCAATCATTGTTTCTTTTGTTGTGTAAAAGGTTATTGCACAATGTAATGGTAAATTAACAAGAAGCAGTGTAATATGGGATATGCATATGTAGGTAAGTAATGCGCCTAAGAATTGCATGTGATTAAATTACCATTCCAGTATTCTGCTGTAGCATTTCGAAGCTAAGTCTCCAATGTACGTCCGACGTGCTGTAACATTAAAATCTCACCATACTGCCACTAATTATGTTTGTGTGTTTCGTGGGGTTCTGAGAGTAAACAGCAATTTTTTTTCCTAACGCCATTATGTGATTGGTGTCTGTTAGGAAGAAAGAATTTTTTGCTCTAAGACAGAAACGGAATTATTGCAGGAGTGTATAATTTTGGTTGACTTCGACATTCAAAGTGTTAAGAAAGAAATAGTCACTTTCAGACATCCATAATGTCTGATCTGAAGTGGGTGTAAACACGACTCACCACCTTAATCGTAATTTATGTCCAGTGTATGTCAGTATGCATTCTTGCAAATAAGTTGAGCAGAACTGAGTACATTGCGTTCTTTGTCTGATTCTAGACAAGGAAATTTGTTAAGTGATCCACATATTCTGAGGCTTCCGCATTCCTGGCCTAAGCTATTTTCGACAAACTTGTGCCATTCCAATGAGAAAACGCTATTATATAGGCCTAACTGTTACACTAATCCGGTGTTTTGTCACCCATAATGCCGTATGCCGCCATTTTATGTCTACCCGTGATAGTTACGTTGTTCTCACCAAAACTGTGCTTGAATGTGTTTAATGCAAAGTCCAAACCACGTTTCTAGCACATTGTAACCTCCTGAAAATAGATGCATAAAACACGAACTCCCTTGTTGCATAATATCTTAATTTACCTACTTATTTAATCTGTCTTATCTCCAAATTCTCTTCTGGGGGTTCTCTTTCCAGACGCCGTAGTTGCGTTTTCCTCTCAAAGTGAGATTTATTTGAAGGTGAGGGATTTTCCGATCCCTCGCTGCTTTATATAGATGTTAGTAGACTTTGGAAATACGAGAGTAGACGTTGTCCGTACGCTTCATTTTACAAGCACGACATTGGAACTCTTTGTTGTGGAATTAATTTTTTCTGATAATTTAAATTTTCTGCACACCTCATCCGTTTCTCAGTGGTATATAGAATGTGGCAGTTGCAAACATTGCCTTTGCGTGGATCCTGAAATGGATAAATACATGCAGCGTACCAGCATAAAAATCTGCAAGAAAATATTTTTGTGTCTGCACAGCAAGTACAAGTTTTTTTTTTGGCGTAAGCGTGTCTTAACAGAAAAACTTACTGGTGTAATGTCATTCGTCTTATTTCTATGAACTGGGAAGAATAATGTACGGGTTTTGCCAGGTAAGCTGACAGCACCGAGTTTTATATGAACGAATACCACTCTTAATTTTCAGCTTGTATATTTCGGAAAGAAACATATGAAGCCACATCTGATATGAGCAGATACAGGCTACTTTTTCTATGTAATTGATATTTGCCTCCACATTTCAGAGGGATTTATGACGGTTTATAAATATTTTTTCTTCAGCTCTGAATGTAGATAAACGCATCTTGTTCAGAAGAGTAATGCTTCTAATTATGCACAAGCCGCTGGCATTCTAATGTTCAGGCCATGCGGTCGTATTATATTCAGTTGAACACGGTTATAACGTCATGAAAGGAACTGAATATTTCGTGTCGCCGATCCCAGTGGCCACGCGGTCTAAGGCGTAGATCTGCTGCGATCGTGGGTTCGAATCCCACTGGGGGCATGGATTTTTTTCTCTTGTACAGTGTTTGTGTTGTCAGGTAGAGGTCTCTGCGACGGGCCGATCCCTTGTCTAGATGAGTCCTACCGACTGTGATGTGTGTCTGAGTGTGATCAAGTGAAAATAAAAACCTTCTACACCTGCTGTGAACAGGTACGTAGAAGAGTGAAGGACTGCGAAACGATATTTTGTGTCGTTATAAAAGATTGGTGGTATAAACGAGTAGAATAATGCTGTGGTTAACAGTGAGGAATTAATTGGTACCACAGATTAAGTGACTCTATGGTCGAGGTGTCGTATAAACCGATGTCGTTATAACCAGGTTAGACTTATATATATACATATATATATATATATTTGGTTTTTCGAATATCCTATATCATTTCGTCATTGGTGTATTACGCGATTCATGAGAGCAACTCTCACTACCTGTTGGGATGGTGAAGCTCAGCCTGTATCGTCCGCTGCACAAAACCCCCGGGGGGGGGGCCCCGGGGCAGTGTCGGGGACCCATCCGTAACGTAGAACACGTCAGTGCCGTTTTGTGACAGTGTCGTTTGTATGTAGTAATGAAACAATGGTTAGCAATGAATGTCATTTCTTCCGAGGAATTTCATTTGTTTTTACAAATTGCCAGCAGCGGTCTGTGATATGAGTCGGCCGCCCGCTCGTGCTGCGGCTCTGGTCACTGCGGCCTCCGAGGCGGCGCTTACGTCCGCTCCAGCACTCGGTTCTCGACTCGTATCGTCTGTGACCATTGTAATTTTGATGAAACCCGACTCCTGTGATGAGGATACGACATAATCGATCGAATCCACGTCGTTCACATCCATAAGCACCGCCGGCTCCGCGGTGGAAGTGCTAGCGCCGATGTTGACGTCGCGCAGCAGCTTTGCAACGCTATCTCCAGCGCCGTACTCGCTCGGCGCCGCTCAGTGGCCCCTCATTTTGTCTGACATTTTGTCTTCTTTCTTCCAACACCTGAATCTTGTATCGTTTTACGTATTTTCTTTGCAAATGTTGCGACATTTCGAAGTTAAGTCGAAACTTTTGCCACTTTTTCCGCTTTTGCACTGTGTTACGGTTACGAGTTTACTGGTTTTGCACTTTAGTATTGCAGAACTCGTTCTTACGAATCGTTTGAGTGGTGAAACACGCGTGAGGCCTCTCCGCAAGCTGAGTAATGACTGCCGAAATGGCGCGGAATAGCGTCATTTTTGCCTCGCGCGCTTAAGCATGCCGGCGCCGTCTCAAGATCAAGATCGCAGTAAGTCGCAGTAAGTACGACGCGTACATCTATGGTCTATCAGCTGATACTGTTGCCATGTGCCTCCGACTACTGTACACGTAGCAGTAAGCCTTTGAAATCTACCCTGCTTTCGTTACGCTGGATTTCCCGGGACGACCCCCCATACTGCCTGCGAACAAAGACGTATTCAACATCAAAAAAAGACCTACGTAATTTTAGGTCAGCTTGACGTATTTTTTCTCGTTTTCAGTTTCGTTTATGGTTTGTGGCAGTTGCGAACAACCAACGCATTTCACTCGACTTCGGACACTATCAGAGTTTTGCCTTATGAATTTTACGAATTGTTGGCATATTTTTGGAGGGCTTCTGGCCTGAGTTACTCATTTTACCTGATTTGAAGTGTGCAGCTTGCTGGGAGGTAGACTTCTTTGCCGTACCCTGGCATCTGTCCCCGAGGCGTGGCCACTTGATGTCACACCACACCATCTCGTGGTCAGACTTATTGACTACAGGATACTGCGTGTCAACGCCAATTTGTATCCAACATTTGGTGTACATGACGTCATCATAGACACGGTGTTGCTGGTGTTGTGTGCACGAAATACATACTGCTGCTTGATGTAGGGACCACTTCGCCGATTGTGAGCGGATCCATTTATTTACCACTGCTTTCTTTATGGAATGGTACTTTGTTTTTTATTTTTTGTTTGTGATGTTGTGTTGGAGTTTATGGAAGTTTATGTGACGGAGCAGCTGGATATTCCACCTCTGATGACTCCATTTTACATATCTGAATGAGAGTTCAGGTTCGTGTCTTTACATTTTGCTTGCATTTGGAAGGTGCAGGCCCTCTACAACACAGAGGATGGGCTGGGAATATGTTACGCAGGTTCCGTTATTTCAGGCTTCCGCTGCCATGTTGATGAGATATGCTATCTTCTGGTGTGTTACGCAGCGTCGAATAATAAAACTTTGCCGACGTTTCGGGACAAGGTATCGGTCTTATTAAAGGTCAAAAAGTAATT
Source organism: Coptotermes formosanus (assembly GCA_013340265.1). Lineage (NCBI taxonomy): Eukaryota > Metazoa > Arthropoda > Insecta > Blattodea > Rhinotermitidae > Coptotermes > Coptotermes formosanus. Next base: position 423,731 of record BLKM01012988.1, on the reverse strand, counting down.
GGACTTCTTGACCCTTGAAGATGGGACCGATACGTTGTCCCGAAACGTCCGTGAAGGCTTACCATTCGACGTTGCGTAGTACCCCAGAAGAGCACCATCTCTTACGTAAGTCGTTTATTTTCCTCTCCATTGGCGCGACAGCCCCTAGTGGGCCAGGGCCTCCTCAGTATCGAGGCTTCACGATCGCACTCAGGCACACCCGCACTCGGTAGAACTCCTCTGGACGAGTGATCAGCCCGACGCAGAAACTTCTACCTGACAACACACACACTTACAAGCGACAGACATCCATGGCCGCGGCGGTATTCGAACCCGCAACCCCAGCCGCAGACCCACGCCTTAGACCGCGCAGCCACTGGGAGTATCTTACATAAGTTGTTTATACAGATGAATGATCTTTAAGTCCGGTTCTCCCCGTGCTTAATCAAGTACAGCGCCACGACGGCGTGCAGTAGGATGTAGCGTTGCACGCATTCTTAATCTTGGTATTAGATGGAAGTGAGTGTCAGCTTCACACTCCGGCCGCTTTGCGCCTGGGGAAACAGGCCCCGACATCGATTGATGTCTTTATGTATTGACACTAGGGTGGGGAGCCTCTGTTGTGTCTCAAGTTAGTAAATGAACAACAAACGTAATCATCCGTTTTATTTTTCTTGAAAACTGCAACATTTAACTAAATAAAAAGGAAATATGTGGGGTGCGACATGTATGTTTCAGTGTTCTTGCCCACGACCTTTGCTTACGACATTTTTCCCTCCGCTATGTATTTCACGAGGTACCGATGAGTGGCGCTTAAAAATGCGTGTCGGCTGTGTATTCAAGTAAAGAGAGTGCTGTTTTTCGTTTTTAATGAAGTGAAATTCGAATACGCCGACAAGTTTTGGAGATCCCTAGTATCAGATTTAATGGCATCTCGTTCTAAAAATTTTGCAGACAAGCTTACTGGCGTGCAAGTTTTCGTTGCCGATGTACCACACATGAGAATTATTCTCCCCGCGTAAAATGTCTCGGTGATGACCGGTGGCAGATCGGTCATTAAGATACGGAGATATGCTATAGTGTGTGTTCTACAGTAACCAACGACCAAGAAACAGATGGTCGAACTGTGTACAAACAGATGTTAATAGTGCAGAGTTAACAAACGGGAAGAGAGGTCAAAAAACAGAGCTGACTGGGAGAAGTCCATTAAGGGGGCGAAAGTCCGCATTGGACTGCAGTACCATCTAAGAAGGAGGAGGAGGAGGAAGAGGAAGAGGGGGAGGGGGAAGAGGAGGAAGAGGAGGATGAGGAAGAGGAAGAGGAGGAGGAGGAGGAGAAAATTACAATAATCAGCGTTTCTGTGGAAAGCATTCACGATTTTAACATCTAGATACAATAACACAGATAAGCGTTACGCACTACGGGCGTTTCTTTGTTGTGTGTGGATTTCTGAACATTCTCTGACATGCTGGACCAGCTGGAGCGAGTTACCTGTCTAGAGGCTTAGATACCAATTTGAACAGCAGGAACACGGTTTCCGATCTCGGCATGAAATTGCTTGGTTAAGGTGCTTGCCTGTGGTTATAACTGTGAAGGACCAGTGAGATTGCGACACTTGGCAGCGCGAGGAGGCGGCGTGATGGATGGGAGTCCCGCCGCATTACGACGACCACGCACAGCCTCTTCTCGGCCACACACAATGCCGCAATCAACCCGTGCCTCGTGCACAGATCTCATGTGCGGCTGTTTGCTTCTCCGTCATAACTGTGATACTGTCGTTGGGTGCTGCAAGTCTAGGCGGAACGTCTCCTGTGGAAAGAAGGATACTGAGTGCTCAAGACTACAGATGTGGGCTTTCGTAGTGCATTCGCGAGTATCATAGCCAGGGCATCACGTGACTTTTATTAGAAACGTTACGTTATTCTGATCTTTGTATGCCCTCTGCTATCCTCACAGACCTTCCTCATGGTATCAGCAACTGATAGCTGAGTCAGTAAAGTAATTGACATGGACCGAAGGACCAGGTTCGATCCTGTCACCTTCAGTAATATTATTCTGTTACTCCTGCGATCCAAAATAGTTGTTACTAAAAATATTAGATGCTGGATAACCTGGATTCGTTACCTAACAGGGGAAGTATCTTTCGATCTGCCATCACGTTCCAACTGATTGGTGTCTGACCCGGTGAGTGCACGTGCGTCAAGCGGTCGGATTCTGAAGATGTTCTAGCATCCCCATCTAGTACCGAAGTCTAGAGAGAAGTGTAATTTACGTCTACGCATCCTAGGAGGCAACTGGTATGATGCTTAGGCGCCGGGGACACCTCACACTTAACACCGATCTTCTGAGCGAATATGAGGTTATTCTAGCGGGCCTGACTTTTAGTACGCAATGACTGCGTCTTTCGAAATCGTTACCGTTCAACGTACGTAACAATCCTCTTACTTCACCCAAAGCATAAACATCCGTAGCAAATGTAGTGTCTGTAATTATATTGATCCTACAGTGCGCATGGTTTGTTATTTGTGCCCAAATTTAAAAATGCTGAAAATAAAGGCCAGGTTTCTTATTAAAATGTAAAGCCGTCGCCAGAAACGTTGTCAGTGCTTCTTTGACGGAGTACTTCCTACCAGTGACAGTACATTGAGGCTTTCAACTAAAGCGGTTTTTGTAATCGGCCTTGTCTTAAAAGCAGTAGCCATATTCGGTCTCAAACATCTCATACGTGCCTAAAATAGGAATTTCATTAAAATCCAGAAAGTATTATTTTGGAGATATAGTACCAACGAGAGCCCTTGTAAAATGTTCCTCCTCCTGGGGATAAAAAAGGCACTGAGAAGGAAATTTGATTTTCATAAATCGGTACTCAGTGTTGGTGTCAGGTGCTTTGTTTCTAGAAACGTCGCGACGGTGTAGGAGGATGAAGCTGATTATAGCCTCAATGGAGAGCCTCAGAGTAGAATGCGAGATAGTCCAGAATTCGTAAGGAGTGTTTGAACAAGTGTTGCAGGTCGTGAGGGGCGTGTCTGCTGCTAAGCTGCAGGATGACAACCATGTACACGTAGACTGTCACTGTCATTTTGTGTGACGTGTCTGCACTGTTGGAGCTTTACCAACTGCTCAGTATATCTTGTTAGTGCAGAGTATTAATGCAGACACTTTCATGATGTTCTTATATTCATCCATTGATCAGTTCCTTCAATTTTCCACTTTAGATTTCTATTTCTTCTTAATGTAATTTATTCTGTGTATTTTAATATTCTGTTTTTACACGATTACCATATTTCTTTCACTTTTTATTCTAACCAGCTCTTTTCATTTCTTCGAACATTTGGATTAATATTCACATAATATGATAAAATCTTCCCCCCAGGTTTAGTACTCTGACATCCTGATTATATTACGTTTACAGATCGTGCTCTGCTTGGTTCTATTAGTGTCACATCCTAGTTTAACATAACGAGGCTAGACAGCATAGTTACTATGCTTTACTTTACTCAGTCCTTCCCTCTTCTACCTACTTGTTCACAGCAGGTGTCGAGGGTTTGTGTTTTCATTTCATCACACTCAAGCATACATCACAGTCGGTAGGACTCCTCTGGACGAGGGATCGGCCCGTCGCAGAGACCTCTACCTGACGCACAAACGCTGTATAAGACAAACATCCATGCCCCCAGTGAGATTCGAACCCAGGATCCCAGCAAGTGCTCGGCCGCAGACCTACGCCTTAGACCGCGCGGCCTCTGGGATCGGCATAGTTACTGTAGCAGCTAGTTTATTGGCTGGACGAGTGGGGGATCATGGTTCCAAGCCCAGCAAGGAGGGGAAATTTGTTTCTTCTCCAAATCTTCCATACCGGCTCTGGGAGGCGCCCAGTCTAGTATTCAACGGTCCCTGGCCCTGTTTTGTCGGAGGTAAAGCGGCCGGGGTGTGAATGTTGTCACTGAACACGTAGGGCGGAGGTTCAGAGCGAGATAAGCCTACCTTACGTCCACGATATTCTCTTAATAGCGAATATATTCAAGATACAGTTACTGCAACTGTCCGTCCGAGTTTGATAAACATAGTACCAAGACCTTCTTGAAAATTACCTCTGTGGTGTGCAACGAAATTCTCGACGTAAGGCTCTTCGGGTAACTTAGTCTGCTTATTGCTTGTGCAAGTTCATAAAAATGGGAAACGCCTTTGTCCTGAATATTTTGCCCTTAACAACTGTGGAAACCTTTGTAAAAGCACATCTTGGACATCCCGGATAACATCCGCCAGCTGTTACTGTGTGTTACAGTTCTCGGCAACGTCAGTACCACAGCGCGCTAAGCTGTACCTTGACGGACACTGGAGTGGGCTCCACCGCCAATACATAGGAAGGCAAAACTGTGTCTTGTAGCAGCGTTGTTCCAGCTTAGAACTGTCTGTGACCTTTCCCTGATGATGGTTGTGGTGGACACCACCGAAACATGTCGGAAGATGGAATAACTTCTTAATACGTTTTTAAAAATAATTAAGCGGTGCAGTGTTGTTGGAAACCTTTTAGACAACACGCGAAGTCTGGGAAAGGAAGAGCTGACTTACCAATGACACGAATGCAAGCGGATTAGGAATGATTTAGAGTTGAGGTTTGGTATTTTAACCAGCGTCTTAACAAAAGGAACATCTCGATGGCAGTGAACATAAACGCGCTGATTTGCTGTGCTCGTGCATTCAATCAGTGAGCGTTTCTGTAGCCGACAGTGAATATATGTTTGTAAGTTTGCTTGCAGAAGGAGCACTATCCGTCTCCTTCCAGAACCAGCGGCCTGCACGTTGCGTGCCCAGGGGATGTCTTGCTCAGCAGTCAGTTCCTAACTAGCTAAACATTATGTTTTTCATTAATTTACTTTTCGTGTTTTATCAGTCCAGTGCTGCCAACTTCTTAGTATGCTTGAAAAATTTCGGATGTTCCAGAGTGCAAAGTTGTGTTGAAAGGATGTTAATTCTACAACCGTCCACGTAAAGTTAATTTCTGTTTCTTTTTTAATATTTCACTCAGATTACACCCCAAGAATTTTAAGTCTGTTGCTTTACAGTGAAATGTTTGTTGTTACGATATGTGGTCCACAGGCAAACTGTACCGTCAGAAAGAGGTTACATAATATTTTATGTTGAATAAAAATAAAAATTAATAACATGACACTGCAGGCTTGTCTTATACCGTTTTCTACATATACGCAGAACACTGTACGAATACTGACCCTGTATAACCGTTATATTGCCTGGAATGGAATCATAGCATGGTAGTTATTATTGATAGCTTACCTTTAGCCTGTACAGGGCGTTGTGTTGTGGCGCGGATTTCGGGTCAAATATGCTACTTACCCGAAATATTGCAGGAAATTCGTAGCAGTGATAGCGCAACAAGGACGCGCCATTTTTTCTTCGCAGTTTCCCCTAATGTTTTCAAAATCTTTACATTTTTCACTGCGTTATTCAGCGGTCTAGGAAAAAGTTAAACAGCACGTGGGCTTGCTGCACCAAGGTAGATGCTGTGTAGTTCACAGTGCCGTGCCGGTGTTGTGACATGTCTGTGGGTGACAACAGGCTGGCCATTCGTCACTGCCTTGTGTGCCTCGGGTCATAAACTTTACAACATATCACACTGTCTGCTTTATTACATACGCTAACTGATTACGTCAGTTTTTCCTGTTGGCATGCCTGCAGCTGCTGTGTAGCCTGGGTGGCAGCTCTGAGTTCGGTAACCGAGCCTGGGGAATGTATTACAGACTTTAAACATAAAATGTTCTGAAGTGTATTCCCACACCAAACTGCAGATATTACCCCATAACTCGGCAGCACATGTTCCCCCTCTGAATAAGCCGTGTTTTGAGTTGTTTTGTACACTAATTTCATTCATTCAAGTGGCCAGTGACAGAAACGGCGTATTCAGGCACGCACGCACGCACACAAACGCCCAGGAATAAAAATTATGGTAATCGGGGCTCATATGAAAAAACGCGAAAAAACAGACATAAGGTTTACATATGTAACACGCATGGACACGTGATAGAAAAACAAAAATCAGTATGAAGTCTGAGTGGGGCAATTTGTTTTCTAAAGTACCAAAATCGCTACACACTGAATTTGCTGCAATGTGAAGGCGGAAGGACAGTTTTTAACCTTTTAAAGCCTAGCGGTAACTTTACGTACCACCAGTTTGAAATTAAAAAATTCTATATGCCGCTCACATTGCGTTTATATGTTGTGTACGGATTTTAGAACAAACTGCGACTTTTGCCTTATAAAACATTAAAGACTGATTTTCATAACCGAGAAGAAGAATGTTTACTGCGCGGTACGCGCTAATTCCTTATGTAAAGCACACACGTTTCGTCTTTAAAGGGTTAAAGGACGTACTAAGGTGAAACAAATGAAACGCGTGGAAGTTCCTAGTGGGAACGCGGAGACCTGTAACGTCCGCAAAGATGAACAACCTTGAACCCCCCTCAAAGTAACAACAACAGTTGCGTCAACTTCAATTCTTGGCTCATGTGGTGCGCCTAAATTCAGATATCGAAAAGCATTAGCATAACTGTACACATTACTGTGTTAAAAAAAAGATTGTATCAAGGAGCTACACACTCCCGCTGAAAGCGGTCGAGTTTTATACCATCAGGGCAGGCAATTGAAATCCATATCACACGTGCCCGCTCCAATTTAGTTCAAACAGTTAAAAAATATAAAATCGGCAAACTAACACTATCGAACATGGAAAAAAAGTAGTTTTACGAACGAGACCACTTCGCTTTGTGGAGTGGGAAAAATGTGATCAACGTGACAACGAAAGTCTAACGTAAATTCATAAAATCTTTATGGAATCAGAACGAGTCATGAAAAAAATCGCCAGGGTTGTGTGTAAGGAACGGGGCGTTTTTCTTACTTCAGACGGTAATGGCTCTGCGCTTATTACTGAGAAGTGTTGTTGTTGTTGTTGTTGTTGTTGTTGTTGTTGTTGTTGTTGTTAAAAAGAAGAATGGTACGAACAATTGCCATGTGAGTTCAAAGTATTGACCAAAGGAATAGTGTGTTGCCTCAAAGACCGATTTAGTTAAAAAATTTAAAAATTTTCATGGTTTCTTTATAGAATGGTTAAGATCAATGAAAATGTTAAGAAGCTATATTTAACCCTTTAAAGACGAAGCGTGTCTGTTTTATATAAGGACTCAGTGCGTACCGCGCTGTAAACACTCTCCACTTCGGTTATAAAAACCAATCTCTTAATGTTTTATAAGGCAAAAGTTGCTGTTTGTTCTGAGATCCGTACAAAACACATAAACGCAATGTGGGCAACACGTAGAATTTTTTAATGTTAAACCTGGAGGTACGTAAAGTTACCGCTAGGCTTTAAAAGGCTAAAGATATATATGCGGTAACTATGTGTGTGTGTGTGTGTGTGTGTGTGTGTGTGTGTGTGTGTATGTATGTATATATGTATGTATGTATGTATGCATGCGTGTATATATGCATGCATGCATGTATGTATGTATGTATGTATGTATGTATGTATGTATGTATGTATGTATGTATGTATGCATGCGTGTATGTATGCATGTATGTATGTATGTATGTATGTATGATGTATGTATGTAATGTAATGTAATGTATGTATGTATGTATGTATGTATGTATGTATGTATGTATGTGTGTGTGTGTGTGTGTATGTATGTATATATGTATGTATGTATGTATATGTGTATGTATATATCACCCTCTAGAGCCAATAAAGCGAAGGTATGAATTACAAACTACAGATGCAGAAGAGAATCGATATAATTTCAGAACACGCACGCATGCACACGCACGCAGGCACGCACACACACATATATATATATGTATGCGTATATTAGGAACTTGGAGGATAATGGGGTTCTGAAGAAAACTTTTAAGCACAAGGCAGAAGGTAACAAATTGCCTGCAGCTTCGTCGATTGACCGCAGGAGACTTCAGCGAGGACGGAGGACTCCAATAATAATAATAATAATAATAATAATAATAATAATTATTATTATTATTATTATTAGCGCTGTTTTTGTGTATTTGTACTGTATTTGTGTTTTGTTTGTGTCTTTGTCCTGGCTTTATAATAGGCATTTGTGCTGTTAAGCCTGCACGTTAATAAATACCCATTGAATTGAACTAAAGTGACTTACGACAGTGACAATACAAAGGCTGAATTGTTAGTATGGAACAATATCCGGCTGACTCAGAATTCTGTAATGCTTTCAACAAACCAGTGTGTTCCTTAATACAGACTCGAAGGATCCTGGAGTGTGGGCACCACGTAGAATTTTTTAATGTTAAACCGGGTCGTATGTAAAGTTACCGCTGGGCTATAAAAGGTTAAAAGCTTTTCTGTAATACACACAATTAGTGTATTTGCAATGAAAGTTGAAAATTCCAGCTGCGTGTCAACAATTCACTATGCGCGGGAGCATTTAAGTTACTGCGCGGCCGCGCACACGCGCAGCTTAGAGGGAACACTGGTACAGGGAAAAATAATAGTTATCCCAGTCGACCCAACAGAATAGGCTCACGCTATGCTTTTTCACCTGAAGACGGAAGCGTCCATTTTCCGAAGCATTGTAGGCTTTTTCAGCCGAGTAAATGGACGACATCTAAGGCCGTTCTTTCTTTCCATTTCCCACAAACTCTGCGAGGAAAATAAAATGCGTTTTAGACTCAGTGAAATTCATGGGTGAATATTGATAGTAATTTCACACGCCAAATGCAGGTCACTGATGAAATGTTTTCAGACGGACCCGCCTGCTCCGTTTATTTGTGGTTCATTACGTCTTTCGTACAGGCAGTTTATACGCAGAATGAATCCTCTGTAGTTATATTCCATCAGTGGTTAAAATACTAGTTGACTACTTCTGTGGTTCATCGGATCAGCGTCACGCCACGAATGACATATGGGGTACTGGAGAAATAATTCCAGCCCTTCTTAACCTTCCTGCGCTACAAGCCGGAAGGTCGCGGGTTCGATTCCCGATGGAGTCATTGGGATTTTTCATTGACGTAATCCTTCCGGCCGCCCTATGGCCCAGGGCTCGACTCAGCTTCTAAGAGAAATAAGTACCAGAAATATTTCTCGTGGGGGGGGGGGGGGGGGCGTTTAAACGCGGCCGGTGTGTAGGGCTGACAACCTTACCACCCTCATGTGCCCGATTATCTTCAAATATGGGAGCCTCAACCTCCCGGAACCGTACGGGCCTGTCCAGGACTGTGTAGGGGTATATTTCTTAACCTTCAGCACTAAATGAGATACCTGATTAGTGGCACGTCTCTGCCAGTTTCCCATCCTGGGAAAGAATTCCCTTTGGTAATGGACAGGATGATAGTTGGTTCCCAGAGTCGGTCCGGACAGTTTCGAAGGGAAAATTTTCCCCTTTCACCGGGAATCGAACACAGACTTTCCGTTTGGTTAAGCCGAAGAGTAGTCGCTACTGACTCAGCTACCTGGTTCAGCTTAGCAAATCGACCTTGCCTTTCCAGTTGGGATTATTTTCCGTAGCGAATTGATTCTTGTGTTGCGGTAATATATCGGATTCTTTTTGAAAGAAGCGATCAGTCACAGCCAACCTTTCTTGATTTGATTTTTATTTTAGTGCTGCCAGGTTTCGGCTTTCATGACGCCGTCGTCAGGCTGTACGTTTTACAAGAACAGAATGGTCTCTACTTGTAAGTAGAGACGATTGTGTTCTTGTAAAACGTTGATCGCTTCTTTGAGAAAGAATCCTGTATCTAAACGCCAACGGGGACGATGAATATTAAGGCAGATATATCCTTTATCCACGTGTGCTGTGTTCTGGAATCGAAGCATTCCAGCGTATTGCTCACCCCTTCCCCTTCCTTTACGACGGCATTCTGAACCGCCTGCCTACCCATTGTTTGGACCTGAGTTTATCTGAAATGTATATCAACCACGCGATGTAAATCATTTTCTACGCTGCTGCTGCTGCTGCTGCTGCTGTTGGTTGGACCAGTGCGTGTTAGACAATAGAAATCTCTTCGTAAGGTAGCCAAGTACAGTAGTTGGACATTTCGGACGGATGACTTATAATGTTTGTCATTGTTAAAGAGAGCGAGATTAATATTCGAGATGTATAACACAGCCATGAGAAAGGCATGCACAGAAGTGAGATGCTGATCTGGACAGTGGCCATGTCTCCGTTGGTTTTGCCGTTAATCTCTAATGGATTGTTTAGTCCGTCTGGGCATTCGCAGACAGAAGAATCTTCGATTCTTGTATCACTTGAAGGTATGTTATTGATACGTGATTTTTGTATTCATTAATCACGGATTTCTCTCTCTTTTTCGAGTCTGGCATAAACTGTTATGTGTAACAGACCGATAAGTCTTCAGCAGCATGTGTAGTGATTTGAGATCTGCGCTCTTCTCGGGTGTTACGCAGCGATGAGTGGTAATCCTTTACCGAAGTTTTCGGACAACTTGTCGGTCTCATTTTAAACGTCAAGAAGTCCAACGACATCGGCGCTCTTCTGCGATATTACGCAGCGTTGAGTGGTAGTCCTGTACCGACGTTTCGGGACAACCTATCGGTCCCGTCTTCAAGGGTCAAGAAGGACTAAGACTAAGTTAAGAAGAGGTAAACACGAAGTGTTATAACTAAAGACACTGTTTGCCACCCGTAAATATTGAGCTGTAAGCGCCCTGTTAAATGTCATTATTCTCTTTTGAGGTACAAACAGCATCTGGTTCGAGTCCCGGTCAGGAACTAGCTACCTTAAGTGCAGTTTTCATGGTTTCTGTAAGGCTTCTGTGGTGGCTGTCGGGACAGTACATCCTGAAACTCAGTATTTAGAGTAATCGTGTGTTGACTCGTTTGAAACTGAACACTGAGCAGGTGAAGTGTACGGCCAGGACAGGGATACACACGGGACGAATGTCTGCTGGAATACCGGCTGCCTTCACTGACGTCTTGCGACGTCCCTCCAGAGGAAGAACCTGATGGAATCTTGAAACGAAAACCGTTTTTCCCCCATGAAGCGTGTTATGATACACTACTCTGCTCATCTTGACATCCATTCCATATTAAATATCCTCTTAACCAGGGGTGCACATATTTTTCAAAAGTCTAAAGTCGACCTCAGGATTCTAGGCCTCAGGTGGGTGACGTGAAGCAAGTTTCATTCTCTGGACCCACAAGTATTTGGTGCAACCCCCTGTACAAAATTTAGTCGGCACGGCGACCTGGCGCCTGGGATTTGTGCACCCCTCTTCGTAGCTATATTCAGTATTGTTAAGTTACCAACGAATTATCTCATCCGAACGTAGTCGTTTCGTTTCGTAGTCCTTCTACCTTCTACCCACCCACAGCAGGTGTCGAGGTTGTTTATTTTCACTTGATCACACTCAGACACACACCACAGTAGGTAGGACTCCTCTGGACGAGGGATCGGCCCGTCACAGAGACCTCTACCTGACAACACAAACACTCACAAGAGACAAACATCCATGCCACCGGTGGGATTCGAACTCACGATCGCAGTGGCCGCGCGGCCGCAGACCTACGCCTTCGGCCGCGCGGCCACTGGGATCGGCCGAACGTAGTCAGTGTCGTAAATTCATCTGTCATCGTGATTTAATCGAATAGAAACTCCAAAACAGAGTTAACTTCAAAGAACGATAGAATTAGAAATGAGGCATATAAATCACAAGCTATTCTGCTTTGCCAAGTTGTGTGGCATTTTGCAGTGACTGCTGTTAAACGCAACCACGTTTGTTTTGTGACACAACAGTCAGACTTGAAGCGTAAACAAGCATTGTTCATTTTTTTATTTTTTAATAAATTTATTAACTTAAAAGGTCACTGATTTCTTCAGGCTAATGACAGGCACATGTTACAAAAATCTAATTGTAACGTTTACTCGCATATTTTGTGAGTTCTCACAAAAACTTTAAGCTTTTTCCTTAACCTTTAAAGCCTAGCGGTAACTTTACATACCACCAGGTTTAACATTAAAAAATTCTACGTGGTGCCCACATTGCGTTTATGTGTTTTGTACGGATCTCAGAACAAACAGCAACTTTTGCCTTATAAAACATTAAGAGACTGATTTTTATAACCGAAGTGGGGAGTGTTTACAGCGCGGTACGCACTGAGTCCTTATATAAAACAGATACTCTTCGTCTTTAAAGGGTTAATTTGAGTGTTTTTATATTTTACACTGATGATTGTCGAACGACCGATACATGTATTGTAAGAATAATTAGTGAATACAGGTTGTGTTGAAAGTAACATATATAGTGGTTTGTTGTATCGTTTTGGATTTTTGTTTTGTTATATGCCCGCAAATAAAGCAGGTACTTAATCTATTTACCTGCGTATATTCTAAGTTTCGAACCCCCCCCCCCCCCCCGACCCCACGAATCCAGTCGTTATTTCAAGGCGAACGCTGGTAAGGCTGACTTTTGCTAAGGGGGTGTTGGGCCTATGCAGCACTGCAGGATGGGTGTTGTGTTCTCACAGCGCAAGGAACCGCGGCCTCGCACGCATCTCATTAGCTGCAATTTGTATGCGGGAGCGATCTCTCACTTGGTATGCCTTTCCCCTCCCGCCCTCCCTCCCTCCCTTCCTCCGTTCCTCCAAATGAAACGTCGGTTGCAGGACTCGTTGCCTCACAAAATGGCTGGTCGCCGTCGGTAGTGAGGTCTCCATCTGAAGTAGCTAAATTCAATTTGCAGCGCTTAACTATTTGGCTCAGCTGTCTTTAGAGTTTGCCACCCAGCACTTTGTGAAACATTGCTTATAGCATACTGAAGGTCGTGAAAAATTTTGCCTCATGTGTATTAATTTAGGGGCGGAATGAGACACCTTACACTCGTGATATGAGATTCGGTGGTCTCGCTGGTGGGCTGTGTAGATCGCTGTGTAGCCTGGTAGAATCGTACCGGCGGTTCGCCCTCTTTGTCAGGGTATACTGCCATCTGTTATGTTAATGGAGGCTACAAGTTCCTCTGAAATGTTTGTACACTTCTGCAAGGCTTCTCGGAGTGACAGACAGACGGACGGACGGATGGACGGACGGACGGACATGCAGGCAGGCAGGCGAACGGACGGACGGGCAGGCAGGCGGACGGACAGACAGACAGACAGACAGACAGACAGACAGACAACACTGTTCATTTCATCGTATGCGTAAAAAACAGAGTACTTTCCAAGCTACCAAACAAGTCACTTAAGTCCTTCGTATACATTCAGTGATGCGCTGTTACGTGTTTTATCTTTTTCTTGATTTATCTCTGAACCCTTTGCTGCAGTTTATGTAGCGCTGCGTGAAAGTCGAGAATGCGGTATAAGTGAGGTGCCGTAAAATAACGCCGCAACATTTACTTCACGGTACGAGGGAAAACACTAGAAATAAAAGAAGAGCTGGTCTCGGACAGGGATTCAAACAGATGCTGCGCTGAACTGTACGTAGGGGTTGCACTTAATGTGTGGTGTAGCACAGTAGGCCTTACCTGTGTTTCGCAGCTTAAAACATTTTGTAAACTTTAAATAAAAAAACATCTTAAAACACCGTGTAGGCCTGCCATTAATGGAACTGTCCAGGTTTGTGTATGGAATACCTGTGCTGAAACATATCACCCGTGTGACAGGTTACGTAACTTATTTATGGCTGCTCTTCGTGATGCTGAAGCAACATTGAAAACAGCTTCCGTGAGACGTGTTGTTGTTCATTTCGTAACATTGTGGTGTTTGTTACAGTGTAAGATATCCGGCGATAAAAGGATTTGGCTTAAATATTGCTTTAACATTAATATTTTTCTAAGTTTTTCACAAAACAGTTGACCGATTTTTATATTGCAACACATAATGTTTATCATAATCTTCTGCACATGTAATTACAATGGGATAATTGTCAGATGTAAGCTTCAGTTAACTGGTTATAAATCTAATGTATTTTTTCAACAACTTTTCAGGTACCACGCAGATTATATTTTGTTGCACATGTCTAGAAAGCTTCCTTATTATTCGTTTTAAAACCCACATGGTATAATATTAAAGTGGCCAAATTTCTAAGTAGAAAACACATTACGTTTCAAAACCTGTTGAACAATTATACGTTTCTACCGTTTACTGAGAAAGGACCAAGTGGACATTGCTGTTAACTGGAGTAACATGAAGAAGGAACAGGTATTGCCTGAACTAAGAAGAGAAGAAAATAGTTACTGGATCGTGTGAATGCTATGTTGCTTCAGCCAGAGATCCAACCAAGACTTCTGTGTCTCAGTCCCTTTCAGCGTCTGGCCACGTTGTCCTGTAAAACTGTGGCTGTCAGACGAGAGTGAAGGATAGACGTACGCGTGCCTCGCACTCAGCTATCGTGGTTGCAATGGCGCTTTTCCTGCAAGCAGTTTCCGATCAGAGCATTCTTTCCTCAAACACACTCAAGGCCGCACAGAAATATGGCTGTTTCTTGAGCAAGTATTATTTTCCTTCTACTGTCTGACGAATGCAGAGTCTTGCTACTTCCTCTGCTTTGTTTAGTGCTCACTGCTGTTTACTGGTGCCGATCGCAGTGGCCGCGCTGTTTAAGGCGTGGGTCTGCGGTCACTGGCTTGCTGGAATTGCGGGTTCGTATCCCGGCCGGGAGCATGGATGTCTGTCCCGTCTGCGTGTTGTCAGGTAGATGTCTCTGCGTCGGGCTGATCGTCCGTCAAGAGGAGTCATACCGAGTGTGGTGTGTCTGAGTGTGATCGCGAAGCCTCGATAATAAGGAGGCCCTGGCCCACGGGGAGGGGGGGGGGCTGTCGCGGCATGGGAAGGGAAAAGTCGTCTGGCTTTGTAGTGATTTGGTATTGTCCTTTGCAATGGATGTTGGGAATAATGAGGGCACCGAGGTGTTTCTTCCTTAGTCCTTCCCTCTTCTACCTACGTGTTCACAGTAGGTGTCGAGGGTTCTTGTAATTTCATTTGATCACACTCAAACACACATCACAGTCGGTAAGAATCCTCTGGACGAGGGATCGGCCCATCCCAGAGACCTCTACCTGATAACACAAACACTGTACACGAGACAAACATCCATGGCGCCGGTGGGATTCGAACCCACGATCCTAACAAGCGCTCGGCCGCAGACGTACGCCTTAGACCGCGCGGCCACTGGGATCGGCCCGAAGTGTTTCATGGGCGTAGTTGTGACAGTGTTGCATTTTATTAAAGTTTAAATTGAGAAAGTGAGGTGGAATGAATGGAAGTGTCGCTAAAGTCCGGTTTAATGGGAGACAGAATTGTGTTAGTACAGCCAGAGTTAATTATTTTCCAATGCATAGTTTTTCTTTTCGGATTTGAATGTTTTGTTTGGTAGCTACTGTCGGACTTAATGCGTCTTGCTACTTCCGTCTGCGTTGTTCGTATCAAGATAAGCCTACGTCACGTGTAGTATGCTCGCTCTAATACAGTTTATAACATATTTTAAAATGTAATGGGCACCGGTATCAGAATGTAGTGGGCACCGGAACCAGAATTTTTGCTGACAGGTGTGAGAAAGTGATCACGTCAGCGGTGATAAGGAACAGAAAATGCGGCGCTAGGACGGTTTTGTCCACATGAAAGGAAAAGGAGGCGAGATTGAAACGAGTGTGATGATTCGAGTCTTTTGGGTTGTGACACTGAAGAAAAAAGAGAGACTTAAATGGAAAACGCACATATATATATATATATATATATATATATATTTAAACTAATTCCGGTTGGTGTGGATGTTTAAATGACCGGTCTTTTATTTATGGGCTGTGGTAAATGGCGGGACTCTGTTGCTGTAGAAAGTCGGGAGAATTTGTGCGGCGCTCAAGTCCTGGTACTCGGGGTACTCCTACACTTCGCTCCACGGATGTCGCTGATCGCAGTGTCGCACCTGAAACAGAGAAAACGACGTCAGATGTCGCAGCAGTCAGTTCACACTCTGCGCACATTCCGCCCGCTAACACTGAAATTTATGATAAACGTGTGCATAAAATGAAGTGTTTGGTTTGAAAAAGGAAGGTAAATTACATCATATTTTTAAAATAAATAAAATAGTAGCTCTGCATTTGTCATATATTGTTGGGTCAACTTCATAAATGCGACAGTCATAAATAATTAAATGTTCTGAAGTTGGTATTCAGTGGCACTTATTTAAGGGGGCGCCATTATTCGACGAATACATAGCTGAGTGGTCGATTTTTGTTGGAATTCCCTATAGAGATAATATACACGTCATAAACATACTAAATAAGATTTAACCTTTTAAAGCCTAGCGGTAACTTTACGTACCGCCAGGTTTAACATTAAAAAATTCTACATGGTGCCCACATTGCGTTTATGTGTTTTGTACGGATCTCAGAACAAACAGCAACTTTTGCCTTATAAAACATTAAGAGATTGGTTTTTACAACCGAAGTGGAGAGTGTTTACAGCGCGGTACGCACTGAGTCGTTATATAAAACAGATACGCTTCGTCTTTAAAGGGTTAAACCATCTCTTTACTGAAAATAGTTGAGAATATTAAAGCTGCGTCATCTAACAGCTTCACTCTCCGGCCGCATGGCGTCGGCGTCCACTAGATAGGAAAGGGAGTGGACACCAGAGCCGATCTGCTTATAGTGACCACGAGAAATTTCGTGGGCCCGCCCGCCCGCTTGGAATGCTGTTCCAGTTTCCTTGCGTGTAGCCCGTCACTGAATTGAGAGAAAAATACATACGTGTATTCATTATTGAGATTAACTGGCGGAAAGTCTTTCGTTTGCTACTAGTTCGTTACCATAACTCTCATAAGCTTCCGAATATGAAGACAGCTAAGAGCGACGGCATTACACGTATAGAGTAAATTGCCCGTCACTTGTGAATTATTTTGCGAGTGACTTAAAAGTGATTTACGTGCAACTGAAAGTGAGACGCATGCCCTGTCTGGCGCAGGTCACAGCCCTGGTAACTGCGCAGAATTCATCAATCTGGGAATCTCAAACGCCGCTTTACTTGTTCTGCCAATCACGATTTACTCTTCCTAACAGGTCGATTTATTTGGCGCAGCGTAAATTTTCTTACAAGTCTGACGAGACAACAGACAGGTCTTTACATTCTTTGACGACTTTTTTTGCTTTTCTCCAAGATCGTAAGTTCGGAATCCGATTTAGTGTGTTAACAGTTTAAAATATTCTGCATCACCATGTTTATCTGTTATTATTACGCACTGTGCTCGTCAGATTTACAGGTTTTTGTAAAGCAGTGGAACCGATATTATCGGCTGTGTGCCTAGTACTGTAAGTCGTAGTTGAAGTCCTCTCATCGGCCGCTCATCCAGAGTTTTCGTATTTTTTTAGAAACTCAGGCCAAATTTAGGATAACATTAAACGGGGCTTCTCTTCACACCCTTCCCAAGCCATGATTTGCTTTCACGATTCCGTTCACAGCAACGCACTCTGAAACTGCTTTACATTAACTGAGAAAGAAGAAAACCAAAATACTGGACCAGATAAAGTTTGAACAGAATGTATGTTAATCTTACAGATAGAGGTGAAGATAAAATTGTCTGTTGTCCCTATGCATGTTTTGAAGGTGTAAGGCGGAGTAAAGCTATAGCTCCACTCATTCTTAACCTCGGCATTCGATTGGGGTGAGTGGTCAGCTTCATGCCCTGGCCTCTTTATCCCCGGGAAAGAACCCGTTACACATTGAGTAGGAGTCTGGTTGGGCTACAGAGGTGGCCTGGACGTTTTGGAGAAGATAAAAACACGTGCTTCTACCGGGGTCGAACCACAGACGTTCCAGCCCGTAGCTAGTTGATAAGACCGACTACGCTATCTCAGTTGTACTGTTGTAGTCATAAGATTACTAAAATATACTTTTTTTTAGAGAAATGTATTTTTATAGCCCCTGTTACAAATATATACTAGCCAACGCAAAATTTCTATCGAGAAGTTGAAGAAGGACCATTGCAGATCGGTTTAATGCATATCTTAACACCTTGAGACCAACTGTCAGATTCTGTATAGCGATCGGAGTGTTTGCTCCCTATGGTGTCCCTGTATCTTGTTCGACGATGAAAATGTTGAATACTTTTTTAACAGTGTGATTTTTCCCTGTATCTTTTTCAAGGAGCAGCCATAAAATTCTGGAATAGAGGAAAATTCGAGATCGTGGCTCTTCTGGGATGTTACACGGCGTAGATTGGTAGTGGGACAGCCTATTGGTCGCATCTTCAAGGGCCAAGCAGTCTAAGAAAGTTGTATCGAAACATCGGTAACTAACTACTTATGCGCTGTGTAACGTCCCAGAAGAGAGAAGATCTCGCTTATACCGCGGTGGAAGCCTTAAATGACGCAGAGGAAAATTTCTTGTTCTGAGTTTGTGTCTTAACACTCTACTTCTGGGTTTATGGACGATAACGAATAGACAAAAGTCACCATTTGTGACAAAATACCTTGCATTGAAACAAGTATTTTGAAGAATGAACTGAAAGCAATAACAAGAGCTTCAACCAGAATGACTGGTCTTAAGGTGGCAGAACTCTGGTTTGCTACGCGCCATGTATGTTGAAAGTATCATCATCATCATCATCATCATCATCATCATCATCATCATCATGAGCTATGAAATATTAGGCGTAGTGCCTGTTCTTTATCGCTCGAGATGAAGCTGGTCCTTCCATCTTTTCCTTGGTCGTCCTATGCTTCTCTTCCATTTTGGCCTACATTTCAGTGCCTGTTTGGGAATCCTGTCTGTGTCCATTCTCTCTACATGCTGTAGCCACTCTCGTTGGTACTGTTTTATTTCCAGAACAACGTTCTGCACTCCAAGTTTCTCCCTCACTGATTGATTTCTCTCCCTGTCTAACTTAGTAATTCCTAGCAAATGTCCTAAAAATGTCATTTGTGCTGCTTCCAGTCTTTGTTCATCTCGTTTCTTCAGCATCCAGACTTCACTACCGAACTTTAAGGCTGCTTTAGCTGTGATATTGTGGAGTCTTAATTTTGTTTCTTTAGTAATTTGTTTTCCAAAATGCCTTCGTATAACGCCGTTTATTTTGTTATATGTTTGTATCTTATCTTCTAAATCACTTTTGTAATCCGACATCAGGTATCCTAAGTGCATGTTGAAAGTAAAGGCAGGCTATTTTCTTGCTCGTCAGTGAGCGCCTCGTATCCATGTGAGAGTTGTGCCCCAACATGGCGATATAGGTACTGCCCCCCCCCCGCCCCGCCCTTCACATGCAGCAGTAGGCTATCACAATCGCACGGCACAATATTGACACCGGCAGCGTTCGCGACTTCTAGCAGTAAGCAGTATGGTATTGTTAATCAATTGGACGGAAAAGCGTACACACAACACACAGCTGAGCTCCGGGACCGTACTTAGAGGGTTAGAATCAACCCCCACCACCAGGTCATTTTCACCATATGAAGTCATCCACATACTGCCTAATCACTTTTGCATTCAAGACGAATTTTTAGCTGAACGGGTTTCGAGGCTGTAGCCAACTCCATGAAACAAAGCCTTTTTTGAGAAGCTGATAGTCATCCAAGTGGCCAAGAAATATTTCCACCTTTTGTTTTTACAAATGCCGGCCACTTGATTCAGTTGTCTGTGAGACAGATACAGTCCACACACTCACACTGTTCTTTAAATCCATTTTCCTTTTAACCTTCAGTCGACTCGTATATGTACGTCTTCGCTGTTTTGTGTTCCTTTCAGATTTAAAGAGTAGGGACATGTAAACAGTTCTTATCTAAACCACGTCGCTGGATGCTTAGCTGATCCAATTATCAGTGTTTTTGTCACCTTACTAGTATTTGGTAAAGATTAGAAATCGTAATTATCTCTATTCCACTATTTCAACAATGAAAGAACTCAGATTCCTCTAACAAGAAAACAACCAATGTTGAATTCTATAAATAACTTCCTTGTACTTCCGAAACAGCGTTTGATGCAACGTCTTGTGTCAGAATGTGTTCGCGAAACGCAGCCCGGCTTACATTTCATGTTCAGTTTCTGAAACTGCGCTTACAACGAAAGAAACTAAGCTAAATTACTGATTTTTCTGCGTCGTGAAGAAGAGCTACAGGATTATTCGCTTGTAAATAAAAGTCTCCGAAATAATGTGCGAAGAAGAAGAAATTAGAAGCACAGGATAATAAGTTTGGCGTGTTGATTGCCCTTTCTTGTTGACTCGACAGGAAATATTAAAGTTTAATAAAACAGCTGTTGTAAAAACAGTTAAAATTTTGAGTAAATATGTGTTTGCATGTGCACTATAATCCTGAGACAATGGTGTAACATGCGACATATCACTGATGTGTATTTGGGCTTTTTCAATCGTCACGGATTACACAAACACGACGTTTCGAAAGCAGCCTGCTTTCGTCTTCAGGTGAACAACAATCCTAAGAACAAGTAACAATCTGAAATTAATGCCTACAAATTTGTATGTAAAGGACAAAAAATCCATAACTGTAAAAATAAAAATATTTTATACAAAACTCAATCTACAAATTGTAATAAAATAGAGTGAATTGTCCCTTATTAAAAATTAAAATCACAGCACCTGAACAAGCAACAAAAGTAAAATGTTTCCAGTAAATATTCGCGTGTAGATCAAGGTGTAAGGTGGGGATTCTTTTACTTCTATTAACAAGGAGCAGCTTCGGCAGTCTTTGTGTGTTTGGAATATTGTTTGATAGGCCTGTGCAAGTTCGTAGCTTGATCTACAAATGCGGAATATAAATATCCTCACTTTTGTTGGATTACCTCCAAAACAGTAAGATACTGGAAAAATGTTACGAGCACGAAGTACGTGTGCCTTGTCCTTCTATAAGGATTTTATTTTCGTTTCGACGATATTGCGGTTGTTTTTTACATGTGCGTGCAGCAACACATTTAATCCTTCATATAAAGCGATCTTTATAATTGTCCGATCTGAATGAAAGATGACACAGCTGGACAAATGTTAAAATAATTTCTCGATATAAAATTTTATGAAAAATTTTCAGTGATTTCTATTTCACGCATGGAATCGGAAACTTTGAAAACAATAGCTTTAATAAGCCTTCCGTATGTTTACGAAAGCACCCAAAAAGGTTGCGTTACGAACGAAAGTTTATGTCCTTAGGCTGTTCAGCGTTTCGTCAATCCTTAGGACGCCTTGTGGGGATAAAAACTTGCATATTTGAAGGGATTTGACCTTGCGTCACAGTAAAGTGGCCATGGTGTTAGTGGAATTTGTGGTACGCCATTTATTAAAAGAAATGAAAGAATAACCTTTAATTTGCTTTCGAAATCAGCACGTACTTTAATTCGGCAGTCTTGAATTACAGCCACTTCAAATAAACAGAGCACATAGCAGTGTAACGTAGGAAAATGCATACATATTTGTATATAAATGTCTGCTTCTTACAGCTGGATGCAGCTGCATGATTGTCTCTTCCAGATTTGTCCTATTCTGTAACAGAAGGGAGGGAGTTAATGCAAATTGCGCTTGGGCAGTGTGTGGTAACGCTGGGCCACCACATGGCGGCTACCTGTGTGTGTCTCAACCCCATCTCATGCAGATTGCATCCAACGCCATGACAAGTGCAGTGATTTACGGGGCTCAGAGAGGAAACTGGGGTAACAGAAATAAAGGGCAAAACGAACTGGGATAGTCGCCTCCAATGATAACTTCGCTAGTAAACGGTCTTGACTGGAGCGTGTAGTAGGCTCTCAGACAATAAATATTTAAACCGCATACATAGCACGTTTAATTAATCCTTAAACTGATTTTGAATTCCTCGCTATTATTACCCCGATTTGGGTAATAACGTTTTCTTTCTTGTTACGACTGTCCTTTTGGGTTACCTCTTCATTTGTTGCATAAGTTCCCTAAATTCTGTATCTGAATTAGTTTCTAGTTTTTGGTAGGGAAGGATGTAAACACAATATTTTACCTCAGAAATAAATGTAGTGAATAATGCCCAGAAAGTACAAAAATTTACCAGATTATAGCAGGATTAGTTACACAAAGTCTCCTCAGACGCGGGTAAAGTTAGCGAGCCTTAGGCTGATGTCACAAGTCGGGAGAATGCGTGAAGCCGTGTGCGCCTAGGTCAGTGTGTTTCTGCAGTCAGAGCGGTGGATGTGTCAGTATTCGTCTGCTTACGTAGCAGCTGCAATCACGTGACTGAGACAGGAGGATCGTGAGGTTTGAGAGACTCGCACTGAAGGCTGTCATGCAAAAGGACGGGGACTTTATGTGGATGTAATCCTGCTGTACTCGTCGTATACAGTATGAAACTGGTAGAGCTATTGCACTAATAACACAAATTTTTATTACTTATCTGTTTGCAGTTGTTTTTACCAGAGTGTGTTTTACCTTCAGTTTAATTATCAGCAAAACAACAATTATTTCCTTATACAGCATAATTTGTTGGTCTTTATAGTAGAGACAGTCTGTTCTTTGTGAGGTAGGAAACGAATTTTTAAATATGCTGGTAATTTACATTAATTTTATTCTCGAAACATTACCCATGTGAATTTCGCCGGTTGGACTGTCATGTTACAGTAAGGGATGTCGGTTTTATGAGAGTTTTGTTGCTTTATTTAGAGCAGTGTAATGTGTTTCATGTGTTTAGCTTCATGTTAAGGGCTTTTGCCACAGGGAAGTTGCGATGTGGGTTATAAAGTAGGGACATTCTTTATCAACCAGAAGACTGTCAGCCCCCTTACCATTGGAAAGATGCAGGCTCATAGTGACAGCCAAAGTGGGCCATTAAGCTGCTCGTTTTTAATTGGACGTCTGTAGCTGTCAGTAACTTTCCTATGAACATCAGTCACAAGGAAAGAAATTGACTGTGCCAATTAGGTGTTATGAAGAAGTTTAAGATTTGATAGAAATTTTGTCACAGTTGTAACGACAGTAACATGGATGTTGCACGTAATTCGTAGCTGCAAGTATCGTGTGTCTTCTATATCTGCCGGGTCATCACCGGCTGTGTGTTTACTACATCAATTATATTTGGATAAAAATAAGTGTAATTCGAAAAAAATATATCAGGGTTACGTCCATTAAGTCCCCGTCATTTTTTATGACAACCTTCAGCGCGAGTCTCAAAAACCTGACGCCAGTCGCGTGATTACAGCTGCTACGTAACCAAACGAACACTGGTACGTCCTCAGCCCTGACTGCAGAAACACACTGATCTACACGCACACGACTTCGCGCATTCTCCCGACTTGTGATATTAGCCTATCTCGCTAACGTTACCGGCGCGTGAAGCTGGAGAATTTATGGAATTAATCCTGCTATATTGAATTTTTTTTATCATTGGTAAGACCGAATACATAGCGTATATAAGTGTGACTTTAGATTTTATGTTATTGTTTCACATGTTAATCCTTTTGAGCATTAGAAGGCAGGGGTTTCCCTCCATCTTGGAAGAAAAATGTAAGTATGTAGGGGAACGGTTTTTAATCTCGGTACCAGAGGAAGGCGAGTATTCAGTATTTTGTTCGCTTTACCTAGGAGTAAAAGGTCACAAATCTTATAGGACAGGGATGCACAAGCCCCGGGTGCCAAACCGCCGGTTCCAATCAATTTTGTACTGTAGTGCCTAGTGGGATATTTTTGGAGCCTCAGTGTGGTCCTTGCTGTATGTAACCCTTCTGGCTCCTAGATTTTTGAAAAATTTGTGTACCCCTGTCACAGGACAAATGTATGGGCGGGCTGAAGAACCGGTCTGGATGTAGGGGCGGAAACCGACATTTCGCTGTCGCCGGAAATCGAACTCTGGTCGTAAAGTCGACAGCCGATCACAGTAGGCCTGCCAACGCGTGCAACAGCCTTTCAGACCGACCTCACCGTCAGGACAGTTTAAATGAGCGGACTGTACTTGCGGCAGCTAGTCCTGTGACTGCTGCAAATGGGCCTGAATTTAACAGGGCGGAGATATTTCGAGTTCTTTCGGAATTCCCCCTTTTTCTCGTGTTAATTATCTTTACAGTAACTACTCCACCTACCAGGAAATTCGAGAAGGTTGGAACAAGCAGTATGTTGTGTGTGTCTTATCTGTTACTAGGCCTATAGGTTGGTTAAAAATAATCGGCCTAACAAGATAATTCTTGTTACGCCTTCCTGTACTCTCCTTACATCACTTGGTGCCGCTGCTTACAGTCACAGTGGCTGTCTGATGTAGTTATAGGGGGAAAACTGCGTACGGCTGCCATTGGGTACGAGATTTGAGGTTCTGACACTGGTGTTCATGAACATTCATGAAGATTCGAGTCTTCTGGAATATGACGTCATGCCAATTGGTAAGTAGTAACCGGCATCATGTTCCATAAGACTTGATTATTCAGTGTCGCAGGCTTGTCCCCATTTTGTATGTATGTTCAACATACGTAGGACAGTAAAGGCTACTGTGAATGTCGCAGGTGTGTTTCCACTGTGTATGTTCGTATAAGAAGCGTAGACAAGGGGGTACTCAAATTTTCCGAAAATCTAGAAGCCACTTTAAAATTCTAGGCGCCATATGGGTGGCATGAAGCAAGCTTTATGCTGAAACACACATATGAGATCTGCCCTCTTTTTTGGATTTTACGCAGCGTAGTGTGATAGTTCGGAACTACATATTTACATGGCGGCGGAAGCTTGAATTCACGCATGCGCACATATGTTTAGCTTTATTGTATACAGGACAGTATAAACCCACAGCAGGGTTTACAGGCTGGCTTCTTTCTCTGTGCACATTCGTAGTCATTACGTTGTGACGTCGACACCTTACAATGACTCTGGTTCTTTCGTGTTCCCTTCTATGTGTGATTCTCTCTCTTGTAAGTAAAGGTAACACACTAAATTTGTCCCTTTGGGCCCCATAAAGGCATGTAGAAAGGGGAGGCTTGGGTCCACTCTGGGCATTAGAAGAGGGTCAGTTGTTTGAATCATGTCCCGGCAGTTTTAGCCTTGGGGCGGAGCCCATAGTGTTCGTTGAATAGGAAGTTGCGTGGACGCCGCAGCCGGTCCGAACGGTTTGGAGGAGAGAGTATTTGCCCCTCCCGAGAATCGAATGGCGATTGCTGAGTCGGCTAGCCTGTGGCATGGGCGCTGTACCGACTGCAGAATCCCGACTCTGTTTGTCTCTGATATAATATATTCACCTTTGTCTTTATGCTTTACGTTAGTTGATCTTTTTCTCCTTGTTTCTTCGTGTATTTACTTCTTAATTTATTAACTCCAGACTTTTGAAACTTTGCTTCTATTTGATTTCTTCTTTCTTTCTTAGTCCTTCCCTCTTCTACCTACTTGTTTGCAGCAAGTGTCGAAGGTTTTTTGTGATTTCATTTGATAACACTCAGACACACACCACAGTCGGTAGGACTCCTCTTGACGAGGGATCGGCCCGTCGCAGAGACCTCTACATGACAACACAAACACTGTACAAGACAAACATCCATGTCTCCGGTGGGATTCGAACCCACGATCCCAGCAAGCGCTTAAGCCGCAGACCTACGCCTTAGACCGCGCGGCCACTGGGATCGGCCACTTCTCTTTGATTTCTCGTTAACTTAATTCACTGTAGGTTTAGTTTTATAACACTCAGTTACTGAAGGTTCGCCAGTGAGACTTCTTAGGAATTTTGTAGTTCAGAACCTTCACAGGAACACCTTGGGGAGTGGGGCATATTTCACAGTCGAGCAAATCGTGGAAATTTATCTAATTGGTCTTCAGCGTAATAAGTTATAAGCGTGCAGTGTGAGCCCGTGACGAATCGAAGCATGTAGGTCTAAGAATGCGTTTCCGGAGTGGCGCTGTTCGTCAAGAATGAATTTCAGAGACAGGGCATGTCATGCAGTATTGATTTTGCCTCTTGCTGGATGTTCGTAACGACCACCATCCTATCTACATCTAGTTATGCGATCAGCCGCATGGTGGTGCCACTATCCGGAACGCTGCTGTACGTGCTTGCCGCAACGTAGACCTATGGTAGAAGAGAATTTAACTGTCACTGTAAGATGCAAAAACCCCAACAAATAAGTCAGACTAGTGCGTGTCGCTTTCGAGATATATGAGCGCTGCGATTAGTTCTAAAACTTGATGTTGATGGTTACAGTAGAAGTGTAAACTGATGCACTGTGTTATGCGGGTATTTCGGATTAACCCTTTAAAGACGAAGCACATCTGTTTTATACAAGGACTCGGCGCCTACCGCGCTGTAAACACTCTCCACTTCGGTTATAAAAACCAGTCTCTTAATGTTTTATAAGGCAAAAGTTGCTGTTTGTTCTGAGATCCGTACAAAACACATAAACGCAATGTGGGCACCACGTAGAATTTTTTAATGTTAAACCTGGTCACATGTAAAGTTACCGCTAGACTTTAAAAGGTTAATTGGTTATTTTGTGTTGGTTATTATAAGTGTTGCAGCTTGAATGTGCAAACCTCTTAAGATTCTTGTACACATTATTCGTGAGGGAAGAATGATTATTTAACGTTTGCTTAAGTTATAGTGTTTATTTTAGCGTTTTGAGTTTTGTACTTAAGCCTTTGTATTGTTTAGACAAAAGCCCAAAATGTATTTTACGTGTCCCGTTGGAAGAAGTGAAACACCAGTAAATAAATCTGAAGATAGTGTAGGGCTGTTCTTACAGAAAAGGTCGTGTTACTTACTTGACCTTGTAAAGTCTGTTAGTAACTATATGTACCACCGCTTGTGACATAAAGAAACTCTGCGGTGTTCCTACACGTTGGTCTTCTGTGTTTTTTTGGTAATTTTTGCAATAAATAGTATTTATTTCCCTAAAGCGTAGTAACCATCTGGTCTTTATAATAGGCACGGAGTGTGTTCTGTAGCAGGTACGAACTGAATTTCTGTACACAGTTTAGTTTATTGTTAATGTCTAGAGTCGTACGCCCGCGGAATTTCGACACGCCATCACCCGGAATGTTTGGCGTCAGTTATTGTGGCCAGTTGATGTTACGTCGCGTCATTACATCGGCCGATTTACTTTGAGATAATTCAAATGCATATGAGATTAAGGGTCACTCACCCAGTTGATCAGTACGTTCATATTAACGTCTAACGTATACAGTGTCACTTAACATTTAATTTAAAACGCTCTGCTATGAATACCTCGTTGAAAACAAAAGCGATCTATGTCTTGCAGGTTGCTTTTACTTGTGTGCATATTTGATATCTGCACTCTTCTGCGATGTTACGCAACCTTAAGTGGTAGTTCTGCACCGACGTTTCGGGGTGAACCTATCGGCCCCATCTTTAAGGGTTAAGAAGTCTTCTTCGACTTCATGACGCTTTAAGAATGTGCCGATAGGTTGTCCCGAAACGTCGGTAAATAATCACCAATCAAGGCTGCGTAATATTCCAGAAGATCGCATATCTCACCTACATCACAGCGGGAGACTGAAATCACGCAATGCCGTTATTACAAAAAGTATCTTAAATTTATGTATGTTTCTTGTACCTTATTTATTTCTGTATTTTCGTCTTATATTTTCCATTGAAATTTTAAAATAAATTAAGCTTGCAGAGACTGCTGGTTGTCTGTTGCACGATATTACCCCACCTTTTGTTAAGGGGGACCAATGGAACGGCCATAGTATCCGATGCTCGAGATACTTAAGTCGCGTTGAGAATAACAGGGGAAATTAACCCTTTCAAGACGAAACGTGTCTTATTTTACATAAGGACGCATAGCGTACCGCGCAGTAAACATATTCCGTCTCAGTTATAAAAACCGGTCTGTTAATGTTTTATAAGGCAAAAGTCGCTGTTTGTTCTGAGATCCGTACAAAACACGTAAACTCAATGCGAGAAACACTTAGAATTTTTGAATGTTAAACCTGGTGGCAAGTGAAATAACCGCTAGGCTTTAAAAGGTTAATAACCTGAAATACGCCTAAATCAGACAGGAAAACAGCAGTACACGTTATGTAGTTGTGGGCCTCGACACATGCTGTGAGTAGGTAGCAGAGGTAAGGACTACGAACGAAGAAACTCTTAGCTTCTCTAGAAAGACGTTGTTTCTAGCAATTTGTTAGTTTAGAGCATAGATAAATGAATTAGGGGTTGTCGCAAAGTGCTGGAACACAGCCTATCTCGTTATTAGCCCATGACGTTGGGTTTAAAGATGCGCTGCAATAGTTAACAATCAGGACGGCTTTTAATAAACTGGCCGGTGCGCGACGGAAAATCCTCAAATAGCACGCGGCAGTGTTCTTTCTACCTTGCGGCGCAGTCACTACAGCTTGCTGTGGGATATGCAAACAGACGAAAAACCACGAGTGTCTCTGTTTTGTCCCCATTCATATTCCTTTAGTTTCCCGCGTATTTATGTCCCTTGTTTTACGGCGTACTCTTCTCACTGCTTTCTGTTACACCGACTATAGGGAAATTGTTTTTCCTACAAAGAATTTTCAGGCAGACTGCAGCTATTGGCACAGGCCGTGCCATGGCTCAGACGGTTAGTCGCAGTTCTCTTACCGCGGAGGCCGGGGTTCTATCCCGGGTCGGTCCAGATGCGGTTTGTAGTGGACAAAGTGACACTGGGTCAGATTTCTCTTCTAGTATTTCGGTTTCCCCTGTCATTTTCATGCCACCAGTGCTACATTAAAACGTAAAAACAGAATGAATTTCGTGTGGTGATGGGTTTATGGACTTTATCCGTCGTCCGAAGAGTAAAATATTAAAAATTAAAAATCACAACATTTCGGAAGCTGGCTCTGCTTCCGTCCTCAGGTGAATGGAGGAGGAGAAGAGAAGAACACCTACTCTGTTGGGCCCCCATCACTGGACCCTAGCTCTGTCTAAGGGGGCCCAACAAAATAAGTCTGCTTCTCTTCTCCCCCTCCATTCACCTGAGGACGGAAGCAGAGCCAGCTTCCGAAACGTTGTGAATTTTAGTTTTTAATATTTTAATATTTTACTCTTCGGACGATGGATAAAGTCTATAGTCCCATCACCATCGTCAAAACCTTTTATAATTTACCAGAACGAATTTAATCTTCCTCGTAAGGTTGCAGAATAAGCCTCAAGGCTGCGGTACGTCCGTAACAACTGCTGCGGGGCTCTTCATTAAAAAAAAAAAACAACGACACACCGAATTCTACATAGTGGAGTAGTGCTGATATGCTATCAGTTTGGCGTCTACATTTTGCTGATCGGACAAGAAGTTAATACATCCAAGGTTTGCGGAAGCTGTTTGTCTGTCAGTGTTATCAGCGGCACGCCCTTGTGTAACGCTGCCATAAAAATGTTTAAACAAACGTGTTTTTGTTGTTTTCCTTGAAGCGCAAGATATGCAACTGAAAATGCGGTCGTAAATAAAGGTTTTTGTGCCAAATATGCACGCAAATGTCAGTAAAACCCATTTTCTAATGTAAGTGTGACGAGAAAACCCCTCTTGATGTGTGCAGTATATCTATGACAAGGGCATGCGTACGCCTGACACGGCGTCTTATCAACATGTGACACTCTTCCACGTAATTATCGCTTCATCAGATCTCATGACGCGTCCTGCAAGTAAGCGTGTTCGTTTTTTCCGTAAAGGAACAAAATGAAAGTCCTACGTGATCACTCGTTCAGGAATATTTTAACGAACTGAGAAGGTCATGGTGTAAAAATAAGCCTTCGTCTTTATTTGGACGAAATTCAGAACAAGAACGCTGTAAGAAACAAATACGTAACAAATATAACGAATGCACTGAAATCGTAACCAAAAATGATGCACATTGAATTTACGTTGATATACGGTTGCAAACACCTGTTATTGCACGCTTCTAACGACGTTCCCTAGTCATATAAATTACTATTATACCAGTACTTTTTGTATAATACAGTGGAACCCGGTTATAACGACATCGGTTTGTACAACACCTCGCCTATAGCGTCGTATGTTCTGTGGTACCAATTAATTCCTCGCTTAACCATAATGTAGTAGTCCTCGGTTACAACAACACTCGTTTATAACGACACAAAATATTTAGTCCCTTTCATAACGTTATAACGGTGTTCAGCTGTACTACGTGGCATCTGAAAACAACAGAACTTAGGTTAGAAGGAGAATAAGAACAGTTATGTATGTAGGATCTATAGGGTGTGAAATTAGAGAAAAAATGAAATAAAGAAATCCTAGCTTATAGCTAGAAAACAGAACCACAGCGAGAGCTGAAGACTGAAAGAAAGTGTGGTAAATAACACGGAATTTAGATTAATATTTCATTAAGAGTGGGCCGATCCCAGTGGTCGCGCGGTCTAAGGCGTAGGTCTGCGGCCAAGCGCTTGCTGGGCTCGTGGGTTCGAATCTCACCGGGGGCATGGATGTTTGTCTCTTGTACAGTGTTTGTATGTTGTCAGGTAGAGGTCTCTGCGACGGGCCGATCCCTCGTCCAGAGGAGTCCTACTGACTGTGGTGTGTGTCCGAGTGTGATCAAGTGAAAATAACCTCTACACCTACTGTGAACAAGTAGGTAGAGGAGGGAAGGACTACGAACG
Organism: Coptotermes formosanus; assembly: GCA_013340265.1. Classification (NCBI taxonomy): domain Eukaryota; kingdom Metazoa; phylum Arthropoda; class Insecta; order Blattodea; family Rhinotermitidae; genus Coptotermes; species Coptotermes formosanus. The sequence goes on along the minus strand of BLKM01012988.1, from coordinate 393,236 downwards.
ATTTAATTAACAGTCTAGAACTTAAGATTAACATAAGGGACGTGCACTGCGGGAAACTCGGTGTTAGCAGACACATCACAACTCTGTAATGTGACTCAGCAGGTAAATTAATTAATTAATTAATTAATTAATCCTATGTGTGCAAGAAATTGGCTTCGCCATGCAAAAGGCTAAGAAACTTCATGCATTTTGCAAGAGAATTAGGCGTATGTAACATGTTTGTGTGCAAGTGTTACGTAGTGCTACGTAGTGTAAGCACTACAAAACGAATAGAAACATATGAAAACTCATATTATTTTTCTCTAAACACACGTGTCTGGATTTTAATTGTTTACAGGGCTGCAAATCAAACCGTTTTACGGAACCAGAAGGATTCTTCAGTTAGGCAGCTGTGATTGTCATGAAATTAATTGAATCCGTGTTGATTAAAACACTGGGGACTCTAAAATAATGTGGCGGAACGCAGATTTTATTTAAAACTCGTTTGAGTGTCCGGTGTGCTCTACGATTCTCCGGCATTCGATGAGCCGCCATATGAAAGTTGTGTAATATTAATTAGTACAGCCTAATGGGGGGGGGGGCATGTAGCACGTATGGGGAAAAGAGAGGTGCGTACAGGATTTTGGTGGGAAGACCTGAGGGAAGACGACCACTTGGGAGACCCAGGCGTAGATGGGAGGTTAATATTAAAATAGATCTTCAAGAAGTGGGATGGGGGCATGGACTGGATTGAGCTGGCTCAGGATAGGGACAGGTGGCGGGCTCTTGTGTATGCGTTAATGAACCTCCGGGTTCCATTAAATGCGGGGAATTTCTTGACTAGCTGAGAAACTGTTAGCTTCTCAAGAAGGCCTCTGCTCCATGCATTATAGTTGTTGCCTGACGTCCATCGTTTTGTGAATGGACGCAAGACTTACGTGTTGTCACTAGACAATTCGTCGAGGAAGAGAATAGAAAGAGTGGACGCTAGCTAAAATGATTAATAATTGACAGAGATAAGGCATGGCTGGGAGGGAGGGGGGCAGTGAAAAATGGGAAAACGCAAATGAAAAGACAAGATAAATTTTATACCAACAGTACTAGAAACAAGCATGATTTGTCAGGATGCATTTTAAGAACTTCTTTTGTGTCGAAAAATGCCATGGAAACTTTAAAGGAAAAGGATTGTCACCGTTGTTCATAAAAATATTAAATTCCGTCCTTAATCTGGCTGACAACAAAATATAAACAAAACAGATGTAATTAGAGCATAAAACTTTTTATAATTATGTCCATTTTAACAAATGTGGTTGGGGTCATTACACCAAAACTATTAACGTAAATACGCGACGGTAACATTTAATTTTGATGAGGCAGCTGCGTCATAAACTTCCATAGGATGTACAGCCTTAAGTGTGAGAAGACAACATTGACGATTCTGGGTATCCAATTGAGCTGGCTGAGGACAGGCGCCTTATATTGATACCGTAGTGGGCACTTGGGTCTACTTGCGTCTACTCTAATGGCGCTGTTAATTCATTTGTGCCGAGTTTGCTATGAAAACTCAGTGGCCACATTTTGTCTTCTAGCGATGTCACATGAGTAAAACAATGAACGTTTGTTATCGCCCTGTACTTGATGTCATTTGGAACCAATCGTGTAATTTTCAACATCCCAGGTCTGAGGTTACAGCTTGAGAATACGACAAGCCTATTAGAGCCGCGTTAATGATAAATAGCCTGTTAAGCTATGCCAATTGAAACGCGGTAATCTGGATATATTTTTATAATTCTGTTTTAACAGGAATGCTAAATGGTATCATTTAATAATTCCGCATGAATTCAGAAGTAATGCATGTTACTATTATAGTTTATAGACTTAATTTTAATTAACCCCATTTAGTGTATTTTTAACCTTTTAAAGCCTAGCTGGTACTTCACGTAGCACCTGGTTTAAAGTTGGAAAATTCTACATTACATTGGTAGTGCCTTTATATGTTTTGTGTGGATCTCAGAACAAACAGCAACGTTTACCTTATACATAATTAAGTGATTCGTTTCTATAACCGAGGTGCAGAGTGCTTACAGCGCGGTACGCACTGAGTCCTCATATAAAACAGATTACCTTTCGTCTTGAAAGGATTAATAAGTTTCTGTTGTTGATTCTACTAACTTGGTTCTTTGTAAAGGATTTTTATCGTAAATAATGTTTTTCCATTGCTGATCTTTACATGCAGTTTCAGTGAGTTCCCAGAAATGAAGTCGTGGCTGATATGTATCTGGTTTGATGTAAACACTTTCATCAATGAATCCGTACGCGTTTCACCAAGAATGAGTTGTAAATTTGCTTTTGTATGTAAGTCTCTGTTGTGGGCCAGTGAAGCTATTTTCTTTAATTGTGATGTAAGGCAATGTGCAAAGAAGGCCTACCAGAATAGTTTCGTAAACTATTAACAAACGTTTCTGCTGTTAGTAGGTTTATAGAAGGTACTTATGACGTCAATGTTTTGTTAATTAATGTTAGTTATAAGGTGTTTTGTTCGGAACCTATTTTTCTGTCTATAAGGGTTTCCCATTGTTACAGGTTCTCCGTCGCTTTCCGCCATATCTGTCAGTTTACTTTGTCTTCAGCTGTTAGATTCTTCTGCTTCATCATCCTTTCCGTTTCACTTTTTCACGTCATTTCAGGCCTTCCTCTTCTTTCTTTTCGTTCCGTTGACCAGTTAAATATTCGCATAGGTCGTATGTTATTTCTCATGCCTAGTACATGTCCATTCCATTTTAACATGTTATACCACCTATTGTTTACATAGAAAAATATTGAGGTCAGATAAATGCGAAGTGTTCTTGTTGTGAACTGAATTGAGGTCAGAATGGGAGAAAAAACAGCCGGCTGTTTTAGACTGTGAAAATGATAGAACCGTTTTACTGGAACATCTCGGCTATGAGACTGTGAGGTGATTGGAGCTGCGATTCTCCGAAGAACGATTGTAATAACAGGTCTCTTTGTTTGTAATCTATTTTTTGTTGAAGTAATAAACCTGTGTCTTGGCGACATAAATTGCACTGTCCAATTATACAGGGCACTGTGACTCAGAATATTTCCGGGGGCGTGAAAAATCGTGTAGGTCTTTGGGTCGACTTGTAAAATAATTCTGTATTTTGTTGTCTGTTCGCGACACACAAGGACAGTTTTATGGCACGTTCATGATCGCGACGGTGATTGCTGAATTTAGCATAAGTACAGAGCGAATATAGCGTATTTTAAATAAATTCGATTGCTGTAAATTAAGCTTTATGCATGTTTATTACATTTTCACATGGGGGCAAAATAATTGTAGGTTCGGTTGCTTTGAATTCAGTGTCCCCACTTGGACTTAGAGCACTGTCTCATATAGGCCTACAGTGGAATTAAAATGACAAAAAGAGAGCTGTGAAATATTAAAACCCGTTCGTGCCTGGGCAGAACTCGTTCTCAAGCTGCACTGTGTTTAAGGGATAATTGACACACGAACGTGTCGAGACACACCCAAAACTTCTTGACTGTCTTTTGTCAGAGCTGACCATTTGCAATGATGCAACTTTTATACACAAAAAAGGTTTGGGAAAATACCGTTTCTCTTTTACCCTTCAAACATTATTAAATTATCGTCTCCTAGACTGGCCTGGACTGGACTGTCCGGTTTGCTGTGAGAACTGAGAATTCTTCAGCTTTACATTTGTAGAAGGGTTAAGGACGAGGCAGAACTCAATGGGATGCGACATACGTTTGGGCGTTTGTATCGCTGTGAACAAGAGGGCAGAAGAGAAAAATATCTTCACCGTAAACTGGACTGTCCAGTTCCGGTTCCCCAAGGAAAACATCTCTTTGGTAGGAAGAAGGTACGGACCGGCCAACTGACCAGATCGGGTTTTCCTCGGGGTGGGGGACAGAGACATGGCCTCTCTCTTCCTGTATTCTGCCCTTAACTGGACAGTCCGGTTCTGCATATATCTTTCTTCCTTCGTGGGAAGATTAAATTCAGGAAGACGAGGGTTACGGTGGAGTAGTGACCATTCACTGTCCATCTTAAGGGACGGGATTCTTATATTTATTTTTTATTTCAACTCCTCACCTCTTCCGCTGTCGCTGCCTTTAGATGGATATATATTCGTTTAACTGGCCCGTCCGGTTTGGGTGGCTAAAGAATGCGTAAGTTAACACAGCAGCAGGAGCGGGTTGGCAGGAGGGGTGGGCTTAGGGACAGACCTTTTACATAGATGGTGTAATTATTTAAGGGTGTCTTATACCCCTTTGTTGCACTATCACCAACACCAAACTACCCGTATTTTGCACTGGACAGTCCGGTTTGCTCGTCAGATTTCTACCTTACATTCGGCACTGACCATTTACTGTGCGGCATTGTCGTCAGCAGAGTCTTCTTGCTCAACTTGAAAATATAATTTCTTTTTCTTTCTTAGTGGACAATCCGGTTTGGCGTTGTGGGAATTTTATCCCGAACCTCTTACGCAGTAGGAGAAAATAAAAAGTGAAAAAATGGTGTATAGTTGTAAATAATCTATCGTCTTCACATGTGAGTTTGGTACTAGCATGCTACCAACCGACGGTTGTGTCCCTTCTTTTGTATGCTACCGGAGATCTTACATTGCGCGTTTTTTGTGTTTTTTGCTTTTTCGATGGCGACCGTTTGATTGTCTACAGAATTGCCGAAGTTCGTTAGCAAGTCTCGTCGTTTCTGCTGTCGCGGTCAGCGGCCCGTACAACTTAGAGGTTTCCGTTAGTCCCTTCAAGGGAATGTACGTTTTGTGGGCTAGGAAGTACCTTGCTCATGCAGCCTTCATCTCAGAATAAAATTCTTTGTTATTATCAAGTTTTAGGACCTCATTGCCTGTGTGCTGGCGACACTGTAATTGCTGTCAGAAAAGAGAACGCACTCTAGACCCTCGAATTAACGGATGTCGTATGTACGGATTTCGGAAATAACGGACGAAATCTGTTGGTCCCAAAATCTTTGTGCGCAATGGGAATATATGCAATTAGTGGTCTTGACTGTTATTAAACAGCGAAGCGGCCGCTACGTGGCGGACACGGACGCGCGCAGTCTTTACTGACACTCGTGTGGGTGTAGTTGTTATTGCTCTTATTCATAACCTGGAACGTGGATTTATTATATTTATCTGAAATTTATTAAATTCCAGTTAACGATGGCTTCCACACAAAGTGACAGTGCTAACGGGACAGATGTGTACAGTGTTACGTGTGAGTTACGTGTAGAATACAGCAGTGTGTTACTGTTGTGGCTGCTTTATAGCCTGTATATATAAACATAATTCGGACGTACCGGACAATCGGCATTACCGGACCATCTACTCCCACTATTACTCTGTTCATTCGACGGTCTACAGTATCAGGCAGTTTAACTCTTTGAAGTTTAGGTATGACCCGTTGTACTGTACCGCTCTGCTTAGCACTGAACACGCACAATTCGTGCACTGGTTGTGTTCACACGTTTCGCGCAGTTTCCACAATAAACTCAGTGGGTACCGGGTTTGTTTTCCCGGGGATAAAGCGGCCGGAACGAGCAGTTACTACTTACCTCCATCTATTATGGAAGTTAAGAATGAGAGGAGCTGTATGTCTGCTCCCTCTATATGCCTTCGTGGCGTGAGCAGGGAAAACTTTACCTTTACCTACAATAAACAACAGTAGTTGTCCTAAACAACACTTCCCAATTTTTAATTATAGTGACGATCTGTGCGGATGTATATCAGGAGCGACTGTTTGTTAAGTGTACCTTGCGTGAACTTAACCTTCACTTGGCTAATACTGTCTGCCACATTCTCTTGCAATTTTATTAAGTTTGTCAATGTTCGCGATCCACACGGTGCTGGCATTCAGTAAATTGGAGCGACGTTACCCACCTTACTGCTATCGGCTTTGAAATGCCGTATTTCCCGCCTCGAGAGTTACGACGCGCCCTGCAGCTAGCAGCGTATTTTTACGGATTAAATATCCTTAACACCTTCCGGTGCTGGAAGCAGGGAGACTTTTGGGGACATTTTCATGTCAAAGTGCCTCTTATGCAGCGGGAAGTGGGGTAATTAATTGATAGCGGGAAATAAAGCTTGGATTTTTTTGTGTACGTGAACTCATTACTTTACAGTTAATGATTTACAGATATTTTGAGTAATAATTTACAGGCTTATTTAATGTGTTCCGTGTCCGTGCACTATATTATATAGCAACACTAATCACCATCAAATGCACAAAGAGAGTTTTATCATCAATCGTAACACACTCCTACATGTTTCGACGCTGCTGGGTCATCTTCAGGGAGAACTTTTTGTTATCGTTACACTAAGGTTGCACTTTATAGTTGAGTGAGAATGTGCTGTTGACTGTGTACTGCGTTGTTTTTGGAG